>JAHLJS010000009.1:37222414-37558195 GCA_038502445.1 Eremochloa ophiuroides
GACTCTCATGATTTAGTTGACATTTGACAGGCAATGCATCAATTTGCATTTCAGAATCAGAAACAAGAATCAGCATCCGGACAGCAACAAGTGAAACAACTGCTGCTTCGATGGAGATATATTTTTTTTTAAAGGAAAATTTACAGGTGAATCTTACCGTGTCAAGGACCACTTATTGTCCAGGTAAGAACAACTCATCAGAAGATGCTGTAGAAGCTGTGCAAGTGCAACAGGAAGAACAGACATTTCTGAGAGTTTCAGAAACAGAAAGATAGAGGCCCCTTGCAGGCTACAGGCCAGCCTACGCATGCCCAGTACATCAGCGTTGGATGACGCCTGTTGCTCCAACAGCGCGCGCAAAGAGTTCATTTGATGGGTTTCTACCCTTCACAAGAAAGACGATTACTGTGGCATTCATCCTTCTCGATTAGCTCATTTGGATGGAAAGGTCTGTTACGGGACTGAAGAACCAGAGCTCAAAGCATTCGAATCTGGCTCATCTATGAATGAATCCTAAATAAGGGTACCAGTATAGTACTATAATGTTCAGGGTAGTATGCCGTAGCGCATAGCAAGTGAGTGCATATCAGCAGAACTGACAATTACACGGACGCCAACAATTCCTATCGCTTGACTCGACCAGTCCTAAAAGGCAGTGTTTCCGCTGATGAGATATGAGACAAGAAACTGGACATCGGCCACATTTGGCTGTAGAAGACATGAGGCGCCTAATTTGCAGCCATATTATTGTACTGCATTACATGCAGTCAACTTAGGGCGCGTTTGGTTGGGTGCATATTGGCGAGCCTGTTCCATGGGATGCAGCTGATGGATGTTTGGATGCCTGCTCCGACGCCTGGGCTGGCCAGACGCATGCAAATGCTCTCGCCGAGCCTGGCTCCCAAGAAACGAAAATGGAAACCGTTTCTCATGGGCCTGGCTGACGGGATGCAACACGGACGCATGTGGCGTTGCTGTACCTCTCAGCGCAGCAAAAAGTTAGACTAACCAAACACATGACCGATGCAGCCAGGCTAGAGAGAAGCAAGAAACCAAACACCAGGACTAGTAGTCTACGAGCCTGGCGCTGGAGAACCTGGCCGGATAGGTGCGAGCCAGGCTAAGCTCCAGAGAGAACCAAACGCGCCCTTAAGTGCCTCTTATCACAACACATCGATTTGGGAAGGATCATTCTAAAAATCACGTAGATAGAGTGGAGCAAACTTGATAAGTCCTTTCATTTTTAGTACCCTACCACTGATATTTTATTGGATATAAATCCTGTTTGGGGAATAGAAAAGTTTCTTTTTTAAATTTGAACTGATTCATGTAAAACTTATAAACGATTTCTTTTATAAAATTTCTGAAATACAAACACAATCAGGCCCATTATTGCCTCCTATTTGGATGCTCTTGCAAACTGGAGTGCAAAACTCTACCTCGGCCAAAGGACGCTGTGGGCTCGAGCAACGAAGGTCACAATAGGTAAATCTTCTCAAACTAAGGTTTTGTATTCCAGATGTGATATCGTGGTCTCAAAGCTAAATCAAAGATATTACAGAAAACATCAGCAATGGGTCGCAATCGGAACAACTTATATTAAAACTGTCAGTCAAGAAATTAAATGAGTCAAGTTAGTCCATCTCAATCAAGAACTGAATGAACTGAGAAAGATAGAAAACAGAACAGGAATGACCATGAAACTTTGCTCATTGCTGAGGCAAGGCACTCAGTTTCATAATAAAACACCAAGATTGGGTAGCAAAACTTTGATTCAGCAGCAAACCAACCAGCATAACATCCAAGGCTGACATACTAAGCATAGTCTCCTACAAGGTTAACATTCAGACATCATGACTGGTTTCCCTGCCCTGATGACAACGATACGACACAGCACTTAATCGAACAGGCTGAAGCCCATGTCCTGCAAATATTTAAACAGTAGTAAGTGGCTGAGCTGAGTTTGATAAAGCAGTGTTATCAGGACTGGTTAAGATTAAACCAGGATAGCATTTGTCGTGAAATCACAAAATAACATGAAATAAGGTATTTGCTCATGAGAAATACATAAAGAACAATGCTGCGTGAGCTTACATCATCACTCTCTTCCTTCTCTTCGACCTTCTCCTCCTTCTTCTCAGCTGCAGGAGCAGCACCACCAGCAGTCGGGGCAGCTGCAGCAACGGCAACACCACCGCCACCACCGCAAGGGACAGAAGCAAACTTCTCCCTTCCGGCAGCAATGAGCTCCGTGATGTCCTTGCCGCTCACTTGGGACAGCAGGTGTTCCATCTTTTCATTGTCACACTCAGCACCAACTGCAACAAGAAATTTGATTAATTGTACACAGAAAACATCATATCATAATAGCGTATTTGTGTTGCGGTAAACAGTTCAACATGGAAAAAAATGTAATCAACTCAATTTGTTCATTGGCAATTATAAAGTAAATGATCAACCTTATCAGCATTCTACAACCATGCATTTGCCAAACTAGATGATAAAATAATTAAGAAAAAAGAAATATTGTAATGGGTATTCAGTTAAATGTAATTACCTGACTCCAAAATGGTTTTCAGATCCTCCACAGAGGGGTCATTGTTGCCAGCAAGGACAGCAAGCAGATAGGCAGCAACAAACTTCATCCTGCTCAAGCCAACAGTAGTGTCAAAATGAGTCAATATTGTTAGCACCACGAAAGAAACTAAACTAAAACATAGTGAATAGGTATGAAATAAATTCAACAAAGTCAACGACAAATTAACCTACAGATCAAATTGAGACAACATAGTAAGCTATTAGAAAGGAAATCTGTGTGACAGCAAACAATGTAGTTAAGGTTTTGTATAGTTCCATCACCAAAACTTTACACCCCATCACATCATATGTTTAGACAAATAAATTAAGTATTAAATATAGATGAAAAAAATAACTAATTGCACAGATTCCGAGTATTTTGTGAGACGGATATTTTAAGCCTAATTAGGACATGATTTGACAATGTGGTGCTACACTAAACATTTGCTAATGACAGATTAATTAGGCTTAATAAGTTCGTTTCATGGTTGTAATTAGTTTTTACACCCACAAATTAAAGAAAGCCCAAGTGTTTCAAAGTGCAGGGGCAATATGCCCCTAGGACATATCCATCGGATCTCCGTAATCTGGATACATGAATTAATGAACTGAGACACTACTACTATGGAAAGCATCAAGTGGCGCAACATATCTGAACCATGGTTTCGTCTGATAGTAAAACCAGTCTACTAATTGTATGACACAAGCTGAAAATAATTTAGTCCTAGCAATTGTTAAATGCGATCAGAGTACCGAGCACAAATTAAGCATCTCATTCATTCACGAACCTCCACAACCCCCCCAGAAAAAACCGCAAAACACCTCTGTTTCACTAAAAAAATCCTAATCTACAGCGTCGTCATTATAACAATTGAAAACCATGCATTTTGCACCAAATATACCAGCACTAACAATCAGATCGCTCGCTCTAATGATCCGAATCAGGAAACGTAAACAGGAACCAGGATACTTAAAAGCAGGAGAGGATTGAGACGACATACTTGGATCGTGGAAGGAACGAGTCGAGATGTTGCGGCGGCGGCGGCGGCGGCGGAGGGTTTCTGCGAGGAAGGTACTACTGAGGTTGGAGGACGCGCTATTTATACTGCACCTCGCAGAAACCCTCTCAATTGCTTACGCGCCGGCCCAAGAAGGCCCATTAGCAATAGGCCCAGCTTCTCCCAGCCCCGCCTCGCCACTGCCCGCCTCCAGGTGCCCAGTACCCCCTCGCGCAGGGACACGCCGCACCTCCGTCGTCGTCTCTCTTCTCCCCCACATTTCCAAAACCCTGGTGGCGGCTGCGGCGGACGGCGGTGACCTGGGGCTGCGGGTCGCCACGCTTGGCGTGCAGGGTGGGCATTCGAACACAGAGCGCTCAGCGTAGGGTGTCTGGCTGTCTGCCACTCCGCTGATTGGAGCAGAGCCAGTAGCCACTGCCGATTGGAGCCAGTGAGCCACTGCCGATTGGAGCCTCTGCGGCCGGCTGGGCGCTGGGCGGCACCGAGGTGCCAAGGCGGCGGGCGATTGCCGATTGGAGCACAGCCAATGAGCTACAGCTCCACCTATCCTGTCCACCCATTGAATTGAGTTTGTAAGTTATTAATTTGGTAAATCACTCAATTGGCTTCTCTTTTATTATTATTGGAGTCAATTTGTGAATGACTTCGAAGGAGGAGAGCTACAACCTGTGAGAATTACTTAGAGCAAGTTGAGTTGTTTTATAATTTGTAATTTTTTTTATCATTTTGTTGTTTCATACTCTTTATATTTCAGACGTTGTCACGTTAATATGTTGAACAGTTGATACTTCAATGTCAAACAATTTTAAGTTATGATCAATTCTATGAAATAAATAAATGTGTTGTATCTTCTATATTTATAGAATTGCTACTATATATGGTATTATACATTGCCAAATATTAGATTTTACATTTTAGGATTTAAACAAATTTGATAACCCTTTGTATTTTGAATATCCTACCTCAGAATCCTGGGCCCGCCATCGTTGCAGGGTTTCGGTGTTAATTGACTCAGGTTGCTTGTTCCCTGGGGGTGTGCGAGCTTAATCAGCCACCATGGATGGTAAGGGCACGCCTTCTCTCTTTCTGTTCCCATTTTGTTACTTACTTGTAGGGATGAAAATGGGATGGTTATTTCCCGATATCCATCTATCCTGAAAGGGCTTAAAGACTACATGAATAGTCTGTATATGAATCTGGACATTTAATATCCATACTTTATCTGAATCTGAATATTCAAAGTTGGATTTCTGATATGTATATATCGGTTTACCTACTGACATGAGTTATGCGTTGTCAATTTTGGGGAGTGGGTGGTGTTTCAGATAAATTGGTAACTGGTTACTAGTGTAGGGTTGGGACTAATATTTTCGTTAAATGGTTTGTTAGTTAGGTGCCGAGCCATTGTGCTAAAGGTGATGTCAGCCAGAACTGCTTGCGGAAATAGCATGTAATCTGGGAATGATGTATTAGAGTATAAATGCAAAAAAGGAGTATAGAAGGGGTGCTCAATGTGCAATGTTGTGCGGCAACACATTGAGCAGAATAGGTTTCATATTTACAAATGAATGAGATGTGGATGATAAAAAGCTCTTTTGTTAATTACGCAAGTAGTTGATTTATGTCAAAGAATATAAACATGTAAGCAAACAATTTGAATCTTCAGTTTACAGTCAGCACCTCAGCGTTGCTTAATCCTACTGCAGTTCGCAGCCTTCAACTTTATGCAGTGATTATAGCTTCTGTATCATGTGGCTCATGACTATTTTTCTGGCAGTTGATAAGCAAGAAACAATGGAGGAGACCATCCTTGTTGGCGATGATCTCATGCGCGGGCCGCCATCCCCTGTTATACCGAAAGAGATCGCATCACATGTGCTTGAAGGTGTTGAGCTTTGTGATGGTATACTCAGGAATCTTTTCTTATGTGAGTAATTGGTTTTTGTGACATTGATACCATGTTTCTCTTATTCCGTGTGCATTTGTGAAGGAAAGTGTTCTATAAAAAACATTGTTTCTATTCTCCAGGCCTACAAATCAATGATATTGAGCCATTCTGCCAAGATGAAATCGTGCTATACCGACAATGTGCTGAGAAAAGGGTTAGTTATACTAAAACCATTTGGCCATGCCTGATCTTTTTAGGTGTTTCTTCAACAGTGCAGCATTGTGTGTTATAACAGGACAAGGAAATAAGAGAGCGGATGCAAAATAGTGAATATAAATTGGGTTTTTCAATGCCCCTGGAGCAAGCGAAGGAGAGAGCTACTCAACTCCAATCAGAAGCAACACTGCTAGAAAGGTAGTCTAGTAGCTAGCATGATCATGTGATAAGTGCCTTGTGAAATGGTATTCCTATGATCCTATCAGCTATATGAACCTTCAAAGTTTTTTTTTCTCATAAATATTTAGGAACTGTAGTGGAATGATACACTTAACAAGGAATGTATTTGTATCAAGGTTTTACCCCTCAATTGAAACTAGTAACTAGGTAAGGATTCTGGCATGAACATGTACATTGGAATTTTAATTTCTTCACTATTGAACTGGATAATCCAAGTGTGTATACTGATCCAAAAAACTTTTAAGAAGATTCACCAATACATACAGTAGTGTTTTTATAAGTTTGATGGAAGTATATCAATGGACGTCTAAACTCCCATATGAAATATTTGACCAGTGGTATGTGGACATGGAAGTCGTTTGCGATTTTGTCACATAATCCATTATTAAGCCATTTGATGTTTACATATCAGATAATGCATGACGGTTGTTGCACCTATTAGATTCAATTGCATTGTAGCAAGCTTTCATATAGGAATTGACTGTTTTATGAGCAAAAGCTTATGGAATACTAGGGGTGAATTGCATAGTATATAGAGAGTAATGGTAGTAAACTTAATAGGATGCCGACAACCACTTCTATCAAATCTAATCCTCCAGCATAGTAGGAGGCTAAGTGTGCTCTGTCTACCTTAAATATTAATGTTTTTTTCTTTAAAACACAGGAGAGCTGTGTATCATTTCATTAGAAAGGAAATAGTAACAAAAGCATAACCAAAACATGATGTGCAACTCCACATATCCACATGCACTAGAAAATAAGAACAATCACACCACGGATAGGAGAGAGATGGCCACTAGAACCAGGGAGAAAGAAAACTAGACTTACTCCCAAGACCAAAGTTCCTGAGATCCTAGGCTCAGGCCCTTAATGAGAAACAACAGATCGTAGCTGCTCTCAATGCATGTTAGTTTGATTGTGCTAAATACATATTTTCTTATTTTTTCTATATCTAGTTTTAGGATAAATTTTCTACTTGACCTCAGTCATCAGAGAGCTCTATTGACTACGACAACAACATAAGCCTTTTGTCCCAAGCGAGTTGGGGTAGGCTAGAGATGAAACCCACAAGAGACCAAGATTAGAGAAACACAAAACGGACACAAGACGAAAGGTAGAGTTAGGGATAAACAGAAAAGGAAGCAAAGGTCACGGTTCAGGCACACTGATTGCTAACCTCCAGGCGCTCCTATCCATAGCTAATTCCTTGGAGATATTCCACTCTTTAAGGTCTCTCTTAACCGACTCGTCCCAAGTCAGTTTAGGCCGACCTCTACCTCTCTTAACATCGTCGACCCGCTTTAGAACCCCGCTGCACACCGGCGCATCGGGAGGCCTTTGTTGGACATGTCCAAACCATCTCAACCGATGTTGAATCAGTTTTTCCTCAATTGGTGCCACCCCGACCCTCTCCCGAATGTCCTCGTTCCGGATTCTATCCCTTCTTGTGTGCCCACAAAACCAACGTAGCATACGCATCTTTGCTACACTCAGTTGTTGGACATGTCGTCTTTTTGTAGGCCAGCATTCAGCACCGTATAGCATCGCCGGGCGAATCGCTGTCCTATAAAACTTGCCTTTTAGTTTTTGTGGCACCCTCTTGTCACAGAGGACGCCAGAAGCTTGACGCCATTTCAGCCAACCGGCTGAAATTCTATGCCTAACATCTTCATCAATGTCGCCATCCTTTTGAAGCATCGATCCTAGATACCGGAAGGTATCCCTCTTGGCCACCACTTGTCCATCGAGGCTAACGTCACCATCCTCATGTCTAGCCGCGCTGAAACTACACATCATGTACTCGGTCTTGGTCCTACTAAGTCTGAATCCTTTCGACTCTAATGTATGCCTCCACAGCTCTAACTTACTATTAACCCCTGCCCTACTCTCGTCAACTAGCACCACAGCATCAGCGAAGAGCATACACCAAGGGATATCACCTTGTATGTCCCTTGTGACCTCATCCATCACCAAAGCAAATAGATAAGGGCTCCATGCTGACCCCTGATGTAGCCCTACTTTAATTGGGAAGTCACTAGTGTCGCCATCACATGTTCAGACACACGTCATCGCATCCTTGTACATATCCTTGATGAGGGTAATGTACTTAGCTGGGGCCTTGTGCTTTTCCAATGCCCACCACATGACGTTTCTTGGTACTTTGTCATACGCCTTCTCGAGGTCAATAAAGACCAAGTGCAAGTCCTTCTGCTCCCTGTATCTCTCCATCAGCTGACGTATTAAGAAAATCGCCTCCATGGTCGACCTTCCAGGCATGAACCCAAATTGGTTTTGGGTCAAACTTGTCACTCTTCTTAAGCGATGTTCGATAACCCTTTCCCAGAGCTTCATCGTTTGGCTCATCAGCTTGATCCCACGATAGTTAGTACAAATTTGAACATCCCCCTTGTTCTTGAAGATCGGTACTAATATGCTTCTCCTCCATTCTTCGGGCATCTTGTTGGACCGAAAGATAAGGTTAAAAAGCTTAGTTAACCATACTGTCACTCTGGCACCTAGGCACCTCCACACCTCAATAGGGATACCATCGGGGCCCATCGCTTTACCTCCCTTCATCCTCTTCAAAGCCTCCTTGATCTCTACTTCCTGAAATCTCCTCACAAAGCGTCTGTTGGTATCATCAAATGGGTCATCCAACTCAAGGGTAGGACCCTCATTCTCCCCATTAAACAACTTGTCGAAGTACTCTCGTCATCTGTTCTTGATCTCCTCATCCTTCACCAGTAGTCGATCTGTCCCGTCCTTGTTGCATTTGATTTGGTTGATGTCCCTTGTCTTCCTCTCTCGGATCCTAGCCATCCTATAAATGTCCTTCTCCCCTTCCCTCGTGCTTAGCCGTTGATAAAGGTCATCAAAAGCCTGGCCCTTTGCTACACTCACAGCTCGCTTTGCAACCCTCTTCGCTGTTTTATAGCCCTCGACGTTGGCTGCACTGTGGTCCAGGTGGAGGCGCTTGAAACACTCTTTCTTCTCCTTAATAGCCCTTTGCACCTCGTCATTCCACCACCAGGTGTCTTTTGCTTCTTGTTTACCCCCCTTGCTCACGCCAAGCACTTCTGAAGCCACCTTCCGAACACATGTTGCCATCTTTAGCCACATGTCGCCTGCATCTTCTCCTTCTTCCCAGGGCCCCTCGTCTAGCATCCTCTCCTTAAACGTTTGCACCGCTTCCCCTCTAAGCTTCCACCACTTCGTTCTCACAATCTTGGCGCGTTTGACCCGGGGGACCCGTATCCGAAACCGAAAGTCCGCCACCACCAGCTTGTGTTGAGGGACAACACACTCCCCAGGTATCACCTTACAATCTAAGCAAGCACGCCTATCCTCCCTCCTTGCAAGGATAAAGTCGATTTGGCTCGAGTGTTGTCCACTATGGAAGGTCACTAGATGGGATTCCCTCTTCCTAAAGAAGGTATTCGCTATCACCAAGTCGTAGGCCAACGCGAAGTTCAACACATCCTCCCCCTCTTCGTTCCTACTACCATACTCAAAGCCCCCATGCACTCACTCGAACCCTACATTAGTCATGCCCATATGGCCGTTGAGGTCTCCTCCAATGACGAGTTTCTCGCTGATAGGCACGGTACTAACCATGCTATCCAGGTCTTCCCAAAACTGTTTCTTGGTGCTCTCCCCAAGACCTACCTGAGGGGCATAGGCACTGATCACATTCAAAGCCGAATCTCCAACTACCAGCCGGACTAGGATAATCCGATCGCCTTGCCTCCTAACCTCCACGACTCCATCCTTTAGGCTTCTATCAGTCAAGATGCCTATACCATTCCTACCCGATGATGAGCCCGAGTACCAAACCTTGAAGCCAGTACCCTCCACCTCTTTCGCCTTCTAGCCCATCCATCTAGTCTCTTGGACGCACAGGATATTTACACGCCTCCTAATTGCTGCATCAACTAGCTCTCGTAGCTTACCCGTTAGGGACCCTACGTTCCAACTACCTAGACGAATCCTAGTTGCCTCGGCTAACTTCATTACCCTTCGCACCCGTCGAGGGAAGTGCGGAGACCCTTGCTCATTTTTCACCACACCCGGGCGCCGATGTGGCGCGCCACTAAGGATGCGACGACCCGATCTTTGCTTACTTGACACCGCGCCCAGATCACGACACGGCGCGTTACGGGTGTGACGACCCAGCCCTTGCATATTTAACACCATACCCGGGTTCCGGCATGGCGCGTCGCTACGAGGGTTACGCCCCAACGAAAATCTTTTGCGTTTCATTTCCATAAGAGTAGCTAGGTTTTTACATTGGCTCGCCAAGCCTAACACAACCCTCCTCCTTTGCCAGGGCTTGGGACCTGCTATGCCAAGGCACCATATGCGCCCCACCATAAGCTAGAGCACCATATGCCAGGGCACCATAGGTGCCCCACCATAGACGGAGTTAGAGAGCTCTATTGACTATTGCCAAATAATCATGAAAACAAAACACACAATCTAAATATCTTTGTACAGTATGCTTCTGTGCCTTTAGATTCGTACACCCCCAAAAATCCTATGTTTCACCAAATGCTGAGCGAATCTGTTGGCATTTGAGATAGCTGCACAGATCCTGCTTAGCATACTGTTATTGAAGGAGCTCCTAGACCTTCATGTCCATACCAATTATTTGTTCTGACAAGTAGTGCTTATTCTGGTGTTCCACACACATACGAGTAACACCAGACATTCCAAACTAATGCGCTACTAAAACTAGCCCTGATGATATTTTAGAGCTGTAACCCTGTTGGTTCCATTTTTGTAAGGTATATTTTCGCCAAGCACAAGAATTAGGTGACAAACAAAGAGAATGTGAAGTGACATGTCTGGGATATACTTAGTGTTAAATCTCTTGGGACCACGTGATAGTAGATCCAATGGTTAGTGTGGATGTTATTCATAAATGCTGAGAGGTCAATAAAATTCTTAAATAAAAGTGGGAGAAACTGGTAAAAAAGGTCCCTAAATATGCATGTCGACCTGATTTAAAATAACATTACGTAGCTTATATTTTAAAATTGGAGACATTTTATTTTGTTTAGTGTTAGTTACAGTACAGTAAATGTAGAGAATCATGGACCATATTGAATTTCCTATTGACTCATTCATGCAGCTTTATTCTGCTTGCATGTGGTCTTATATGGCTTGTAGGCGCATGATTCTTGCTAGTGGACTTGAGGGTATGGAAGGATTTCGCCAGAGATGGAGCTTGCATGGACAGCTTGAGGATACGAGGTAGTTGTTTTGATTCTGCACTAGTCATGTACTAGCTTTGTGTTAATTTCTGTTATACTCTATAACAGTTGAAAGGATTTGTCTAGTAAATATGAGCTGTGAGAGCTGACAAATGGTACTTACCTGTCTCTGATTTGGAATGACAATAATCAACTTAAACTCAGTAGCTTCATAATTCAAATCCCATTGATGATCTAATTTACAAAATAAAGCATCTGTAATGACTTTGGTCAAGCTTCTGAGTCATGTATTGTGAACAGAAACGCTATGTGATCATTAACAGGAAAGCAAATCTAATTGATTATACACACCGTATAGTTCCACCCTCGAGTGACTTGATACATTTACAGTGGGATGTTTCTTATTCCTGTCATCACTGCCCGTCTACATTGTTGTTTTACCTTCTTAACTAATCACTATTCCTTAGTGAATTTCTGTTGTGGCATTTATTCTGGAATAGTATACTGTCTGCATGTTACTGAACATAGCAATATATACTGTCACTGAAGTCCTTCAATGCTTGCTTCAAATGAAAGTATCCATTTGTCTGAACATCTGTAGTTCTGTACTTATATACTTCTAAATCTATTATTTTGTTTTTTGCAGGAAAAGACTAGAAGCGTTGAACAATGGCATGGCAAAACGAGAGAACCAAAGTTCTACAGGGGAGAGGACAAAATCTCCAGCTGGGAAGAAGTGGTTCTTTTGGTAGGTTAGTATCATTGTTTCAGACTTGAGAAATATTGTAGCTTGAGGTGTATTAGTGGCAAAGCTACATACTAAACTTCTACAGTACTGTGTCCAACTAGACACTTAATTTGCTAACTAGTGATTTGCTTATACATAGCTGCAATTTTAAATGGTAAAATCATGTATTAAACTAAACCTTCTAACTGCTGGGCATGATACAGTTGCATTCCAGTTTGTGACTTATGATAGCCACTTGTCCTCCCCATTGTTCGAGTGTCTATTTAGGTTATGGCCAGTACTTCATAGGGTCCGTTCAGGAATTAACTACAGTTTGTGTTTTCTATATTAGTGGAGTAAGTTGGCAAACACACTCTACCTGTGCACATTGTGGATTTGCAATAAGCGTTGTTTGGCAATGTGCAAACTCCAGCGATAGCCCAGCTGTGTGGTCCAGACCCGGGATGACTTGTTAGGAGAGTAACATCCTAAACGGCTAAACCTGAAGCATTAGCAGCTAATAAAGCTACATTTTGTTTGTAACATGTGCCGCTAGGTCGTGCCCTACACAACCACACCCCTAAAGTTTGTACCGTACTCATTTGATTTTTTTTTTTTCCATTTGCACCAGGCCCTCTTTGGATGCAAAGTATTTTCGGAGCATTGGAAAAAAAAAAAAACCTATGGTTTTACAAAATACTTCGATTTCAAAAGCTACGGATTGTTTGGATATAATAAATCTTGTAGTTTATAAAGCTATGGTTTTGTTAAAAGTATTTAGTCTTTTGGAGTTTTGAGTAACTCACTCATGGCTTTTTTTTTTTTAAAAAAACAAGGTTTTGTATCTCTTTGGCTTGTCAAACACAGCTTTGTGATACCATGTATATTCTGTTTGTGGTAGCGTGGAGAGGATGTTACTCCACAGTCCACACCATTATCAAGAACAAAAACAAGCAGCCAGATTCCATCAACTCGTTTCATCTTCTGACTACTACTCTCGCCTGTGTTTCGTCTTCTGACTACTAGTCCAGCTGTGTGGTCCAGACCCGGGATGACTTGTTAGGAGAGTAACATCCCAAACGGCTAAACCTGAAGCATTAGCAGCTAATAAAGCTATATTGACATATTGTGTTTGCAACTTGTGCCTCTAGGTCGTTCCCTACACAACCACACATCCTAAAGTTTGTACTGTACTCATTTGTTTTTCCATTTGCACCGGGCCCTCTTTGGATGCAAAGTATTTTCGGAGCATTGGGAAAAAAAATTATGGTTTTACAAAATACTTCAGTTTTCAAAAACTATGGATTGTTTGGATATAACAAATCTTGTAGTTATAATGCCACCTTGGTTTTGTTAAAACCATTTAGTCTTGGAGTTTTCAGTAACTTACTCATGGCATTTTTAAAAAAAGAAAAAACAAGGTTTTGTATCTCTTTGGCTTGTCAAACCACAGCTTTGTGATAACAAAATTTTTGAAATGTACATCCAAACAAGGCCACATACGGATGTTATGGTTTCGAGAAATTGTAGTATCAACAAACTTTGATTTTAGAACAAGATATATGGGTTTGGAGTTTCTAAAGCGTTATCAGTACCATGGTTTTGAGAACTATAAAGATCATTACATCCAAACACCTTACAGTTTTCGAAACCAAATTATGTTATTTACAAACTTGCATGACATGGCCAGAGCAAACTTGAAAGCTTAACCGGTGTGCGGTGCGTATTCCTTTGCCTTGGTAGCTGCCGGACACTCAAATTTTCTCTTTTGCCGATGCTGACCATGTATATTCTGTTTGTGGTAGCGTGGAGAGGATGTTACTCCACAGTCCACGCCGTTATCAGGATGTTACTCCACAGTCCAAACTCCACACCATTATCAAGAACAAAAACAAGCAGCCAGATCCCAGCAACTCGTCTCATCCTCTGACTACCACTCTCGCCTGTGTTTCCCGGCATGACAAGCATGGAATCGTTTCATGTGATCCGGGTGAACAGAACAGTTGACTCACCGAGACTTAATCCATGGAAAGCCATGCTTGGTTCCAACGACACTGTTGTTAGTCAGATAATGCATGGCGCATTGCACTCCTCATCCCCGATCGACTATAAAGGAGGCCTACTACACACCGTTGCCAGTCACATCAGCGTGCCCATCTTCACCTATCATTCTCATCTCCGGTCTCACCCGACAGCCAAAATTGAGATGGCATCCGGCCGGCGGCTCGCCGTGGCCGGTCTGATCGCCTGCGCCGCCGCCTCCTTCCTCGTCGCGGCGGTGGGCGCCCAGCCGAACAACCCCTTCATGTCAGACCCCAACGTGATTCCCATATACATGGGCCCCGGTTCTACCCCCACCTACGTGAGCTGCTACAACAACAACCCCCATGGGCCGCAAGGGTCGGAGCCCACGTGCGGCGTCTTCGCCCGCCAGTGCCCTCGCGGCTGCCCGGACACCTGCTACGTCCACTGCCCCTCCTGCAAGCTCATCTGCCGTAAGCATCGTCGTCGTCGTCGAACACACACGTACTCTACATAAAAACACAAGTAAAGATTCTGATCAGTTTCTGCTTTGAATGGAATCACTGGATAATTGAGCAGTGTGCGAGCTGACCGGCACGGAGTGCTACGACCCGCGCTTCGTGGGCGGCGACGGCAACAAGTTCCTGTTCCACGGCCGCCGCGACGCCGACTTCTGCCTGGTGTCGGACGCCGACCTGCACATCAACGCGCACTTCATCGGCAAGCGCAACGCCGGCGCGGCGCGGGACTTCACCTGGGTGCAGGCGCTGGGCATCCGCTTCGGCGGCCACCGCCTGTACGTCGGCGTCCGGAGGACGGCCACCTGGGACGACGCCGTCGACCGCCTCGCCATCACCTTCGACGGCGCGCCCGTCCGGCTCGACGCCGCGGCCGGCGCCACCTGGACGTCGCCGGCGGGGCCCGCAGCGCTGTCCATCTCCCGCACGGGCCCGGCCAACGGCGTGGTGGTGCGGCTGGACGGGCGGTTCCGGATCGTGGCCAACGCCGTGCCGGTCACCGAGGAGGACTCGAGGGTCCACGGCTACGGCGTGGGCCCCGAGGACGGCAGCCTCGCGCACCTCAACGTGGCGTTCAAGTTCTACGCGCTCACCGCCGACGTGCACGGCGTGCTGGGCCAGACGTACCGGCCGGGCTACGTCAGTGCCGCCGGCGTGGACGCCGGCGCTAGGGTCCCCGTCATGGGCGGCGCCGCCAGGTACCAGGTGTCCGGCATCTTCGCCACGGACTGCGAGGTCGGCCGGTTCGCTGGCGAGGACGACGGGCCCGCCGTGGGCGTCATCGAGGAGCCTGCCGACGCGCTCTGCGGCAGCGGCAAGGTCAGCACTGGCCTGGTCTGCAAGAAGTGACGAGGCCGGCCGCTGGTGTGTGTGTTTTTTTGCTTCATTCACGTGTCTATTGCGTACGTACTACGTGCATGCATACATCGAGTATGTGGTCATAGTTATTTTATATACTACAGTAAGTGGCATTTTCGTAATATATTAAAAAGTATGAATTCTCTTAAAATTTTTTCGCGTAGGAAGATTTGGAGCACCATAATATGAGTATGTAAACATACTCAGAGTGATAAACAAGTATGAACACATACGCAAGGTGCTTTTTTAAAGATAGGAGTAACTACTCCCGGGAGTATAGAAAATGCACCCTATATATATATATATAATTACTTCACTAATTTTTATTTTTTCCATTTCATGATATATATATATATATATATATATATATCATGAAATGGAAAAAATAAAAATTAGTGAAGTAATTATAGCCAAATAAAAAGAAGACAAAAATGCTACCGAACATCGAAAAAACATATCATAGAACATCACATGTACAACACGTGAACAATATAAAATACATTAACATCACTTCTATACTTCATGAACATTTCTAGAAATAAAGAAGAATAAAATAAAAGTATTAAAGTAATTAATTAGAGTAAAGTAACACAAAATACAAATGAAAACTTAATAAATATGAAATAAATTAAATAAGAAAATAAAAATGAAAAAACTAAAACAAGGAAATGATTAAAATTAAAATATTTATAGTAAAAGTAAAAAATGAAAATGAAAACCAAACTAAAAATAAAAAAAACAGAAAAAGACAAAAGAGAAGTAAGTTGAAGAAAAGGAAAAAATAAAAACAGTAAAACATAAAATGAATTAGAAAATAATTAATTAGTTGAAAAGAAAATTGAATAGTTTATATAAGAATAAAAAGTGAAAAGAAGAATCAAAGGCCACATAATAAAATAAAACAATAAAAATAAATCAAAGAAGTAAAGAAAAGAAAAATGCAAAAATAAAGTAAAAGAATAAAATAAAAACTAAAAAGAAGAATCAAACATCAGAAAGGAAAAAGTAAAATGGAAAATGAATAGAAAAAAGAATAAGAAAAAAGAAACAAAGACCTTTAGTCCCGGTTCGTAACACCAAATCCCTTTAGTCCGGGTTGGTGTTATAAACAGACCTTTAGTTCCGGTTAGCAATACGAACCGGAACTAATATTTAACTTTTTAGCCTCGGTTGGTATTACCAACCGGGACTAAAGATCTTTAGTTCCGAACATAACAAAATGGCGAGACTAAAGTCAAAACTTGATGCGAATCAAAAGCCATTTCTCTACTAGTGGTACCACAGCCTCTTGCAACGCAACCAAAAGAGAGAGAAAAAGGACTTGCAACGCACCTACGGACCACATGGGTTGCTACGTATAGGCTGCGACTGGGCCTCATGTGTTGCTAAGCTGGGCTTCATGAGGTGCTGGTCTGAAATTGCGTGAGTAGTAGAAAATCAGGACAACACTGGATATTCGACTTCGCTATGAAGATGTCACACGAAGTCAACAAAGTAACTTCGTGGCAAAACAAGACGCAAAGTTGAGTGATTTAACATTTGGCGAAGTCCGAGCGTGGAGACCAGACGCGATGTCGAGAATGAGGCTTCGCATCAAAGTTGGGCGCAAGTACAGAAGAGCAGTCTCAAAATGACTAAGTATGAATAGAAAGCTAGATTCAACAATTGTGGATCGGAAGTAGTGGTTCCAAGATGAAATGACCATTGCGCTCTTTAGTACATTAAAGTTACGGCCATTCATCAGGGGTTGAAATGGTTATTTGTATAGAATATATACAAAGCTTGAGACACCTATAAATACCTTCTATGATGTGTACTATACAACCAACGAATAAACAGTGATAATACGAGAACCTCGTTCATTTAAGCGTCCGTGTGAAGTTGGTTTCGCCCAACAATTAGATATTTAGATAGGGCCGAATATTACACATATGTGCACAGGAAATTGCAAGATGTTCAGACTAGGCTATTATATTCAGATGTCATGCGCATCTGCCTAGTTAAATCTATTTGATTTGACTATTCGCATGGGCACGGCCTCAAGCCTTTTGAGTTTCTCCCACTCCTTTTAAGCAAAAGGATTTCATCTGATTTTAGTGAAAGCGTGAGCTTTTTCATTCTAGGAAGGAAGGGAACATTCTGCAAAGTTAGTGTGTGTCCGGCCCGGTCCGGAAATGACAAAGCATGTATGCTTAGCACACAGTAGCATAGCCTCCATATATATAGAATTACAGATGCGTTTTCTGCCGTGTTGTGCATGCATGTCACAAAGACATATTCCTTTTTGTTTTCTCGTGACACACCAAGACACCATATGCTGGAAGCTCCCCTAACGCATTGTTGCTTAGTTATTAACATAATTTCTTCACAACGAGGGGAATTTTTTTTTTCAAACTTCCTGGACGACATTATTGGCATTGCCTTTTTATCCTGTTTTACTATATTACAGAGAACATAGAACATCACTCAAAGTTATTGAGAGAATACAATTAACAGAACTATTCAGAAAAATTAAGGCTTGCGAAGATGAAGAATACTGTAGTTCTTATACTCCCATGAAGCGTAGTGCTGAGTCAGACCATTTTGAGTATGACTAAAACTTGCAAAAGTTATCAATAGTTATGATATCAAATAAGCGTCATTAAATTCATTATGGAATACATTTTCATTTTATAGTTATTTGGTGTCAAAAATTTGGTGCCATTTTATATAAATTTGATCAAATATTTTCCATGACTAAGGTTGAACTAGAATTGCGCATCCTTTTTCCAGGCGAACATAATAATAATAATTATACGTGCTACATAATTGTAACAATAAATTTTTTTTTTTGGGGGGGGGGTGATTGTAACAATAATTGAGTATGCGTTTTTGTGATGAAAATTTTGGATACTTACACTACTATATTTTGCCTATATCAAACTGGGATATGATGATCATTCACTTTTCCCAAATTAGTAAAAGAAATACTTTCTAGACGTGAAGCAGTGTGGCAACCTCCTGTCCTCAAATGGATGGAGACGCCTTACAATAAAGTTGAAAATTGTCTTTATATTCATATATACTCCTGTTGCTTATTAGACAGGTGGTTCAAAAGCAAGCCAGCCAAGGGAGTGAATATGATCAAGATGGCTCCAACATTTATGGAAACAAAAGAGCAATTGGCTCTGCTCTCACTACAGATCTGTTAGATTTAATTCCTCTATGGGCTATGGTGGTTAAATTATGAGTTGCAAGGAAAGGGGGTACTTTGTGAAGCCGTGCAAAGAGATTAGATAGTCTATTTTCAGTTTTATTTTGGTGTATAACCATATTCAATCTTCTGAGAACCTCACAACAGAATAGAACAAAATAGGTCCATCTTAATGTTGGACCTTTTGTAAAGTATTTCATTTATTTTTCAATACTTCTATTTGCCCCATGACACTGTGTTGGTAGTAGTTATGCAAACCTGATGTTGTAGCACTTTTTCTTTAGGAGTATTCTAAGGTTTATCCTCACAGGAAACAAATGAGAAGATCGAAAAAGCTGGCCTGCAAGAGAAGTAGTTGGATGTTTAGCGATTAGAGCCATGTATCTGTCGAAGCAGAATGAGCCGAAGCCTAATTAGGTCTTGCTAGTAAGCTAAGATCATAACCTATTCTAATGCGCATGTATCAAAAAGTAAGGCGCTGCTTTACTGTACTTGAACGGTTGAATTTATGTTATCTATTTAAATCATTCCTTACCTTCCTTAGCTTATTCGACACCCCAAGTTTCATGTCAACATCTACGTCGGTGACACATTCTCTGTTCACATTTCTAACCCCTCTAGTGGCTACTCTCTCTCTCTCTCACAAGATCAACTAGGCTTTTTTCCTAGATACCAAACCCATGAAGACTTCGCCGCTATGCTACTCTCATAATCAATGAGGAGTGATGTAATATAATGACTTATATTGTCTTTTTTAACTTAACAATCTAGTCACTATGACTAGGATCACATCTATGTATAGGCCTAGAACCTAGATGATAAGATAAACAAAGTGAACAACACACAAACAAAAATAAAAATACCGTAAGGAACGTAATTCTCAACCATAAGTAATTACAATTAACGGTTATACCCTGGAGACTAATCTAAATGATGCCTTGAGGCTCTGAATGGTCAACAATGTAGAGAGATCTGCCGTTAG
Organism: Eremochloa ophiuroides; assembly: GCA_038502445.1. NCBI lineage: Eukaryota > Viridiplantae > Streptophyta > Magnoliopsida > Poales > Poaceae > Eremochloa > Eremochloa ophiuroides. Next base: position 37,241,868 of record JAHLJS010000009.1, read on the forward strand.
GATGAATCCATTTGCCTAGATGAAGTATTGAGCAACACTTCACAGGATTGCCACTGGTTCTTTATCCGCAATCTTTGTGTGGATTACATATATATAGAGAGATAATGATTTTGCTTTTTACTTGATTTTTATCACCATTAATATGAAAAATGTATGAATTAAACATGTACTCCCTCCATCCCAAATTATAAGTCATTCCAAGAATCTTGGAGAGTCAAACTTTCTCAACTTTGACCAAGTTTATATAATAAGATAATAATATTTACAATATCAACTAAGTATTATTATATTCTTCATCAAATATATTTTCATGGTATACTTATTTGGTGTCACAATTCTTCATATTTTTTTCTATAATTTTGGTCAAAGTTGAGATAGTTTGACTCTCCAAGATTCTTGGAACGACTTAAAATTTGGAACGGAGGGAGTATGATTTTCTGTATTAACTCTCATATGTTTACCACATTTTTTTTTCTCCATATTAGGCACCATGAATTTGTATATGAACTTTTAGAAACCACTTTTTTGTATTGATATGTATATTTTCATAGAGCGCTCAACTCATTGCTAGGTTAGGAAGACGAACCTTTTGTATTTGTGGTGCTTATATAGTGTTATGCCTGCCGATACATCCTACATTCCGGGTCGTGTGGTAGAACACATGGGTGATAGTCGCGTTGGTTCTCCATAGTCCACCTTTCTAAGTAGGATGTAGTTGCGAAGGAGAAAGTTATATTTGTATGCTCCTCATGAGTAATGTCCCTTATGCATAGATAAAGAGTTAACCCTAGCAATAGAAAACTATATATATCTTTGTAATACGACAACCTGATAAGTAGAAAAAACTTAGAAACACTTCTCTCTTAATCATTGTTTAGTCTAGCTATACTACACACACACAATTTACCCATGTTTAGCTATGTGCTTGCAGAATTTAGATATGAATTTTAAGACACTACTCCCTCCGTCTCTAAAATAATATCGCTGTTGGTGTACGTGCCACAAGTTTAATTTGATTCGTAGAAAATATATACAATATTTGTATCCCTAAATAAATTTATTAAAAAAACTACATTAAAAGATCTTTCTAATGATACTAATTATGTATCATAAAAACAAAAATATTTAAATATATATTTAGTTAAAGTTAGTTTTTGAGAAGCAAAATGATACTTTTTTTAGGGACGGGGAGAAGGATGGCCTTGTTGTCCTGCGCTGCCACTGGATCTCTTTGCGGGGTGCGTGCAGGGATAAAGTAGTGGTTACCGTCTTGCGGCGGTGAAGGAGGCCTGGGGTCCTGTGACAATGAAGGAGCGCGGGAGGGGGGGGGGGGGATTTTCTTCAAAATAATATTTTTTATTGAATAATTGCAAATCTAAAAGCCATTATATAAAAATTATAAATATAGCATCCTGCCGGATACTGGATGGCCGACAGGGCACCTATCGGCTGTTCAGAAGCCGACAGACCTACGTGGCGATGACATGGCAGCCGACACCCGTAAGGGAAGCCTGCCGGCGCAGATTGCAGAGCTATCGGCAACTGGGCAGGTGAGAAGCTCTGTCGGCCCGTAGGTGGCCGACAGGCCAGTGCGTCTCCAAGCCGCCGATAGCCATATAATGCCGGTACTTGCTTTTGAGCTCATCTCGTCATCGTGCTAGGTGTACCAGGCACAGAAGTCTATGATCTGAGGGCGTGATTAATTCTGCCTGTAGGCGATGTAAAACATTTATCTTTGTTTTTCCCCCTCTCTTCGAGTACTTACTACTCCTATTTTTGCGACTGTGCAAGGGTCAGGGGATCTGAAAGCATGCATGTGATGGATGGATGTACTCATTAATTGATTGTAGGAAGTCTAGTGTTCTCCGTCCAAAAAAAATGCTACTATTATGAAAATACATTTCATACTTAATTTTTCTTGTTTATTTGATATTATAAATTATAGTTTATTATTTATAACTAGTCAAAGTTGATCCATTAAAATATGTTACTGTGTTACAGTTGCATGTTTTAAGATCTTGTTTGGTTATCTATACTGTAGTTTATTTATTTATTTATTGATGTAAATTATTTTATATAATTTATACTTTCATGATAAATATTTATATAAATATAATATTGTACAGAGGGAGTACTCCCTCCGTCCAAATATATGTATCACTTGCGCTTTCTGAGAAATAACTTTGATTAAATATATATTAAAAATTATTAATAATTATAGTACAAAATTAGTATCATTAGACAGATATTTCAAAAACATGTAACTGCCGATTACGTGGCACATGCTACTTTTTTTTTAGTTTTTTTATTTATAACTGGTCAAAATTGATACACTAAAATATAATACTGTGCTAGAGTTACATGTTTTTAATCCGTATCATATCTTTGACTATATTTTAGTAGTATTAAATGCTGACTATTTATAAAATTAATTATATAGATAGACACTACTCTACGAGATAGATTAGCTTATTCTCAGCCACAGAATAGTATTTTCATCTTATAATAACTCAGCCATATAATTTAGTCCAGTCGAATTTCAGCTCAGCCAAACAGAGTTGTCAAATCATGAACTATGTAGGCAAAAAATTCGTTCGTAAAATAGTCTACATCTGTGAAATTGGTTTTTTAATTAGTATATATTTAATACTCGAAAATAATATCTAACGTACAGTCTGATAGGGATAAAGATGAAAACAGATCAGATACGAACGGGTATAACTGATACTATATTTGTTTTCATATTTCTATTCGGATTCGGATTCGGATTCGGATTCGAATAGTATCAGGTATGTCAGATATAAGATATAATTAGATATCGATATCATAAATATATGATTTGAGCATTCGGATACGAATACGGTATCGAATATTGAATATCTTGACTTAAATATGGATGGATAAAAATTTCACTAAACGGATTTAGTCTCGAATACGATCAGAAAAATATCCATAGGAGACTACTTTTAGTCCGGAAAGCAAACATCCATTACATTTTTTTTACAGTACATCTTGGCTTTGTCGATGGATTTGAGCAGCCGAGATACATCGGTTTGGGTGCTCTCCATTCCAATCACCTTTCTGCTCCACGTGTTGGCACAATGTTTTAGGACCTGTCGGCTCTCGGAAGGCCGATAGGCCTGTCGGCCTAATACCTCGCATAGCACAGACGTATCCACCCACTTGGAAGGACAAATCGACCACTAAAATGCCGATTGAGGCCTGTCGGCTCCCGAAAGGCCCATATGATCTCTATCGATCGTCCACCTGCCCATAGGATATCCAAATACTAGATTCACAATTAATCATTAAAAAATATTATTTATAAAAACATTCGGAGTGGGGGTGGACTTTAATTGGTGGGGTGAGCAGGGGAGGAGTGCAGTTGCAATTGCAAGGTGGAGGACGGGCATGCAAGAGAGAAGTTATAGTGGCTATTGGGTAGAGAGATATGGAAGTCTTGGGGTTAGATGGCGCTTATATTAGGGCACGTACAATGCAATAGGCGCTTATAGATGGAAAGAGAAAATATTTTGTAACTAAGCGTCTCTCTCTACAATGCAAGGAGCCATCTAGGCGTTTTGATTCTTGCCGTTACGTTGCATGCTAGTATGTTTTTGAGAGGATGGCATCAGAGATCAAGCCAGGAGCCGGTCCAAGAGTCGATGCCTCACGGAGCAGCGATTCCATTTTTCAAGTGCCCCAAGTCAATCCACTGTGGCAAAATAACTAATTAACAGTATGCAACCGTCCATAAGCGCCCCGCGCTGTATGTGCTCTTAGGACTTCACTTAGTTAAAAGGGTCACCTATGTAAATAGGGCTATATATTATGGAAATGATGCTTTAATTTTCGTAGAACTACCTGTATAAATCAATTTACAAAAGAGATTTGTATTGTCCCCTGCAAATATACTTGCATCTAAAAATCGTTGAATTTTGGAGACAAAAGAACTTTTGGCCCACCTCTGTTAATTATAGGGCGTGTCTCAATATATACCACTTTATAGTAGCGAAATGCATTTCTAGGGATGCGTGAAATCCGACCTTTATGAAGGTCACATCTTTACAATTAATGGCATAGTATCGGTTTCAAAAACCATTCTTCCTAAAAACGGATTTTATAATACTGGTGTCCTCCACCCCTGAAAAAAACTATTTGACATGATAAGTTATTACTGCCGATAACAACTGATGGATGTGCTACATATTGCAAATCACACTTTTAACGTAAAGAATAAAACATGTTTTACCCTAGCCGGTTTATGCTTGAGTCGGTAGCGTATTAGACCATAGCGGTTTGTGTGCTTGAGCCGGTAGCGTATCACTTTAATTAGTTCCCCCCTCCTTCTTAAATAAAGAGAATCAAAGGTATACATGTCCTTCAGGGAATAATTGGATTATTCCTAGACCTTTATGTATTGTGCCTATGTTTTACGACAATTAGGCAATGATTCAGGCGAAAACGACCGGACAAGAATGCTATTGTTAATTATTCACACTTCATTTCTCCCAGCCCAGCCGGCGAGCGCTGCGCCAGACGGCTATAAATAGAGGAATGCATCTCCCACTCAGAGCCGCAATCCAAGACTGCTATCTGTCATATAGCACTATCAGAGAGGCACTCTACTTCAAGTTTAGCCATGTCTAGGGTGTTGGAGCCTCTAGTCGTCGGCAAGGTGATCGGGGAAGTCATCGATAACTACAACCCCACGGTGAAGATGACGGTTACCTACGGCTCCAACAAGCAGGTGTTCAACGGCCATGAGTTCTTTCCGTCAGCAGTTCTGTCCAAGCCACGAGTGGAGGTTCAGGGCGACGACATGAGGTCCTTCTTCACACTGGTTGGTTCCCTTGTTGATCTCTTCTCTCACACAAACTAAGATGTGATTCAGTTAATCTCTTAGCTTAAGACCGGTGAGTGCATCAGCCAATTAATTAGGTCCGTAGTACTATAACAAATGTCAGCTAATTACAAGCAGCTGATGATGTTTATTATTAATGTTGTGTGTTCATCAGATCATGACTGATCCAGATGTGCCAGGGCCTAGTGATCCATATCTGAGAGAGCATCTCCATTGGTAAGCGTTATTTTTTCATTAAGATTAATATAGAAGAAAGAACCAATATATTGTATAAATAAAGGTTCAAGCTATGACTAGTTGACTATAGGGTTATGAGATGGCTTTCTGTTGCAAATTATCCTAAAAAATGAGTCTCAGGCTACCAGGTGCACAAATATAGTATGGTTGCGCATAAAATATAGCTGACAAGAGTAAACTTTGGTCGACACCTCTTACAGGATCGTCACCGACATTCCTGGAACAACTGATGCTTCTTTTGGTAAGCCCTGTTTTCAGTTCATCATAGCTAGATTTAATTTTCTTGCAAAATTAACCTGTTTTCGCTCGTTTAATGAACCTCTGGGAGACTGGAGAGGTCCGAATGCACAAAAGAAACTTCTAGCTAAAAGTCGACTATGCAATTACATGCATGCAGGAAGGGAAGTGGTGATGTACGAGAACCCCAAACCCTACATCGGCATCCACAGGTTCGTCTTCGTGCTGTTCAAGCAGAACAGCCGCCAGTCGGTGCGCCCGCCATCGTCCAGGGACTACTTCAACACCCGCCACTTTGCTGCCGACAACAATCTTGGCCTCCCAGTCGCCGCCGTCTACTTCAACGCGCAGCGGGAGACTGCCGCGCGCCGCCGCTGATCGATCACCTGCAGCAACCACATCAGTCCTCAACCCTACTCCCATCTCCTCATCGCATGCGCAGAACCTATCAATCTAGCTAGATACTATGTGGCCCTTACTATTCCCTATCTGGCCATCGTCAAATAAGAGCTTATGGCTCGCCTTTCGTCAGCGAGAGCTAGCTCTCCTTGTGTCTCCTAATAGTCTCTCTGTTCTTGGGTTTTTCAGTTAATCAATTAGAAGCCTAGCTAGCACTCATGTGTGTAAGATGTAACTCGTGCGTACTTGTGGCACTATAGTGTGATCACCTCAACTCGATCTGCTCCTACACATGGAGGTGAAAGGATGAACAAGCTTGCTTGACTGGGATCTGTCAGCTGTGCTTGTGAGAGCCACGAAGGCCCACGCATGGCTCTAGCTAGCTAGTGCTGTCTCCCCCATATACCTACAACGCTGTTAAGCTTGTGTGCCTGCGCTGCTTGCGGTCAGTGTACATGTGTTCCTGACCTGGGATTGCTTTACCTTGTGTGTCAAGACAATATATATACATATATTTAGTATTTGAATGATCGATCTGCTGGAATGTATGCGTGCTTAACATATCAGCTGTGTTTTCTGTAAGATATTATTAAAATGGCTGCTGGTGAAGAGTGGCATCTATTCTTGACCTCCCTTTTGCACATCATTCGGATGTCCCTTTTGTTTGATTAGGATATATATATATATATATATATATATATATATATATATATATATATATATATATATATATATATATATATATATATATATATATATATATATATATATATAATCATTAGCATATTGTGCCTACTAAATGTACTCCACTGGTTATGCGTGCGGTATACTGGATATGAACAAGTCACATACCCTCTCAGTTACAAAATTATGAGCCATTCTAACATTTCTCAGAAAGTGAAAATATCTTAAGTTTGACCAAATTTAATAAAATAATAATACTTATGATACTAAGTATTATTAGATTCTTCATTAATTATATTTTTATAGTATACTAGTAAATATGTCCGTGCGTTGCAATGAAATTCAGTACGTATACAGAAATCAGACTCCATATTATCGCTAGATGCAAGTTGTTCTAACTCAAAGGAGGAGCAGTATCGGAGCGAGAGCTAGACCAGTGCGCGACCTCACCTCGACCATGTCCTTGTAGTTGGAATTCCAAGATGAGGAGGAGCACCTGCCCGAAAAGTTCATCGCTGCCATGACGATGTATCTATGAAGAAGAGGTGCCATGCGTGATAGTGTGATAATGTGTTCATCATGGCCATGATGCTGGATAAATTTCCTTGGAGCGGTGCCATACGTTATATACATACTTCCAGTTCAATTGTCGGCGATGAGCAGCCCATGTACGTCGTATGTCCGATTCTCGTAGCATGTAGTATATGTTTTTACAGGTATGTACGAATGAACATGTCCAATATTTATTATAAGGGAAGTCATATAACTCAGGCATAATACAAGAAACTCTCCGTTACGTGTAGTTAGAGGGTATGGACCAAAAAATAGGCTAACATTTTGCGGCTTTATTATTAGGTATAGATCTATTTGATGTTATAAATCTTTGTAATTCTCTGCCTAATTTTGGTCAGACTTGAAATGTTTTGACTCTTGGGAAAGTTAAAATGACTTCAAATTTGGAATGGAGGGAGTACATATGTAAGCTAAGATAGTATCTACAACATTGCACAAGCAACAAGGCTCTCCCTTGATATATCTAGACTTAATAATATCTTCTCTAAATTTTGGCCCATTGCATAAGATTCCTATCTAAGTGACATGAAGAATCAGATATTAGAATTTTAATTGGTTTATTGTCCCGTCCATATCTGAATTCATACACCATGCTCATATTGTTAAGCAAGATTGCAAAAAAAAACCTATTTCTGAGAAGCCTAACAATCATTACTCTCTACACACTTTCAAGTCACACCAAATTTTATATCAGGTAGCTAGATTTCCCTATATGAATGAAAGATTATATATAGTTTATAAGCCATGAATATGTTTTTCATGAATAATATGTAGACGCAATCATTCAAAGGAACTAGCTAGTTGTTTATGAAACATATATATATAAGAGCTGTTGTGTACTGCTGGCGAGTGCGCTTCTGCGCCCCTGCCTACTCATGTCCAAGCCCCATGTAGGCACAGAATCTATAACATGTATTTGATCTCTACCTTTTTTGTAATTATTGTAAGTTGAAATTTATTGCAAATATAGTCATTCAAACTGTTAGTTGTCGTAGTTAATCCACTATCTTTCCTATGTTACAAGTACTCATACATTATACTTACCAGTGGTCAAATTTAGGCCCTGTTTGGTAGGGCTCCAACTCCAACTTCTTGCGGCTGAGCCCTGCCAAACTCCCATATAAAAAATGGCTCCTTGTGAGGAAACCAGAGGAGGCCGAGGTATTTTTGTATAGAAGAGCCAGAGCTAGAAAAAGGTGGCTTTTGCCCCTTTTTTTCAAAATGGTGCCAGCTCCATTGGACAAGTTGCTCTCCACATGAAAAGTTAGGTTCATTCCCTTTGTAGGAGTCAGAGCCCTATCAAACATGGCCTTAGAGATTGACTGCGCACATGTCTAGACGTCATTTGTTTGGCAATGGTAACAGAGAATACATATTGTATCTAATAAAAAAACTATAAGTCCATTGAGGTTTAATCTATATAAAAGAAATCAAGTTTGCATAGCAGTTTCCATAGAAATTATTTCCAAAAATGTTATATATTATGAAAATATGTTTATAATGAATTTTATAATGTTAGCCATGTGAATTAAATCTATATACCCTACTACAGAAATGATTTGTAAAGGTGATAGAAATTGATGTGTAGAGGTGATTGTCATGTATTACGTGGTAGTGTTGGTGTTTTTACCACTAGCAGTGATTATGAGGTGTGTTGCATGTAGCATATCTAGAGGGTATCACAAAGGACATAAAGATTATACTAGTTCAATTAGCAGGGAACCTACATCATACCTAGTAGTGTTGATGGTGCTTGGCTAGGCAATGTCAGATGCCGACCGAGGGCTTTCTAACCACACTCCATATCCCCCCCCCGGCCGCCCCCCATCGCCGTGTGCAAATCTCCTTATATAGTTTGGGCTTAGGGTTCTAGAGAGTCCTATCCTGATTGGTTTATAGATGTAATTTCTAATTGGTTTATAATAGAGTCCTAGTCTAGTTGGTTTCCATGTATATAGTTGATATCTTGTCCATATTTTAAGATAGCAATAATGTATAAAACAGAGAGTTCATTGAACGATTAATAAGGGCTTGCTTGGAAGAGCTCCATTTCTTAATTATTAGCTCAAGCTCCTTAATTCTTTGGTGGAGTGATTCTAATTGATTATGGTGAGGAAGCAATGTGGGGAGAAGATGAGAGTTGATTCTGGAGTGATTTTGATATAGAGATTAAATAAGGGGCAGTGAGAAGCACTAGCTCCCAGTGCTAATGGTGAAGTGATTCTTGTCTACTCTCACTAGAATTTATATGTAGTTTAACTATTTAGTTGAGGAGGAGTGATTTTAGGAAGAATCTGTACCGAGAGTAGCTCTGCCAAACCTAGCCCAAATACTAATATCAAGAATGAAAACAACATAGAAATAACGATTAAGATAACAAATTTACAAGTTCTTGAAATTCGGCAACAATTTATGTTCATTCTATGTAAAACAAAATTATTAACTCTCTCTCTCTCTCTCTCTCTCTCTCTCCATGCAAATATCAAGTTATACATCAACATCCAAAACTTAATTCCTACACGGGGAGGAAGTAGTATGCCGTCAATTATTAATATCATTGTGAAATTGTAAGTAAATAACTGAACAATTATTCTAGGCTCAATATAATCCCTACTCAATTTCAAGTCTAAATAGAATTATTCAACTATCTTTGAATTGGCAGTGTCCAAATATATAGTAAACCCTACTCAATCTCTAGTTGCCAAGGTAATCCTAAACCCTAATATAAATACTAACCACCTCCAGAAATTGAGGCCCTTTCATAGTCATGGTAAGGCCAGTGGCCTCTTGACACCACTGCAGGTTTGGGGTTGTAGTCCCGGGCCTAAAGGGACTAAAGAAGACGCAAAATTTGCCGAGACTATTGTGCATTTTGGGCATCGACCAAAGGCCTGTTCTTTAGTAGTGTGAAATCGATTTTTAGATGTGGTCCATTAGTTGTGGCGCCATAGGTGTGTCTAGATGTGGTTCTTGAGCTAGCCGCCTCTGGAGAAAATTTGGGGCACCTCTAAAAACTGAAAATTAGTAATGATGATGGATATGCTTTAAAGTGTATCTTATTATGAGGACGGATACAAATTAAGGTGTGGTACAACTATATCAATAGAGCTCCTTGATTTATGGTTGAGGCATAGGGGGAAAACACTAGAGAAAACTAAGTTATAAAAAGGTGAATATGAAGCACTGAAATCAAGGTAAGGCAGAAGCCCTACCTAGCCATATTGAGCCTTCTGCTTATTATGTATAGTATTTTCACATTATTTGGTTTTGTAAATTTAAACATATATTTGTTTAATTATAAGCATGGCCAAATTTACAAAGATTAATTTAGGGCAAACTAAAATGACTTTCTATTTGGAACGGAAAAAAGCGTGTGGCAGAAATTGGTAACAAACTTTGAACTCTATATATTCACTCCATCCCAAAAGCATGCAATTATTTTTGTTTCTGGGTTTCAAACAATTTTTAAGATTGGTCGAATCTATATATAAAAAAGTTACTAATTAATTAATCAACATCTATGATACACAGAAGTTAATAATAAAATAGACTTTTACAATAAATCTATTTTGAGACATAAATACTGATAATATTTTTTTATTAATGTATTAATTTAATCGAAGTTTTGACAAGTTAAACCTAAAGTTTACATTTCTCCAAAAGTAGGGCTGGAAGTGCCCCCTCAGGCCCCATCGGCTCGCACAAGCAGCCTCGATACTCGATACGCATACGCCTCGCACTGGCCATCAGTTGCCGTAGGGGTGAGATAATTTGGAACATTCATGCTAGTAGCATTCGTTGTGGCCAGTCTTTAATCACAAACATGCTGCAAGTCAATAGACAGACTTGACACGGAACAAAGATGCTGGGGGATATAAAGGGCAATCCATGGTGGCATCCCGCAGTGGTCTTTTGAAACAAGAAGCAGGATCATATTCCTCGGGCTCTGGGCGGCGCCAGACACTCACACTCAGCGCCCTTAGCTAGCCTCGCCGACGTGTCGGATCCCGGTGGCTGTGTCTTACCTTGGAACCCCCACTCCCTCGCAGCTCGCAGCTCTCTACGAATGTATCCGTGGAATCCCTTTCCTCTGTTCCTTATATCGTCACTGGACATGATTGCATGCAAGGAGCAGTAGTAAAAGCACACACATTAGCTTACAATTATTTGTCCATGACTTTATAAACGACAGCGCGCCAACCGAGTAGAACCACTGTGCGCCCGTCAGGTGATAGATGATTGGTTGCTGGAGACAGTGTAGCTCGATCGGAGTGATGCTGTACCCGGTCCATTGCATCTAGCTAGCGCAAGAACCATGCAGGGACTCACAATTCTCTAGCTATATCGTCGACAGGTCTCGCTTCATCGTACCGTTGCCGTATGGTGATCGCGACACAGATTGTCAAAATGTAGGCCATTTCTTCTCCCTTATCTATTAGCCTGTAGCTGTAGTGTATACAGAGAGAGAGAGAGAGAGAGAGAGAGAGAGAGAGAGAGAGAGGGGTAGATCAAACTTTTGCCAAGAAACACTGCAGCCACGCGACCCCAACTTCAGCCGATCGCAGTCCACGTCAGGGACTCCTCACTCGTCAGTAGAAATTGGTGACTATGACCACTCATGAGCTAGTGGAGATTCAGATCATAATTTTTTTAATATTTGAAATTTACTTGGGTTTTATATATTATTCAATACACTGTGCCAAAATTTTCACATTAGAGACACGGCTAGACTGTCATTAGTGATACGGAAAAACGTGTCACTTATATTGCGTCTCTAAGTATGGACAGATTTTAATGACCCATCAGTAGCGACGAGTATAGGCAAAACGCTTATATGACCCTTTAGACTGACTCCAACAGACACTACCTAAATAGCAGACCCATTGGATCGATTGAGTCGCGCACAGTAGAGGAGCTAGGCACCCAAAACTCTCCCTCTCCCAGAACAGAGCACGCAAACGCGGTCGCGAGACGCACGGCGGCGGTCGAGGCACATGGCGGCCGTCGAGGAGCACGACGGCGGCGTCTAGGTGTGCAGCGGGCACCGGCTCCACGTCCATGAGAGTGAGGGCGATGAGGTCGGCCACCTGCGCGACCGCCGGAGAGGAGGTGAGCGCGAGGAGGCGGCACCTGCGGAGGTCCGGTCGAGGTGCACGGCGGCGCTCCTTCCCGGTAGCCTCACCTTGCTGTCATGGATCTGCCGCCGGCCACGGATCCGCCTCCCTGCGCCGGCCACGGATCCGCCTCGCCGTGCCGGCCATGGATCCCCCTCGCTGCGCCGCCGTGGGAGGAGAAGCGGCCATGGCCGCGGCTCGAAGGAGGAGTCTGCCGTGGGGGAGAAGCAGCTGAGGCCGCCGGTGAGGGAGGAGGCGCCGCTCAGCACACCCAGCTCCAGCTCGGGTCCGGCCACGCGCCGGCGCAGCGCTGCAGGCCACCTGATTCGCTGTCGTCTTCCGTGAGCCCACCTCGCCATCTTCGTCCACGGTCATCCTCGCCGTCTGCACCAGCGGATCCCCAGCCCGGGCCTGCCCCGCCGCCGTGCCGACTCCACCCAGCCGCGGGCTCAGCTCGTCTCGGCGACCACGCCCCATTGCGGGCCCACCACTGCGAACTGCGTTGAGGAGAGAGGAGACCCATTTTTGCCTCTCCGCTCGGACAGTTGGCAAAATGCCTGAGCTGTTTGCATCTCTTGTTAGAGGGTGAGTTTGGAGAGGCAAAGCACTGTATACAACCCATTTTGGGTATAGGTCTTGGTTTGCCTCACTTGTTGGAGACAGTCTTACGACCGACGTGCATATGCAAAACGTGTTTCTGATAAGGATCTTGTGATAGACTCATTTTAGCTATAGAGGTCACTAATAACAATTTTAAAAAAAATCTTGATCACTGTCTTTACCCATTCACTAGTAGAGAACGGACCTTTGATCCGAGACCAGGAATGGGCTTTAGTCCTGACATATTTTGTGTTCTGGAGTAAACAGACCTTTAATCCCGATTTCAGATATCAATCAGGACTAAAGGTCCATGCCCAACGGCCAGTGGCTCGGGCAGGGGACTTTTACTTCCGGTTGGTAGGTCATCCTTTAGTCCCGGTTGGTAACGCCAACCAGGAGTAAAGGTCTAATCCCGCTTGGGGCCACCAACCGGGTCTAAAAACATGCATTTATTCCCGGTTGTTAATCCCAACCGGGACTAAAAATCCCCACCTATATAAGCTCTAATTTTTCTTCTTCCACCTCTAACCCGAGCAAACTCTGTTCTTGCTCTTGCTTCTGTGTTCTTCCTGTGTTCTTCGGCCACCACATGATTTCTTCAACTTCTACATTGATTCTTTGGTTTAAAAGGTTACTAACTTCATTCTCATACCTTCATTACTTGTATATCTCATTTCATGGTTATTTATGTTTGATTTTAGAGGTTATCTAGCTAATTTCACACCTTTGGTTGATTTCTTGATTTGTGAGCATTTATATTTGTATTCACTTGATAGTTTGTATTTGTTGGATGGTGAAAGCTTGTAGTTTTTTATTTCAACTAGTATGCACCTTTTATTTGTTTTTATATATATAGCTTATAGTTGTTTTCGTATATAGCTTAATAATTATATTATTAGTGAATATTCGTAGCAAATTACAAAAATGAATATATATTATTAGTGGTTTTTTGAATATATCACCTTTGCAAAATGAGGAATTTATAGCAATTTATGTAGTGTATTTTTAAATTTGTGGGCATTTAAGCTTAAAATTATAGCAATTTTTAAAATGAATATAGAGAGTAGATAACGACTCTTTCTGGGTCCTCGAACTCTCATCAGGTCTATGAGCGACTTACCGCACCTCCCTCTCATTGCGTGCGGCAAGTGTAAGCAGAAGATTTTCATGGAGTTCCGAGTGAGGAAGGAGTGTCCCAACAAACGTCGTATCTTCTACAAGTGCCCGGATCGTAATGTGAGTTATTGGATCTCATTTGACGTACTGTGGTTATTTTTTTTACATTCTCTTGATGGTTTTGATTAAAGTTCTTAATTTGTTGTTCTAATTTCAGTGTGACGATGGCACCGAATGTAAAGGATGGTACTGGGAGGAAGAGTACGTTCAACACGTACAAAACAATCAGTCGTGAGCCAGCACAAGCAGCCCGCCGAGGCAGAGGAAGCGAATGATCTGTCTATTTTAGTTGGGATTGGTCACCAGATTCTTATGCTGCGAAAGTGCATTTTAGTTTTACTCTGTTTAGTGCTAGATGGGATTGCGTACATTGTAGTGAGCCTAACATAAAATAATTAGTTTATGTCTGTAGGCTAGCATTTTAATTGAACATGATGACTGATGTTGTGCAATTAAGTAATTATCTTTAAGGTTTTCATACGGTATGTCATGTAATGCAGATGAGCCGACACTGGATGCACAACGCTAATCACCGCTCCGGAGAATTCATTACGGGCGTGCATTATTTCTTGAGTGTGGCCAAGGAAAACAAGCGTGATGGTTTCATGTGTTATCCATGTGCTGTATGTAAGAATTTGAAGGAGTATGCTTGCTCAAGGACTCTCCATTCACACTCGTTTAAGTCAGGTTTCATGCCAAACTATATATGTTGGACCAAGCATGGAGAAAACGGGGTTGTAATGGAAGAGTACGAAGATGAAGAAGAAGGGGATGATGATATATTTGCCCAATATAGTCCCTTACATGATATTGCAATGGGAGAAGAAGAAGACGTAGCTAAAGAAGACGATGAGCCCGCTGATGATCTTAGTCAGGCCATCTGTGATGCACAGAGGAAATGTGATAGTGAAAAAGAGAAGATCAAGTTCGATCGCATGCTAGAGGATCACAAGAAATTGGTTAACCCAACCTGCGATGCGGGCCAGAAAAAGTTGGGTACCATACTAGAGTTGTTGTAATGGAAGGCAAAGAATGGTTTATCCGATAAGGGATTTGGGCAGTTACTGTAGATCCAAAAGAGGATGCTTCCGAAAGATAACTAATTGCCATCCACTACATATGAAGCAAAACCGGCTGTATTTCCTTCGGGGTTAGAAATCCAGAAGATACATGTATGTCCTAATAACTGCATCCTGTAGCATGGTAAGGACTATGAGAATTTAGAAGCACGAGCACTACTAATTTTTATCCCTATTGCATCGCTTCGCCTTGCATCAAATACATAACTGATGCAATAGGTGGCTGCTATTGCATCAATTTTGCAAATCTGATGCAATAGGTGGTTGGTATTGCATTGAGATGGAGTTGGATGCAATAGTAATTCATATTGATGCAATAACTATGCCCTATCGCACCAATTTTGTACCCATGATGCAATAGGTAAAAGTTATTGCATTGAACTAATTTTGTTGCATTAGTATCAACTTTTGATGCAATATGTAAGAGGTATTGCACCAGTTTAGAATATAGGTGCAAATAAGAAGTACTATTGCATCGGATTAATAGTGCTAAACTCTGATGCAATGGGTTACTACTATTGCATCAGTTTTGTAGTGATTCGATTCGATACATTTATTATTGCAAGATGAAGTGTATCACCGAGGACCAAGGAAAACAACGCAATGACATAAACGCTGACCTATGTAGAGGGCAGAGGCTACCAAAAAGAAGGCATCAGTACATGGGTGATATATTTAGGCATCAATACTGTGACTTTTTATTGAGAAATTACCATGGATCAGATCTCAATTGTAAGGGCAGAATGCAATTTTTCAGCTACCATGCACAGTACAAATTCATTTTAGGTCAGGAGATTTGCCCCTCTTGCTGTAAAAAATCGCCGCTGTTTTGACAGGGACTGGAAATATGTTTTGGGAGATGGCATGGTTTGTTTTGTAAGATGGAGCATAGTCCTCCCTACTAATTTACAGGTACTCGGTAGAGCTCATTAGAAGGCAAGTATCGTTGCAAGCTTGAGCACTCCTTGTTCTTAGTACCTTAATTCAAAGAATAATAGGCTTATGGAGACTGATGTACTAAGATTAGAAGCCAAATCAATTGGAGAATTAAATCAACAATCCTGCTTATCGGGATGACAGCACTGCCACTTCTGCTTGAAAATATAATGAGCTTACTCACCATACAGAGACTGTAAGTAAAAAGTGCAGCTTCTAAAAGAATGACAACTATTCTGGAAAAAAATAGTTCTAGAAAAATATTTGCAAGCCATGGAAACAACAGTTTTTTTTTGTTACAGTCCTAGATAAACTAGTTCTGAAAAACAGTACCTGTTAGTTCAGGACCAAAACAATTATGTACATGATATTAGTGCACTGGTAGATTCTGTTAGTTCTGGGGAAAATAGTTCTGGTAAAGTAATTGTCATTCTATTGCAAGCAGATGTGTAGCATAATGGTATTGAATAATTGCCATTCTATCAGATCTAACATTAAGCTACCAGGGCTTGTACAGAGCAACTAAAAGTAATGACTTGACACAGAACTGGAATATGTTAAGAAAAAGTGAGCTACAAACATAACAAAGCAGCCAGCTCAGTTAATGATAGCACAAGAGGCTTGATGAAACTAACACGAAAAGAAGCAACTAAATCCTAACAATATCCAACTACCATTAAGCATCCAGTGCAAAGCAATCTTTCAAAGCCTACATGTTGCATCATATATTGAAGCACTAACATAAATGAAATTTGGAGCAAGATCAAAAGAACATTCACTAAATGGAGTGTTATGCATTTTATTTAAACTACTAATCCATTGTGGTTTCAAGACCATAACAATTTACTTGAAAAAATAGCAATACAGTTATAGATCTGCTAAAGAGTGGCAACCGTTCTGGAATAAACAGGGGCGTTCTCCTTCGTGAGCTTGTGTGGGTTGTGCCGCTGCAGCTCTTGTCAGGTCAACACTAGTGCTTGCGTCATTTTTTTTTAATTTACACGAGCCCAGTTCATCGTCAATTCACTGCTAGCGCCAACGATAATGACTTGGCCGTGGGTACCTGACTAGAGTACAGTGATTCTTTTTATCACTGAATGTGGCACTTATGTGCAGCTGCAAATATTGCTCTGAATCTTTTTACCCTTTTGTACCATAGGACACTACTGCACCAACTGTTTCATGTGATGGTCAGGTCCGGATGGGTGTGTCTCAATCTGTCTCCCTTCAATCCTCTCCCCCTTGTTCCAAGATGTGTTGTGACTTGGTCCTACAAAGGGAGGATTTTTTTGACAATTTAGCCTTGTTGGTATGCCGTATTAGCCTGGTAAAATTATTTATTCAAATATGTTGACTTGTATCTTTTCCGATCTGAATTTTTCTGTAGCAATAATAGTTCTCATACAGTGGCGCAAAGGATGTGCTTTTCTTTAATAACCCGTGCATGAGCCCACCAAGATGCAGCAGTGCAAGAGGCCACAGTCAGTGCAGCTGGAAGCTGGAAGTGTGCTCAAGGACTTTGAGTATGCATATTAATAGTATGCCGCAGGTGTTGTATTGATTTATCGGGAGAGGGTAGCTGTGGTAATGTGGAAGCACGGCCAGTAGTTGGTAGTTTTAGCCTTTCTATTACATTCTTGAACTATGAAGCTTTTTAAATTTTATCATTGTACATGTATTGGATGTGGATGATCAAAGCTATCAATATAATTGCTCTTTTGTGCCTTTGGATTTTGTAATCTTGCAAATTTATGTGTCAAAAATCAGTATTATTCAGCAAATAAAAATGGATGCAACATGAAAAGACAGTGAATAGATTCTATTGCAATAAATCTAACGTCGATGCAATAGTTTGTATTGCATTAGACCTAATATCAATGCAATAGTTTTTGTTGCATTGAACCTAATGTTGATGCAATAGATTCAATTGCATTGAACCAAAATTTTGAAGCAATTGGTTGTATTGCATTGAACCTAATATCGATGCAATATGGTCTATTGCTCCGAATGTTAGTCGTTGCAATAGTAATTCTTATTGCATCAAATTTATGATATGTATTACACCAACAAAAATTTGATGCAAGAACCTTTTGTACCTCTATATTTTGATGCAAGAGTCATCCAAAGCTGATGTAATAGCAATCTCGCATCGACATGATTTTGATGCCATAACCATTTTGCATCAAACTATTCTGATGCAAGAGACAACGAATGGCCGATGCAATAGCAAGCTTCTCGCATCGGTCATAGCAAACCGATGCGATAGGCTATTGCATCAAGGTTTCTTGCATCGGCTCACATCAAACACAAAATTGATGTCATACCATGCTATTGCATCAATTTTAGACCTATTACAACAAAATTGTGTCGATGCGATAGGGTCAAAAATTAGTAGTATGCCCGCTATGTCATGCATCATGCTATAAGATCCAGAGAAATGACCCTGGTGATGACGAGGGCGACGAAGAATTTCCCATGAAGAAAATCCCCATGAAGGTTATGTGGTATGCTCCTATAATACCACGCTTGAAATGTTTATTCAGAAATAAAGACAATGCAAAGTTACTGCGATGGCACAAA
The DNA here is from genome assembly GCA_038502445.1 of Eremochloa ophiuroides. Lineage (NCBI taxonomy): Eukaryota > Viridiplantae > Streptophyta > Magnoliopsida > Poales > Poaceae > Eremochloa > Eremochloa ophiuroides. The sequence goes on from JAHLJS010000009.1 coordinate 37,260,347, forward strand.
GAAGACCGTAAGGTAGATAATATGTTAAGACACCCTGCGGATGGGTCTCAGTGGAGAGCAATTGACAGAGAATTCCCCGAATTCATAGCTGATGCAAGAAACTTAAGGTATGATTTTAGTACAGATGGCATGAACCCTTTCGGGGAGCAGAGCAGCAGTCATAGCACTTGGCCTGTTACGCTATGTATCTACAATCTTCCTCCATGGTTGTGCATGAAGCAAAAGTTCATGGTGATACCAGTGCTCATCCAAGGTCCAAAGCAACCCGGCAATGACATTGATGTCTATCTGAGGCCTTCAGTTGACGAACTTCTAATTCTGTGGAATAAACCTGGTGTACGTGCGTGGGACGAGCACAAGCAGTAACACTTTGACCTGTGAGCATTGTTGTTCGTAACAATTAATGATTGGCCTGCTCTAAGTAATCTTTCAGGACAGACAAACACGGGATATAATACTTGCACACACTGTTTTAAGGACATCGACAGCATATATTTGAAAAAATGTCGAAAGGTCGTATACCTTGGCCATCGCCGATTTCTTCCTGTGATACACCCGCTAAGAAAGAAAGGCAAGCATTTTAAAGGTAAGGCAGACACTCGGACCAAGCCTCGCAACCGAACTGGAGAGGATGTACTCAATATGGTCAAGGATGTGAAAGTAGTCTTTGGAAAGGGACCTGGCAGCGAACCTATTCCGAACGATACTGCCGGGCGCACACCCATGTGGAAGAAAAAGTCCATATTGTGGGAGCTTCCTTATTGGCAACTCCTTGAGGTCCGCAGTTCGATCGACGTCATGCACCTCACGAAGAATCTTTGTGTAAACCTACTTGGCTTCATGGGTGTGTACGGGAAGTTGAAGGACACAATTGAAGCACGACAAGACCTGCAGTGTTTGAAAGAACGAGATAACCTACATCTAGAGAAGACAGATGATGGATGCCATTACTTAAGACCTGCTAGCTACAATCTTAGCAAAGAGGAGAAGAAAAGCATGTTCGATTGTCTAGATAGCATCAAGGTCCCATCTGGATTCTCCTCGAATATAAAGGGTATAATCAACGTGGTAGAGAAGAAATTTCTAAACTTGAAGTCCCATGACTGCCACATGCTTATGATACAATTGCTTCGAGTTGCTTTGAGAGGAATTCTACCTCCAAATGTATGTTTAGCCACCGTGAAGCTATGTACAATTTCTCAGAAGACAATCAATCTAGTGATTTAGCAAAGCTACAGAATGATGTGGTTCAGTGCCTTATCAGCTTTGAGTTGATGTTCCCCCCATCCTTCTTTAATATCATGATTCACCTCCTAGTTGACCTAGTCAAGGAGATTAGTATTCTCGGTTATGTGTGTTCCTACACAACATGTTCCCCTTTGAAAGGTTCATGGGAGTCCTGAAGAAATATATACACAATCGTGCTCGACCAGAAGGAAGCATAGCAATGGGATACGAAACAGAGGAGGTCATTGAGTTCTGCGTTGACTTCATTCCCGACTTTGACCTGATTGGTGTGCCTGAATCGCGATACGAGGGCAGACTAAGTGGTAAGGGAACACTAGGGAAGAAAACATATATCGGTACTGAGGATGATTGTTTCAATAAGCACACTACACGGTTCTGCAAAACTCTTCGTTGGTGGCTTCGTATATCGAGACACATAGGGAAATCCTCAGAAATGAGTTTGCAGGGAAAACTGAAGCTTGGATTACACGTCACCACATGAAAACTTTCAGCGGTTGGCTGCAAAAAGAATGTCAAGGTGATGAGACTCTTGATGAGTAACTGTATTTGTTGGCTAGGGAACCATCGTGGCATATTCTCACTTACAAAGGGTACGAGATAAATGGAAATATATTTTACAGTGGCCCAAGATAAAAGGAGCACCAACCAAAACAGTGGTGTCCGCATAGATGCCATAGATCCAAACAGGAATAAGCAAACATATTATGGCCGCATAGGGGACATATGGGAACTGGACTATGGACCTAATTTTAAGGTACCTTTGTTTCGGTGTCAATGGGTGAAAGGGACCAGCGGCAGCGTAATAGTCGACAATGAGTATGGAATGATGTCTTTGGATCTCAACAATATTGGGTATAAGAACGAACCATTTGTCCTTGTCAAGGATGTCAATCAGGTGTTCTATGTCAAGGATATGTCTAGAAACCAAAGAGAGGGAGAAATGACAACTCAATCAACGAGCCAAAGCGCCACATTGTTCTTTCAAGAAAAAGAAACATCGTGGGAATCGAGGATGAAAGCCCTAGTTTGGTTTTGATACTTGATGACACCCTAAGAACTAACCTATTTGCTAAGTGTTAGCTAAGAATAGGTTGTCCAACCCATGGTGTGGAGCAAGGAGTGATTGATGATGATCAAGGTGGCTCAACCATGAACCTAGTGAGGTGGATCAAGTGGAGATGGTCAAAAGAGAAAAGAAAAGAACTTGAAGTGGTGATCAAGGCTAAAGTATAACCCCTAGTAGGCTTTTCTTTTGGTGATCAAGACACCAAATGGGTGTGTGTCACACCCAATTTTAAGGATAAAATGGGATACATAATCTTATGTGCGCCCAGAGATCAGTCACACACATAAGCCAACAAATTGCATAAATTGTATCATAACCAATGTTTAATACATAGCGAATAATATCAAAGTCATTACACAGCGGAAAATAAAGATAACTCTCGCGGTAGCTCCATAGCACAGGGACGTCGACTGGTGAAGCACAAGTCTAGTAGTCCTCTGGGCAGTCCTCATCACTATCACCATCTGTTACCCATCCGGGATTTTTAACCAAATAATGAAAAATAAACAAGCGTAAGTACGTGTCGTACTCAACAAGACTAGCATGGGTTCATGAGGCTCAAAAGGTTGACACGGGTTTAACAGCTGTTTGCTTTTAATTAATCACCTTTTATGCAATTGAATAGCAACAAGTTAATAAGCCCATTCTCATGATCATAGTAAACACAATTAATGAGTAGCAATAAATAGACTAACAACAAGTAAACATCATCCCGAAAGATAACTACTCCATGAGTTTTCCGGGCCACTCGTGACCGTGAGCGCGGCTAGTATACCAGTTTTACACTCTGCAGAGGTTGTGCACTTTCACTATGAGCCGTGATTCCCATTTGCTCGGGTTAATTACTCCCATAACACTACCAAGGTGAGAGAGCAGGGTTTCACTATGAAGTCTTTCAAAATACTTCGTCTAACAAGTTAGGGCCGCTAGGGACCCGGCAAGCAGATGTAGAGCCCCCTTCTTCGTGGCACAAGGTCACGCATGTTATACACACTCGGACAGGAGCCGCACTATACCCGAGTCGTCAGGCCCCATCTCGCCTTTCGGTAACCTCTAACAAGCTAGAAAAAGGACCTATACTTGACTAAAACCAGAGCCATGTAGCCCTCATAGTTGCACTGTAAGTCCCAGCTTTTGCTGACAGATCATTACCAAGGGGGAAGGATATGGAGCATCACAAAACTATGCCCCAACCCCTAGTTCCATGTTGCTAAAAAGGCATCTTTTAATCCTTATTGCATATTCAATTAATCAGTTTACATGATCATGATATCAATAACGCACTAGCATCAATTACCATATGCATAATCCCATAGGTTGCAAGGAACAGGATAACAAAACTAGGAAGTAACTATGGTTAACAAGGAAGACACATGCAAATGCAATTATTTATTTGGTGAATAGGACAACAAGGATGATCCATACTAATACTTGCCTTGATTAGCAAACTCCTGGTGATCCGGGTTGTCGAAGTACTGATCTTGATCACCCACGTAAGGCTCACCGTCTATACTCGATCACCAAATCAACATACACACATCCAGTGCAATCATGCAAAGCAAACAAAGCTATTGATTAGAACAGTATACCAACAGAGATAAAACAAAATAAAAAGTTTATAAAACTAATCTATACGTCGCTACGATCACATCGATATAAAGTTTGCGCAAATCGGATTTAAAACGAGGAAGATATGAATTTTACAAGATTTATAATAGAATAATAATAGATTAAATATAATCTCGAATTTTAAAAGTTGAAAATATATGAAACAGTGGTACCATCAGATAGATTATGAAATTACAAATCTAACGCAATTTGAATCAATCAAATCGGAGCTAAAACGTGGAAATTATAAATGAAACAATTTTGATTTCAAATCTGAAAACACATTTTCATCTACACCGAATTGAAATGCACCTTTTAAACTGGAAAACGTATTTTACCGAATACCGAGAGGAAATACGCTTTTGAAAGGACAAAACGTAACCGGCTGGAGGCGCTAAGGTGTGCGGGTTTGAACATTAAAAACGTCGGGGTCTCTTTTGCAAAAAGGCGACCGAAGGGGTATCTTCTATTTTGGGCCGTCCGATTTAAAACCGACGGCCGAGAATAGATCGGGGGTATGGGCGGCGGCCGGCCGGAAAATAGAGAGGCCATGGCGGCGCCATGGCTGGCGCATCACCGGAGAAGGTGAACTCGGCCTTCGGTGCATGAAATAGATCGGGAAGGGTACCAGGAGAAAGAGCAGAGCATCGCAAGCTCACCTAGGGTGATGGGAAGGTCGGAAATCGCCTCGGAGATAGCTCGCGGCATGACCCGGCGGACGGTGGCTCTCTGCAACAGCGGCGGAGGTGTGTCAGTGCACAAATCGAAGGGGGAAAGTGCTCGGGAACTTCACAAGATCACAGCGAAGATCCTCAAAAGCTTACCGGGAGGAAATTGGTGGCGAATCGAGCTAATTGCTCGCGGCGGCGGCGGCTGCTCGGTTCTCGCGGGAGCTCGGCAGTGGCGGCGAGAAGAGGCGGCTAGGGTTGGGTGACGGCTATGAGGGGGTGTGGCGCTGCTTAAGTACTCCCGAGGTGTGACGACAATCTCGGAGATTGAATCAAACACGGCGAGCGGTGAAATCGGCTTCGGCCGTTTCTTCTCTGCTTTGGACTTCTCGGCGCGGCGTAGAGGGAAGGGGAGGGGCTATCCAGTGGGTCCCACAGGTCAGTAGCACCGAGTGCTGGGGTCGGGCTGGCAGTCACGGCAGAGGGATGCTTCGCGCGTGCGTGCTCGGCCGCGGCGGATGAACACGACAGCGGCGTCTCTATTCGCGCGGCGAGGGAGGTGGAAAAGGAAGGGGTTGACTCGTGGGTCCCGCTCGTCAGCTGCAGGAGGGAGGGGCAGTGTGCAGGCCTGCCTGGCCGGCTGCTCTGCTTGTAGGTCGGCCTCGGCCCAAGAACAGGAAGAGAGGGGGGGAGAGGATAGGCCGAGCAGGCCAAGCTGGCTGCTCTCGGGCCAGAACAGGGAGGGAGAGTGTTTGCAGTTTCCCTTTTTCCTTTCCAATTTCTAAATACAATTTTCAAATAGTTTTGAAATGGGAATTTGAATGGTTGGGAAATCAGATGAAATACAAGCAATACAAAACACAATGCTCCAGCATGAATGCAACAAACATGTATATGGCCTAACATTAATTTTATTTCTCAATAAATATTAATTTCCCTATATTGGAATGATCAACTAATTGCATAATTAAATAAATTCCCACTATTTAAAAGAATGCAATTTTTCGGGTGTTACAGTGTGATCACATTTAGGGAAGATAGCCGACTATCAAGGGGAGAACTAAGTGATTGGATTACCTTCAAGTGCTCTAAGTTACATTTCATGTGCATTGAATCTAACTCAACCTAGCCTTTGTTTAAAACCCTTGAAAATGTTTGAAAAATGCTAATACACCGTGCACAAGTGTAGAACTCTTTGGTGTTAGCACATAGAAATAAGGGGTGAAGAAATAGACTTGTATTCGGTGAGATTTGAGCGTCGGACGCTGGGGAACAAGGGCATCGGACCATTGGTCACGAGCATCCGACGGTTCCGCAGCATTGTTTCTAACTGTTGAAAGGCGTCGGATGATGTGTTTCATTCAACGGTGAGCGTCGGATAGGGTCCGAGCATTTCTGGAGCTCTCTAGTCGTTTCTAGAAGTGTCGGACGGTGGAAAACTTTAGTCCGACGCACTTTTGAGAGAGAGTCCGACGGAGGCTGTGTCTGTCGTCTGCTGAGTGAATCGGACAGTCCGACGAGTGGAGAAGAGCGAGTGTTGGACTATCGGTTCACGATCCAACGGCGTGGCGTGGCGAGTTCACGATCTAACACAATGCGTGGCGAGCGGCGTTCAGGGCGTCGGACGTTGTCTGTTGGTCCGACGCTGAGCGTCGGACAGCGTCCGACGAATTATTTCCTCTCTGCGTAATTTTTGTAAGTGTCGGATGCTAGGGCGGTTTAGTCCGACGGGTGTTCGTTCGACGATCAGTTGAGTGGCGCGAACAGTTAGCCATTGGAGATTTACGACTGTGGTTGAAATAAGCTAACATGTGGCTAACATCCGAGTGTCGGACGCTGGCGTATGGTCCGACGGTGTCCGTCCGATGAGTAAAAATTGTGTCTAACGGCTGTTTTTCTGTGGGCAATGGCTAGGAGTGCCCTTAGGGGTATTTATACTCCTTCCCTGGTCACTTGGTGACTCTCTTGCACATTTGATTCATTGCCATACTCTTGTGAGTACTTTTTAGCCTCTCACTCACTCACTATTTCATCATTTGATCATCTTTGTGAGTAGAGTGATCCTCAAGTGCATCATTGCTAGTGATTTACATTCTAGAGCACTTGAGAGTAATCCTTCACTGAGTTTTTTTTTCTCTTGGGGCATTGCCATGTCCCTAGCGGCTTGGAGGTGTTTTTGGTATTGAGGTTGATTGGTGATTGTTCAAGCCCACACCGAGGTGTTGTTTGTTGAGGGGTTCTTGCGGTTATTCCTAGGCGGAGTGCCAAAACTGACTCTAGTGGATTACTCATGGTGAGAAGCCACTTCTCTTGTGTTGGTGAGCGGCTCCCAGTGAGGGATTAGCGTGTGAAGCCTAGCTCGCAATCCACCAAGGAAGACTAGTGCCACAACGAGGTGTAGCGTGACGGCGATCACGTGAACCTCGGTAAAAAATTGGGTGTTCTCTCTTCTCCACCTTCGAGTGGATGACTTGGCTTTCTGGTGTTTCTATTGGTTGATCACTTGGTCTTCTCATTGATTGACATCTCCCGGTGATTGGATCAACATCTACTCTCCTCGTGGTATAGCTTTCTCGCTCATTCACACTCTTGCGCTTTCTTACTTGTCTAGGTGCTCTCTCCTTAGCTTTCGAAGGAGTGAGTTTCTTGCGATTGTGTGCTTATACTTGTGAGTAGTATATTGTGCTAGGTGGCTTGCATAGAGTAGCTATTGACGGTCGCTAACACCCTATTTTACCGTCAACATTCCACCCATAATCAAGGTAGAACCACATGAAATGCAAAGAATGCACTTTGAAACTTATCTAGTTCCGCATGTCCTTGGAGAAATCTTGTGTGTGTAGAAAAATGGTGAAACAAGGCAAAACTGAAGCATACCAAGATAGCTTGACACCTTAGTTGCCACATAGGGGCCAGAGGGGGCGCCCGCCCTATCAAAAGTGCCAAATGGCACTTGCCATCTCACGGATCCGTGTGCCATCCTCCCAAATGGCCTGTGGCACATTGAAACAACATCAACAGCTCAGATACAATGCACGAGGATCCAGTGGCCCTATCAACAGGGCGCCCGCCCTGTCCAAAGTGAGTGCCACGTCCACAATCCGAGGGAAGGTGTCCAGGAGTCATCTACACCATCAAATGAAGTCAGTTTTCATCCAATGGTGATCAAGTGATGTGCCATGGATTGAAGGACCCACATGTCATCCTCCCAGGAGTTGCAAACCGCCATTTCAGGGCACCAACTGACCTTGCAACTGCCATAGGGGAGGAAGGAGGGCCGTAGGATGCAAGTCGGTGCATCTAAGGGGGCGCCTGCTGTTGGTATCTTTAACATCACTTCACGTTAAGTTGTCATCCCTAACATGATGCCAAAAACCATTGGTAAAATAATCTTCACTTGCATCCTAAAATAATACTATAGAATATATTCGCAAGCGCACAGTTAATTCTCCCATTGTAGCACTTCACCCGGTAAGTATTCCAAGTATCGTTGATTTGTTTTATGCCAAAAGGATAAAGGGGCATTCCACTCATTAGGATAATCTACTATAATGTTGGAAAGATAAATGTGCAGACTTGTGATAACCCATAACTCTAGTGCTTTAGTGATAAATAAGTCAATGATAAATGGTAAATGATAACTGAGTAAATGAGATAAATGGTATTCCAGAGATAGAATATAGAGACTCACTAATGTAGTAAGACAATCTCGAGATTTGGCTAAAGTAAAGGAAACCTATGTAATTACTAAATACAAAGTCTACACCTACGCCATATTACACATTTTCATTTATAGCATAATCAACTCAGAAAACATCATAAGGAGCATCATCTAATGAGGATATTAAGACACAAGGGTCACCTCCTTCGTGACCACGCTCTGCTCGTCCTACGTATGGGGGGTGGACTACAGAGGAACTAACGCAGCTGTCACCTATGCGGACTACCACACGACCCGGCACGTCAGGGTGCCTCCGTAGGTATGTAATATATCTAGTCACCACATCTACATAATACACACCACCTAACTCATTCTAGTACTGAATTAGGCGCTTTACGATCAAATAACAATAATCATCACCAATCACAACTATATTGAATATGCAACTAGAATAAACTAAGAACTGAATAAGTAGCAATATATTAAAATAGAGCAAAGTCATAATGAGATACAAGATAAGATTACCGATCTCCAGACGAACAGATCTGGAATCCCGAACGTAGCGCCCAACTCTACTTGAATCTTGCTAGATGCCTAAACTATGAACTTGAAGAACTAGAGCCCACTTTCTAATCTCTGGAAACCCTAACTTCTATCTACTCTTGATAAATAAAGCAGGAGGAATGAATTGGTGTTCTGGGAGGGGGTCTGCCCCTTTATTTATAGCCCGGTGGAATGAACGTGCGCCGTGGGATCAAACCAAGTTAAACAAAAGGCTGAGATGATTCCAAAGAGGCGGCGGAAGAAGACTCCAGATGGTGGGGCCAAAACCCTAAGGGGGCGCCGGCCGGCCCCACCCTGGTGGGGTTCGGGCCCCGGTCGCTTCGGGTGTGTTCCAGAGGCTTCAAGTGTTCTGATGATGATGTTTCCTTGGCGGTTAAGTTTCGTGGTAATTAAGCACTTTAATCCTTCTTTTAAACCTTTCTAGAATAATCCCTGGAAAATACAGAATTCACCAAAACTCGTGGAATTTGTCAGTAATAACCCCTATGCTTCTATTATTGTCCTTCCCTAGCCATTAGTTGACGGTATAAAATTGGTACTTAACGACCGTCAACAACACCCCCAAGCTAAGTTTTTGCTAGTCCCTTAGTAAAGTTGACTTGAAATGATTTATTTAGGGTTCCATAAAAATGTATAACTCCCAACAAATACTTAAATATTTAAACAGAAATTCTTCTCCGGATTGAAATTCATTAATCCATCTGTCGATGCTAGTTTTAGTCGGGGCTAACAATGGCTAGTAAATATGTGTTTTGCGGTTGAGGCTACGGATGGTGTGCAAAGGGAAACACAGAGATTATACTGGTTCAGGCCAAGCAAGCCCGACGTCCAGTGGAGAGGAGAGTCGTGTTGCCTTGCACCGGGGTGCTTGTAGTAGGGGGTTACAAGCTAGGCGAGAAAGGGCAGTGCACCCAGGTCTCTTGTGTTGTCTAAGTGTATGCAAGTCGTTCGCTATTGATGTGTATGTATCGGTGAGAACTTAGGATTTCCGGGGTGTCCTCTAAAGCTGGCATCTGCTCTCCCTTTTATAGTCGCAAGGGAGAGGCAAGGGCAGGGCTTACAATGCTACGTATGAGTTGCTGTTCCTCGTTTGACTATGGTCAGCTACGGTCTTTTCTCCGCGTCTCTGGGGTACGGCTGTAGTGGTTCGCACGATCTTGGTGAGTTCCAAGGTGGCAACAGTCGTCGGATTACGGCATGTCGTCAGCTACGGTCTTTTCTCCGCGTCTCCGGGGTATGGCCGTAGTGGTTCGCACGATCTTGGTGAGTTCCAAGGCGGCAACAGTCGTCGGATCACGGCGTGCCGTAGGGTCACACCTGACGGCTGTCCTTCCGCACGATGTGACAAGAAGGTGAGTCGTCTCGGGGCGTTGTCTCCCGAGGCTCGGGACTCCTGAAGGCGTGATGGGATGGAGCAGGGTGATATCTCCCCATGGTCATATTTCCGGCCTTTGAACAGTACTTCCCGAGGGTTAGGTGGGCCCAGATGGAAGGCGTGCTCGTCCTTTCGAGTGAACAGTGCAGTAGGCGCCTTTTCCGTTCTTGCGTAGCCCGTCGTTAGGCGCTCGGACTGTCGCAGTCGGAGTTGATAGACCCCGACGAAAAACGGGGCGGTGCACCGTAGACCATACCGTGGAGAGGACGGCCGTAGTGGGCCTATCAAATCCGCTGCCAGGGAAATCTTGACAGGTGGTATGGCCGTCAGGGGCGTGCGAAGCATAGTTGTGTCGAGAATCTCGCCTGACGGGATAGGGCCTGTAAATTGGTCAGGGAGGTCTCTTGTGGTCCAAGATTGCTCTGCTGACATCACCGGTGCCTTGGATGCCTTTATGAGATTGTGCTCGAGGGGGGTGGGGAAGCTCGGGCGAATCGGAGAGTGGGCGCCGAGGGCGCCGCTCTCCCGAGCTCTCCTGGGGAGGCTCGGGTGAATCGGAGATTTGGACGCCGAGGGTGCCGCTCTCCCGAGCTCTCCCAGGGAGGCTCGGGCGAATCGGAGAATTGGCGCCGAGGGTGCCGCTCTCCCGAGCTCTCCCGGGGAGGCTCGGGCGAATCGGAGAATTGGCTGTCATTGGTGCAATGACGTCATGGGCCTTCGTAGACGCGGCCTTCATTGGCTTCGGGCGCGGCCTTCGTGGACTTCCATTGGCCTTACTTGGGCTAGGCTGCGTTGGGAATGATCGTTTTTGCGTTGAAGTTGGGTACTCCAAACTTTGGTACCCGACAGTAGCCCCCGAGCCTGTGGCGGAGTGAAGGCACTCCTCCACAGGTTCACGCTGGTTCTTCCTGTCAAAAAAGATAAAGTGTGGGTTGTTTTTTCGGTGGGTGCGCGCGAGCGCACCCGCCGGGTGTAGCCCCCGAGGCTTTGGAGGGATGGTATATCCCTTCAAAGGCTTAGAATCGTGTTTGTTAGTCCTCGGGTGTTTTTCGATTTATTTAGGAGGGTTGTTTCCTTGGAAGCGAAGCCCCCGAGCCTCCTATCGTGTTGGGAGGTCGTTCAGTGGTCTTTCCAAGGTGCAGGGCAAGTTCCTGAGCCTCCGTTTCGCATCGGAGATCGGTCGGGTCCTTCCCTGTCTTTTTTAATTCGACCTTCACGCTCTTTTTTCTCAGGAAGAGGAAGGTTTGGTCCTGCTCGACTTCCCCGCTGGGGCACGAGTCGGCATTTCCGATGAGCTACAAACGGGTTGGTCCAAGTGGAGGTCCGTGCCCCGTTCGTTAAGGGTCGGCTAGTGGCTTGAGCACACTCCAATTATTTCCCGAGGGTCAGTTAGTGGATGTCGGGTCCCTTCGATGGGTCCCGAGGGCATGATGCCTCCCACGGAGGGATTCCACGTAACCGACTCGCTACTGGGACTTGGACACAGCGTGAGATGTCCCTTGTGATGTTTCGGGCGTCGGCATACTGGCCGTTTTCGTGACCCATCCACTAGCTGTCCCTAACTCGGTTTTCCTGGGGCGACTGTTCGAGCCACGGAGGGCCAGTCTTCGATCCCCTAGGAACGTAACGGGCGCCTGAGCCCGGGGTTCCTTCGTTGGGAAGGAGAAAATGTTGGCGGATTCGAGGTGCGCGGTTGTAATGATTCGGCTCACCTTTTTAGGCGCGACGCCTGACGGACGCAACGGTTCGGCTCAGTCGAGGCGGTTTGCGTGGGCGGCGATGGCGGCGGTGTGGGGATTGTGGCGGGCCCCGCGCAGTTAATGCGACGGATTCTCCGCATCCACCCACGATCCGCCGGCGGAGTTTATAAGAAAAACTTACGGTTATTTCTTTCTACCCTAGCCATTCGCTCGCTCGACCGTTCGCTTTCTTACCTTCGTCACCTGCTTCGAGAGAGATTGTTGCCACGACCGTCATTCTTCTCGCAGCCCTTTCCCCCTTCTCTTGCCATGGATTCCTCCTCCGCTGCTGTCGACGCCGCCGCCGATGTCGCTGCCACCGACGCCACCGCGACCGACGCCGTCGCCACCGATGCTGCCAAGGCCGCCACCGGCGTCCTCAGGCTGGAGCTGTGGCCGAGGAGCACTGTGATGGAGGCGCAGCTAGAGCGCCTCGTCTCCCTGGGACTGCTGCGTCCTCGTACCGACGCGCAGCACCCGGAGTGGGTCGTGCCGCCGCGCGACCACGAGGAGCCGAACCCCGGCGAGGGGTACGTGGTGAGCTTCGTTGCTTACCACGAGTGCGGGCTCGGCTCGCCGCCGAGCCACTTTTGCTGGGCCATCCTCTTCGAGAACGGGCTGGAGCTCCACAACCTCACCCCGAATTCCATCACACAGGCATCGATTTTCGCCGCCCTGTGTGAAGGATACTTCGGGGTGCCCCCGCACTGGAACCTGTGGCACCGCATTTCCTGCGTCGACTGGTACACCAAGTGGGTCGGCGTGAGGAAGCCACGGGAGATCCAGCGCGCGGGAGGATGCGGCCTCGTGATCCGCTCTTCGTTGTACATCCTCTGTATGGCCCCCTCCTCCAACAAGGGGTGGCATAGCGGCTGGTTCTACCTCCGCAACGACGGGGGTCTCTTCCCCAAGTTCACGGGAAGGGCACTCATAGCTCCCCTTCCCCAATGGGAGTGGGAGTGCCCGTCGAAGGAGTCAAAGCACCTGGACGTGTGCTTCGACGCGCTCAAGGAGTTGAACAGGAGGGGCCTTACAGGGGCCGGCGTGGCGGGGAACTTCCACATGCGGACGGTGCTACCTCTGATGGAGCGCCGCCTGGCGCTTCATCAGATGGTGACCGGGTCGCAGCGGGAAGGCACGGCGATGCTGCCCCGTGACCTTGGCGAGGCGGAGGTCATGCGCCGCGTCGGCTACATGGTGGGGGGTTATCCCACCTGGGAGGAGGTGAACCGGGTGCCTATGTGTCCCTGTGCGGGCTTCCCGACGTTGGTAAGTGTTGTTCACTCGATCGGGCCGTTGGCTTCCCCATCTTTCTCCTGACCTTTCTTCATTCTTCGTAGGGCCTCTCGAGGATTGGGAAGGCTTCCCTTCCGCCCGTCCTGGAGGATAAAGAGTGGCGAACCCAGAACCGCCTCCGGGCCACGGAGGAGAAGGCGAGGAAGGACAAGGTGACCGCCCGGAAACAGAAGAGGGCTCGAAAGGTGGAGGAGTCCTCCCAGCGCTGCCATCGCCTGAGGGAGGCCGAGGAGCCTGAGGTGGATACCCCCACCGACGATGACGGCGACGACGACGACGAAGCAGAAGATGACTTTTCCATTTTTTATCTAATGGAGTCTGACCGGCCGCTTGCGGCCACACAGCCCGCGGTGGGTGCTGACGAGCCTGGAAAGGCTCTGCTGTCAGCGTTCACCGGCGGAAGTGCCGGGGTTCGTGATCTGAACCCTCGGGCAAACCTGCCGGAGGCCGCGTCCAAGGACGCGGTTCCTGGCAGGGCAACATCAGGAGGCGGGGCTTTGCCCGCCATCAGCGGCGTGGCTCGGCCGGAGGGGTCGGGGACGGGCTCAGGTCCGGCGCCCGAGATGCCCCGAGGTTCCAGCAGGGGGACCGAGAGTCCCCTGTTTCGGCGGACCCTCCCCGCCGACGTGTCGTTGGTCGGCGTGGCGGCCGAAGGCGGGGGGAGTGCTGGGAAGACGCCGCCGGAGCCGGAGCCCACCGGCGCCAAGACGCCGGCGCTTGAGCTGGGGCCCTCCCAGGCTCAAGCTTCTCCGCCGAGGGGCGATTGAGTCGAGACGGCCCCCGGCGCCCAGGCGGAGCCCTCGTCACTGGGTGGCGCTGGCCCGGACGCTGGGTTGGTGCCCATTCCCCCGTAGCCGGCACAGCCCGCTCCATCCGTCGTCTCGCCGAGCGTGGGCGCTGCGACGAAGAAGAGGGTGATTCCGAAGACGAGGTAAGTATCTTTACCTGTAATTCCTTCTAGTGGGGATCCTTTACTGAGTGTTCCTTTCTTCCTTCTCTGCTTCAGGAAATGCTCAGGGGCGGACCTCCAGGTGTCGCACCTGAAGGTCCTGAAGGTGCGGGGCCATGACACGGCCGGGGGGAGTGCCCGGTCGGCGGGCGAGGAAGTTCCTGCCCTCGCGGGTCAGCCCGTGGCGTCCGAGGCTCCTCCCTCGCGAGAGGCTATCTCGGCTGTCACACCCAATTTTAAGGATAAAATGGGATGCATAATCTTATGTGCGCCCAGAGATCAGTCACACACATAAGCCAACAAATTGCATAAATTGTATCATAACCAATGTTTAATACATAGCGAATAATATCAAAGTCATTACACAGCGGAAAATAAAGATAACTCTCGCGGTAGCTCCATAGCACAGGGACGTCGACTGGTGAAGCACAAGTGTAGTAGTCCTCTGGGTAGTCCTCATCACTATCACCATCTGTTACCCATCCGGGATTTTTAACCAAGTAATGAAAAATAAACAAGCGTAAGTACATGTCGTACTCAACAAGACTAGCATGGGTTCATGAGGCTCAAAAGGTTGACACGGTTTAACAGCAGGTTGCTTTTAATTAATCATCTTTTATGCAGTTCGATAGCAACAAGTTAATATGCCCATTCTCATGATCATAATAAACATAATTAATGAGTAGCAATAAATAGATAAGCAACAAGTAACATCACCCTGAAAGATAACTATTCCGTGAGTTTTCCGGGCCACTCGTGACCGTGAGCGCGGCTAGTATACCAGTTTTACACTGTGCGGAGGTTGTGCACTTTCACTATGAGCCGTGATTCCCATTTGCTCGGGTTAATTACTCCCATAACACTACCAAGGTGAGAGAGCAGGGTTTCACTATGAAGCCTTTCAAAGGTTCGTCTAACATGTTAGGGCCGCGAGGTTTCCTCGGCAAGCAGATGTAGAGCCCCCCTTCCATATGGCACAAGGTCACGCAGGTTATACACATATGGACAGAGGCCGCACTATACCCGAGTCGTCAAAGCCCCTCTTGCGCCTTTCGGTCACCTCTAACAAGCTAGAAAAGGTCCTCATACTGAGCTAAAACCAGAGCCATATAGCCCTCATAGTTGCACTGTAAGTCCCAGCTTTTGCTGACAGATCATTACCAAGGGGGAAGGATATGGTGCATCACAAAACTATGCTCCAATCCCCTAGTTCCATGTTGCTAAAAAGGCATCTTTTAATCTTATTGCATAATCAATTAATCAAGTTCACATGATCATGATATCAATAGCGCACTAGCATCAATTACCACATGCATAATCCCATAGGTAGCAAGGAACAGGATAACAAAACTAGGAAGTAACTATGGTTAACAAGGAAGACACATGCAAATGTAATTATTTATTTGGTGAATAGGACAACAAGGATGATCCATGCTAATACTTGCCTTGATCAGCAAACTCCTGGTGATCCGGGTTGTCGCAGTACTGATCTTGATCACCCACGTAAAGCTCACCGTCTATACTCGATCCATCATAACAACACACACGCATACAGGGGCAATCATGCATACAAACAAGAGTTTTCATTAGAACAGTACACCAACAGAGAGAAAATAAATTGAAAAGATTATAAAACAAATCTACACGTTTCTACGATCACATCGATATCAAGTTTGCGCAAATCGGATTTAAAACGAGTAAGATATGAATTTTACAAGATTTATAATAGAATAATAATAGATTAAATATAATCTCGAATTTTAAAAGTTAAAAACATATGAAACAGTGGTACCATCAGATAGATTATGAAATTACGAATCTAACGCAATTTGAATCGTTCAAATCGGAGCTAAAACGTAATCTACTGAACACGCTAAGGGCTGCGAGCTAAGCATTAAAAACTGCAGGGGTTATTCGCAAAACGCCGGCCGAATCGGTATAGGCTGCTCTTCGGCCGTCCGATTCAAAATCGGCGGATCAGATTAACAGAGAGGAGGGGTGGCGGTGCTCTCGGTCAGAAAACAGAGGCCGACTGCGGCGCCATGGCCAGAGGGCCGCCGAAGAAGGTGAACTCGGCCTCTGGTGCATGAAATAGGTCGGGGATGGTACCCATAGATCGGGAAGAGCGTCGCAAGCTCACCTAGGGTAATGGGAAGGTCGGAAATCGACTCGGAGATAGCTCGCGGCGTGATCCGGCGGACGGTGGATCTCTGCAACGGCGGCGGAGGCGTGTCAGTGCACAAATCGAAGGGGGAAAGTGCTCGGGAACTTCTTCAAGATCACAGCGAAGCTCCTCAAAGGCTTACCGAGAGGAAATTGGTGGCGAATCGAGCGAATTGCTCGTGGCGGCGGCTGCTCGGTTCTCGCGGGAGCTCGGCAATGGCGGTGAGAAGAGGCGGCTAGGGTTAGGTGACGGCTACGGGGGTGTGTAGCGCTGCTTAAATACTCCCGATGTGTGAGACAATCTCGGAGATTGAAACAAACTCGAAAAGCGGAGAAATCGGCTTCGGCCGTTTCTTCTCTGATACGGACTCTCGGCGAGCCGCAGAGGGGAACAGGGGAGGGGCTGTTTTGTGGGTCCACAGTTCGGTAGCACCGAGCGCTGGGGTCGGGCTGGCAGTCACGGCAGAGGGGCGCTTCGCGCGCGTTCGGCCACGGTGGATGAACACGGCAGCGGCGTCTCTGTTCGCGCGGCGGGGGAGGTGTAGAAGGAAGGGCTGACCCGTGGGTCCCACTCGTTAGTCAGATGGGGTAAGGGGAAAGGAAGGGAGCAGGTCGGCCGAGCTGTCCTCGGGCCATCCGACCTGGGTCTGCTGGCCAGGGAGTGGAAAACAGGCAAAGCTGCTGCTCGGACCAGAAAGGAGAGGGGAAGGGCTCTGCTCTATTTCCTTTCCATTTTCCAAAAGGATTTTCAAATTGGGTTTTGAAATATTTGAGAGATTCAAATAATCTACAACAGTACAAAGAAGAAATGCTCCAGCATGAATGCATCATACATGTGTATGACCTAGGTTTGATTTTATATTTGAGAAAAATTATTATTTCCCTATATTGGTATGATCAACTAATTGCATAATTAAATAAATTCCCACTATTTAAAAGAATGCAATTTTTCGGGTGTTACAATTCTACCCCCCTTAAAAATAATCTCATCCTCGAGATTCAGTTGGTGCTTACTCAAACAACTCCGGGTACTTCTCTCTGAGATCTTCCTCTCTTTCCCAAGTAGCTTTTTCCTCAGAGTACCGATGCCACTGCACCTTGCACATCTTTATAACTCGACTTCTTGTAACTCTTTCTGCGGTTTCCAAAATTTTCACTGGATGTTCCTCATAGGTGAGACCCTTCTTGAAAACTATTTCCTCGACAGGAACCTGCTCTTCCGGTACTCTCAAACACTTTCTTAACTGAGATATGTGGAACACATCATGCACACCGGACAAACTTTCCGGAAGTTCTAGCTGATATGCCACTTCTCCACGTCTCTCCAGGATCTTAAAAGGACCAATATACCTTGGTGCCAACTTTCCTTTGCTGTTGAACCTTTTCACACTTCTCATCGGGGACACCTTAAGGTATACATAGTCTTCTACATTAAAAACTAGTTCTCTTCTCCGTGTATCCGCATAGCTCTTCTGTCTAGATTGTGCTATTCTCAAGTTCTCTCTTATTGTCTGGACTTGCTCCTCTGCGTCTCTCAACACATCCGGTCCAAACACTTGACTTTCTCCAGTTTGATTCCAAAACAAGGGTGTCCTGCACTTGCGTCCATACAATGCTTCGAAGGGTGCCATCTTGAGACTTTTCTGGTAACTATTATTATAAGAGAACTCCGCATACGGCAGACTCTTATCCCAACTTGTTCCATACTGTAAAGCACAAGCTCTCAACATATCTTCCAAAATCTGATTAATCCATTCAGTTTGGCCGTCAGTTTGAGGGTGATAAGCAGAACTGAAATTCAACCGTGTTCCCAATGATTTATGCACTTGTTGCCAAAACTGTGAGGTGTACTGTGTACCCCTATCGGACACTATCTTCTTGGGAACTCCATGTAGACACACAATCCTTTCCATATACAACTCTGCAAGTCTTGCTCCGGTATAGGTGGTCTTGACGGGGAGGAAATGAGCAACTTTAGTCAGTCAATCCACGATTACCCAGATTAAATCATAACCTCTCTGAGTACGTGGCAATCCAACTATGAAGTCCATACCGACTTCTTCCCACTTCCACTCAGGTATCTTTAGTGGTTGTAGCAATCCTGCAGGCCTCTGGTGTTGAGCTTTAACTCTCTGACAGGTATCACATATAGCCACATATTCTGCTACATCACGCTTCAGTCCAACCCACCAATATTTTTCCTTCAGATCCAAATACATCTTGGTACTTCCTGGGTGTATAGAATATGCTGACTCATGAGCTTCACGCAGTATAGCGTCTCGGATGGATTTCACTTCAGGTACACAGAGTCTCTTTCCAAACCATAAGGTTGCATTCTCATCTAGCCTGAATCCAGGTGATTTTCCAACCACAATGTTCTCTGCTATTTCTTTGAGCTTCTCATCTTCCAACTGAGCCTTTCATATCTCTTGCTCTAGTGTGGGTTCAACCTCCATCTCAACAGCATTGATCACAATTCCCAAGTTGAGACGCTCCAACTCTGCACACAACTCCGCGGGTATGTTGGTTGCTCGAATCTCATTAGCATAACTCTTTCTACTAAGAGCATCTGCTACAACATTTGCTTTGCCAGGATGATAGTGCACTTCCAAATCATAATCCTTTATCAATTCCAACCAACGACGTTGCCTCAAATTCAACTCTGACTGGGTGAAGATATACCTCAAGCTCTTATGATCTGTATAGATGTCACACTTATGACCAATCAGATAATGCCTCCATAGCTTCAGAGCGTGCACCACAGCTGCTAGCTCCAAGTCATAAGTAGGGTAATTCAACTCATGCTTCCTCAGCTGTCTCGATGCATATGCTACGACTCTTCCCTCTTGCATGAGAACACAACCAAGACCTAGGCGGGAAGCATCACAATAGATAGAGAACTTCTTACTTAGGTCCGGCAAAACCAACACTGGCGCTGTTGTCAATCTCTTCTTCAATTCTTCGAAACTAGCTTGGCACTTCTCAGACCACACAAACTTGGCATTCTTCTCTAGCAAGGAAGTCATTGGCTTCGCAAGCTTGGAGAATCCTTCAATGAACCTTCGGTAGTAACCAGCTAAACCAAGAAAACTACGAATGCCAGTTACATCAGTTGGCGGCTTCCAACTCAACACGTCTGCCACCTTGCTTGGGTCTACATAAATTCCACCATTGGACACAATATGTCCTAGAAAAGCAACTTCTCTCAGCCAGAACTCGCACTTACTTCGCTTGGCATACAGCTTGTTTTCTCTGAGCTTCTGCAAAACCAATCTCAGATGCTCGGCATGCTCTTCTTCATTCTTGGAGTAGATCAAGATATCATCAATGAACACCACAACAAACTTATCCAAGAATTCCATGAATACCTTGTTCATCAGATACATGAAGTAGGCAGGTGCATTAGTCAAACCAAAGGACATTACCGTATACTCATACAATCCATACCGAGTAGTGAATGCAGTCTTAGGTATGTCAGAGTCACGAATCTTCAACTGATGATAACCTGAACGGAGATCAATCTTGGAAAACACACAAGCATCTCTCAACTGATCAAATAAGTCATCAATTCTAGGCAACGGATACTTGTTCTTAATGGTGACCTCATTCAGTGACCGATAATCAACACACATCCTTTGGCTACCATCTTTCTTATCAACAAAAATAACCGGGGCTCCCCAAGGTGAAGAACTAGGACGAATGAAACCTTTTTCTAACAGTTCTTTGATTTGTTTCTTAAGTTCTTCTAATTCTTTAACTCCCATTCTATATGGACGTTTAGCTATAGGTGCAGTACCAGGTAACAACTCAATGATAAATTCAATATCACGGTCAGGCGGCATACCTGGTAACTCATCTGGAAACACATCTTCAAACTCATCCACCACTGAGTTTTCCGGCTGCACTTCTTCTCTGAGCTGATGTACTGTGGCTTGTTGTTGCACTTGCAGAGCAACCTCAACTCGGACCTCATCTCCCTTTGGTGTAGTGACAGTTACAACCTTCTCCTTACACCCTATGTTCGTGTTGTATTTCTTCATCCAATCCATACCCAGGATAAGATCAATTCCGGCAGTATTTAGCACAGTAGGGGTTATTTCAAATTCTACCTCCCTTAATGAGACAGTAATCGGGAGACACTGAAGAGTAGCTTGCATAACACCACCCGGAGAAGAAACCATAATAGGATGTTTCATGACACTAAGGGGAATACCATGCTTTCTAACAAATGTGTGCGAAATGAAAGTATGCGAAGCACCAGAGTCAAAAAGAACTGTAGCGGGAATGGAGTCGATATTGAACGTACCCATCATGACCTCTGGAGTCTCCTGTGCCGTATCAACCGACACATGGTTCACCTTCTCGGTGCGAGGTGGCACTCTCTGCTGGTTGTTCTGCTTCTGGGAGGCTTGGGAATTCTGCTTCTCAGGACAGTTGTAGGACAAGTGTCCTTCCTTGCCACAACGGAAACACTTGTTGGGGGCACCATTCTTCACTGGGATGTTGTTGGGAGCAGACAGTTGTGGCGCCTGGTTACCACCTTGTTGCTGGTACTGGGAACGCTGCTGGTTTTGAGAACGTTGTTGATTCTGGAAATTGTTCTTGAATCCAGACTGTCCCTGGAAACGTTGTTGCTGCTGAGGCTGCTGCTGGTTGTTATGGAAGCGGCTGTTGCTTCCAGACGACTGCCCTTGAAACTTCCTCTTCTTCTTCTTCTCATCTATCTCACGGCGCTTGCTCTCGATGATCAAAGCTTTGTCCACCAACTGTTGGAAGTTGGCGAAAGTGTGGGAGAGCAACTGGTACTGGAGATGATCATTCAGTCCTTCCAAGAAGAGCTCTTGCTTCTTGGCATCATCTTCGACCTCTTTTGGAGCATACCGCGACAATTGGATGAACTTGTCACGGTACTCGGCAACTAGCATACCTCCCTGCTTCAGAGAAAGAAATTCTTTCTTCTTCAGCTTCATCAACCCTGCAGGCACATGATGATTGCGGAACCCCTCACGGAATTGCTGCCAAGAGATGGGGTCGGCACGTCCAAAATGGAAAGACTCCCACCAATCCAGAGCAACTCCCTGCAACTGCCCAGATGCATAGAGAACCTTCTCGACGTCGTTGCACTGGGCGATCTCCAGCTGCCTTTCTATTGCACGCAGCCAATCATCAGCTTGGAGAGGATCACTGGAATGATCGAAGGTGGGCGGGCGTCCCTTCAAAAATTCGCTTCTCTTGTCACGGGGTGGTGGAGGTGGATTCCCGTTGCCACTGCTTCGCTGCAGCAGTTGAATGTTCTGGGCCATCTGTTGCATCAGCTGTGTTTGCATCATCATCAGTTGCTCCATATTAGGCTGTGGCGGAGGTGGTGGTGGATTAGCATTTTCTTCAGAGGTACCATCACCCCTTGGGTTCCTCCTGGTGTGTGCCATCTGCTGTTTAAATCATTGAAGTGAGGTTTAGAATTCTTTTCCATTGAAATAACACTTAAAAGACTAGAACAGGAAATTCTGGGCGCGATCCAACAACGGCAGAGTAGAAAAACAGTCATATCTGGAGTTCCCGAAGTCAAACAGAGACACGCTATACATGGTTGGAAAACATAAGAAAAACTCTACAACTTTTATTCAGACCATCTCTCCAGATTCTGTCGTTAAGTTATCAAAAACAGATTTGATTCGAAACTGTCTCAGGGTAACAGACAGCACATAAACTTTGACTTGTGACATTTGTTTCTCCCAAACCGTAACTGATATTGAGATGATTCTTGCGGCCAAAGAAACTACAGAGGTCTAGTTTTTCATAAAATTTCTCATGATTTTTGGTCGTATTTAATTAAATAGGAAAAATACTAGGGCAGAGAGGTCGGAAAAATAGCACTGCTGGAAACTGAGATAATCAACCCAAACTATTATGCATTCATTCAAACCTATATAAAGAGATTTGCGGACATGCCCACAATCTCAGCACTCATTACAAACTCCAAATCAAGCATTGTTCATAAGGAAAAGCAATCTAGCACAAAAGTTCACAAGACACGAACTAGACTCGACTTGACTCAACTTGCGCTTCTAGCGTCTTTTGTTACTAACTGGGGGTAACTCCTCTAGGGGTCGATGTCGGTGCGGGTGTGAGCATCTCCATGGTCTCCTCGGTTCCTTGGCGGCGATTCAGCTGGACACCTTGGTGATGGCGGAGGGGGTCCAACACCGAGTTGCCTGTTCAACCCATCCACTGCCCGGCTGAGCTTGTAGTTAGCTTCAGTCCTGGTGTTCAGCTCATCCAGTGTCTGGTCCAGAAAAGTGTTGGTCTGAGCCAAACATTCCAAGGCAGCGTGGAGTCGGGCGTTCACTTCTCCAAGTGGACCGGCGATACTGCAGTTAGCTTGGCCACTCTGACGGCGGGGAAGGTAGCGGTGCATCTCCCAGTTGATAATGTCCCAATTCTCATGGCGGTGCACCATAAGAGCTTGTCGTGCGGCATCCTTGATGGCGGCAGCTTTGGAGAGTCGAATGGAGACAGCATAGTGAATATTCTTCACCTGGCTTCCCTCCTTGATGTACACCCTCGTCTCGTAGTAGGCGGCGTAGTCAGGGTGCTTCCAGTACTCCGTCTTGTACAGCACCGAGGCGTTGGGGTAGAAGCGGCGCACCAAGTCGAGAAGCAGCGGGTGGTAGTAGTCATCACCATGATGATCATAGTGAATCATTCCCACCCAGGGTTTTCCACCTTGGTCTCCATCATCATCGCCATCGTCTTCGGGGTCGTCGGAGTCATCCGAGTTGCCTCCATCATCTCCGTCGTCAGGGTCGCCAGCACAATCTTGATCACCCTACGGCTCCACCTTCTCGGGGTCATCTTTCTGAGGGTCCTCCATAGGTACGTCTTCAGAGCTGTTTTCCAAGGGCTCTTCACTGGGCTCCTCTGCGGGCACCTCCTGCTGGGGCTGCTCCACTGGTACGTCCTCCACGGGTACCTCTGGTCGGGAAACTCGTCCGCCAGAGATGAAGCGCTGCAGGTACCTCTTAGGTGGCATGACACGCTTGCGAGCAGTGCGCTTAAGGTTGGCCATCTACAAGAATTAAGATTAAGTCAAAATTTTGCAATGGACAAGGGTAGGATATCAGCAAAAACTTGTAACAAATTAATATAACAAGTAAAAAGAGATAATAAAGCTAAGGCTATCCAGTGCTAACTAGGCTTGCGTCCTACAGTCAACACGGCTCTGATACCAACTTGTCACACCCAATTTTAAGGATAAAATGGGATGCATAATCTTATGTGCGCCCAGAGATCAGTCACACACATAAGCCTACAAATTGCATAAATTGTATCATAACCAATGTTTAATACATAGCGAATAATATCAAAGTCATTACACAGCGGAAAATAAAGATAACTCTCGCGGTAGCTCCATAGCACAGGGACGTCGACTGGTGAAGCACAAGTCTAGTAGTCCTCTGGGTAGTCCTCATCACTATCACCATCTGTTACCCATCCGGGATTTTTAACCAAGTAATGAAAAATAAACAAGCGTAGTACATGTCGTACTCAACAAGACTAGCATGGGTTCATGAGGCTCAAAAGGTTGACACGGTTTAACAGCAGGTTGCTTTTAATCAATCATCTTTTATGCAGTTCGATAGCAACAAGTTAATATGCCCATTCTCATGATCATAATAAATATAATTAATGAGTAGCAATAAATAGATAAGCAACAAGTAACATCACCCTGAAAGATAACTATTCCGTGAGTTTTCCGGGCCACTCGTGACCGTGAGCGCGGCTAGTATACCAGTTTTACACTCTGCAGAGGTTGTGCACTTTCACTATGAGCCGTGATTCCCATTTGCTCGGGTTAATTACTCCCATAACACTACCAAGGTGAGAGAGCAGGGTTTCACTATGAAGCCTTTCAAAGGTTCGTCTAACATGTTAGGGCCGCGAGGTTTCCTCGGCAAGCAGATGTAGAGCCCCCCTTCCATATGGCACAAGGTCACGCAGGTTATACACATATGGACAGAGGCCGCACTATACCCGAGTCGTCAAAGCCCCTCTTGCGCCTTTCGGTCACCTCTAACAAGCTAGAAAAGGTCCTCATACTGAGCTAAAACCAGAGCCATATAGCCCTCATAGTTGCACTGTAAGTCCCAGCTTTTGCTGACAGATCATTACCAAGGGGGAAGGATATGGTGCATCACAAAACTATGCTCCAATCCCCTAGTTCCATGTTTCTAAAAAGGCATCTTTTAATCTTATTGCATAATCAATTAATCAAGTTCACATGATCATGATATCAGCGCACTAGCATCAATTACCACATGCATAATCCCATAGGTAGCAAGGAACAGGATAACAAAACTAGGAAGTAACTATGGTTAACAAGGAAGACACATGCAAATGTAATTATTTATTTGGTGAATAGGACAACAAGGATGATCCATGCTAATACTTGCCTTGATCAGCAAACTCCTGGTGATCCGGGTTGTCGCAGTACTGATCTTGATCACCCACGTAAAGCTCACCGTCTATACTCGATCCATCATAACATACAGGGGCAATCATGCATACAAACAAGAGTTTTCATTAGAACAGTACACCAACAGAGAGAAAATAAATTGAAAAGGTTATAAAACAAATCTACACGTTGCTACGATCACATCGATATCAAGTTTGCGCAAATCAGATTTAAAACGAGTAAGATATGAATTTTACAAGATTTATAATAGAATAATAATAGATTAAATATAATCTCGAATTTTAAAAGTTAAAAACATATGAAACAGTGGTACCATCAGATAGATTATGAAATTACGAATCTAACGCAATTTGAATCGTTCAAATCGGAGCTAAAACGTAATCTACTGAACACGCTAAGGGCTGCGAGCTAAGCATTAAAAACTGCAGGGGTTATTCGCAAAACGCCGGCCGAATCGGTATAGGCTGCTCTTCGGCCGTCCGATTCAAAATCAGCGGATCAGATTAACAGAGAGGAGGGGTGGCGGTGCTCTCGGCCGGAAAGCAGAGGCCGACGGCGGCGCCATGGCCAGAGGGCCGCCGAAGAAGGAGAACTCGGCCTCCGGTGCATGAAATAGGTCGGGGATGGTACCCATAGATCGGGAAGAGCGTCGCAAGCTCACCTAGGGTAATGGGAAGGTCGGAAATCGACTCGGAGATAGCTCGCGGCGTGATCCGGCGGACGGTGGATCTCTGCAACGGCGGCGGAGGCGTGTCAGTGCACAAATCGAAGGAGGAAAGTGCTCGGGAACTTCTTCAAGATCACAGCGAAGCTCCTCAAAGGCTTACCAAGAGGAAATTGGTGGCGAATCGAGCGAATTGCTCGTGGCGGCGGCTGCTCGGTTCTCGCGGGAGCTCGGCAATGGCGGCGATAAGAGGAGGCTAGGGTTAGGTGACGGCTACGGGGGTGTGTAGCGCTGCTTAAATACTCCCGAGGTGTGAGACAATCTCGGAGATTGAAACAAACTCGAAAAGCGGAGAAATCAGCTTCGGCCGTTTCTTCTCTGATACGGACTCTCGGCGAGCAGCAGAGGGGAATAGGGGAGGGGCTGTTCTGTGGGTTCACAGTTCGGTAGCACCGAGCGCTGGGGTCGGGCTGGCAGTCACGGCAGAGGGGCGCTTCGCGCGCGTTCGGCCGCGGTGGATGAACACGGCAGCGGCGTCTCTGTTCGCGCGGCGGGGGAGGTGTAGAAGGAAGGGCTGACCCGTGGGTCCCACTCGTCAGTCAGATGGGGTAAGGGGAAAGGAAGGGAGCAGGTCGGCCGAGCTGTCCTCGGGCCATCCGACCTGGGTCTGCTGGCCAGGGAGTGGAAAACAGGCAAAGCTGCTGCTCGGACCAGAAAGGAGAGGGGAAGGGCTCTGCTCTATTTCCTTTCCATTTTCCAAAAGGATTTTCAAATTGGGTTTTGAAATATTTGAGAGATTCAAATAATCTACAACAGTACAAAGAAGAAATGCTCCAGCATGAATGCATCATACATGTGTATGACCTAGGTTTGATTTTATATTTGAGAAAAATTATTATTTCCCTATATTGGTATGATCAACTAATTGCATAATTAAATAAATTCCCACTATTTAAAAGAATGCAATTTTTCGGGTGTTACATCGGCGGCGGCCGCCGTCGTTGTGCCCGTGATTGACCTGGAGGCGGAGCCAGCGTGGGCTTCCGAAGCCTCGACCGTCGGTTCCAGAGATGCCTCGGGAGCGCCAGCCGATGCCGTCCCCACGGAGCCTGCAGCCATGGGGTCATCGGCCGTGGATGTTAGTGCCTGAGCTCCCCCCGCCCATGAGGAAGGCCCTTGGGCGCTGGCCTTGAGGGGACCTCAGCCTCAGGAGCTGACCGCATCCCGGATCGAGTGGGTGGACCGCGCGGACCCTCAGGTGCCGCCCGTCTTCTCGCTCCGGGACGACCTCGAGGCCGCCAAGTGGGATGACGTTCAGGAGCTCGGGTTTAGCTCGGCAGCAGGGCTCCACGCGATCGCCGACATCCTCGAGAAGGACCTCCCGGCTCAGCTCCAGGTAAATCCCTGTGTCTTTTAAATTTTTGTCTGCATATGAGCATCGTTCTTACTGTTTTTGCTTCTTCCTTTTTTCCAGGACCTCATGCACACCTCCCGGGACAAGTTCCGCTTCCTTCGTGGCGGGCTCGGGCTCTGGAAGCAGATCGACCTCAAAGGGAAAGCCCTTGCCCGCGCCCAGGATGAGCTTGCCACCGCGACCTCCAAGCTTGCCGAAGTTAGTGTCGATAACACTATCCTGAAGGGGGAGGTCGCGGAGGCGCAGGGCCGAGCCGCTGTCTCGGCGACGCGAGTGCAGGAGTTGGAGAGCGCTCTAGCCGCGATGACGAGGGAGCGCGACGCCGCCCGAGAGCTCACCACCGAGAAGATTTCGGTCGCCGGGGCCTTGGCTCTCGACCTGGATGAGACTCGGGAGGCGTTGCGCCTGGCGCTCGTCGCGGCGGACTTGGCCAGGAAGGAGGCACGAAAGGCTCAGGAAGAGGCTAACCGTAAGCGCAGTGTTGTATTTTTTCCATTCTGCTCGTCTCGGTTGCTCGCTGTATTTTTACTCATCTCCGTGCTTTGTTCCCACAGTTCTGCAGGGGTCTTACGACGGCGAGGTGGCCGAACACATGGACCTGCAGAAGGTCACGCGGGCGCGGTGTGACTCCGTCGGCGTCGGTGGAGAACCTTCTGGGATGTCACTCCAGAGCCGACTGGAGGCACTCCACGGCAGCATGAGCGACCGCATCTTGGAGGCCCTTCTGACGGGTGTTCAAAAGACACTGGCGGTTGTGAAGTCCCACTACAGGAATTTTGACGCCGGCCCTGTCAGCGAGGGCTTCCTTGAAGCCGACGACGCCGAGCTCCTGGCGCTGGAGGATTCGATGAAGGAGCCAGGAGAAGCGTTGGCGGGCCTCTTCCAAGCCGAGGTTGAGCTCCCTTCCTTGAATCTGCCATGAAGGAGGAGCAGGCCATAGTGCCCTTGTAAAAAGTAACCTTTCGTGAGTGTCTTGAAAGGAAACAAACAATATGGCCCTTTGTGGCCTCAATATTTATGTAAATATTTGATGAATGTTTGT
Organism: Eremochloa ophiuroides; assembly: GCA_038502445.1. NCBI lineage: Eukaryota > Viridiplantae > Streptophyta > Magnoliopsida > Poales > Poaceae > Eremochloa > Eremochloa ophiuroides. The sequence goes on from JAHLJS010000009.1 coordinate 37,288,280, forward strand.
TTCGCTTTGTTTTGTGCCTTTTTCCTTCGGCGTTTTTTCTTGCCGATCCTATGCCCGGGCCATTGAGCCTCAGGGGACGCTTTTTGGGTGTTGTAGCTTTAGCGGCATAGACGCAGCCGATGTCCTAGGAGCTTTGGCAGAAAGAATCCTTAGAAAAAAAGCTTAGGTGTTTCCTCCCGAGCTTCCTCCCTTGGCCGAGCGTAGATCTTATAGGTTTTCTTCCGAGTACGGGTTAGCCTTCGAACACGGAGTGGCAAGGGGAGATGCTGTGGCCCTGGAGCTTAAGCGGTCTCCGACTCGGCCGGCTCTGTCCTCTGGGGCTTCCCTCATTCTTCGAATTCTATAAGTTCATGCTTGATTTCCGGAAGGAAGCGTGTTTTAGGGAGAAACAAATTCGACAAGTTTTGAAATTTTTGCGTATCCAAAATTGTTGAATCTTGGGAAAGTCCGGGGGTTCCCCCCATCCTAGCCCCCGAGGGAGGGTCGGCCTTTCCGTAGGTTAGGCCGAGCCTCGCTTTTTCTGTGCGGTGAAATAAAGGGTCATTTCACTCCCGAGTGTAGGCTCGGATTGAAAATCTAAAAATTGTGTAAAAAGAGTAGAAGTCGGGTCTTTTCATTGATTTCAAGATTTTCAAAATAGTACAATGCTCGAAATCTTAAGGATAGAAGCGACGTAGCTGTTCGATGTTCCAAGCGTTGCTGTAGACCTCGCCCTTCTCGTTCGCGAGCTTGTATGTGCCGGGGCGTAGCACCTCGGCGACGATGAACGGTCCTTCCCACGGCGGAGTGAGCTTGTGGCGCCCTTTGTTATCCTGCCTGAGCCGTAGCACCAAATCGCCTACGCTGAAGGCTCGGCCTCGAACGCGCCGAGCATGGTACTTGCGTAGGAATTGCTGGGACTTGGCCGAGTGCAACAGGGCCATGTCCCGAGCTTCGTCGGCTTGGTCTAGCGCGTCTTCGCGGGACGTTTGATTGCCCTGTTCATCGTAGGCTCGGACCCTCGGGGCGCCGTACACCAGATCCGTAGGGAGGACGGCCTCTGCACCGTACACCATGAAGAAGGACGTGAAGCCCGTGGCTCGACTTGGCGTTGTCCTTAGACTCCATATCACTGCCGGGAGCTCCGTCAGCCACCTCTTGCCGAATTTATTCAATGTAACACCTGAAAAATTGCATTCCTTTAAATAGTAGAAATTTATTTAATTATGCAATTAGTTGATCATTCCAATATAGGGAAATAATAATTTTTCACAAATATAAAATCAAACCTAGGTCATACACATGTATGATGCATTCATGCTGGAGCATTTCTTCTTTGTACTGTTTGGAGTTTATTTGAATTCTTCAAATGTTCAAAAACAATTATTCAAAATCCCAAATTGAAAATCCTTTTGAAAATGTAATTAGAAAATAGAAAAGGGAAATAGGAAAACCTTCCCTCTCTGATTTTGGCCCGAGGGCCCAGTCCTCTTCCTTTCGGCCTGCCCCCTCCCTTGCTAACTTGGGCCGAGGCCCAGCTAACTAGCCAGCCAGCCGGCGCAGCAAGCTGAGCGCCCCCTCTTCCCATCTTTGGATGACAGGCGGGCCCCACAGGGCAGTCCCTCTTCTCCTCCTTCCTTTCTTCTCCCCGGGGCGCCCAAAGCAGAGAGCCACGCCGCGACCGAGCACGCGCGCGCGGAGTATCCCTCTGCCGTGATTGCCAGCCCGACCCCAGCGCTCGGTGCTACCGACCGGTGGGACCCATAGGACAGCCCCTCCCCTGTTTCCCTCTGCTGCTCGCCGAGACTCCGACGCGAGAACGAACAGAGCGAGTTCATCGCTCGCCGCCCTCGATTCGATCTCCTATATCCGAGGCGAACTCAACTCCCCTATCCCCATCGCCTCGGGACTATATAAGTCCAGGCGGGCCCCTATTTGCCGCCGTCCAGCCCTAGCGGCATTGCCTCTTCCTGCCCTCGCGCGAACAGAGCCGCCGCTGCTCGAAGCTTTCTGCCGCCGGGATCCTCGGACGAGTCCGGATCTCCTACGCCTCCCTCGCGCCCCTATATAGGTCGGCCGAGCTCTGCCGTCCCTCCCCACAAGTTCCCGAGCAAGCCACGCCCTCCAATCTTGCCCTAGCCGCCTCTTCTCGCCGCCACTGCCGAGCTCCCGCGAGAACCGAGCAGCCGCCACCGCGAGCAATTAGCTCGATTTGCCACCAATTCCCTCTCGGTAAGCCTCTGAGGAGCTTCACTGTGATCTTGTGAAGCTCCCGAGCACTTTTCCCCTTCGATTTGTGCACTGACACGCCTCCGCCGCCGTTGCAGAGAGCCACCGTCCGCCGGATCACGTCGCGAGCTATCTCCGAGTCGATTTCCGACCTTCCCATCACCCTAGGTGAGCTTGCGATGCTCTTCCCGATCTATGGGTACCCTTCCCGACCTATTTCAAGCGCTGAAAGCTGAGTTCACCTTCTCAGGTGGCCCTCCGGCCATGGCGCCGCTGTCGACCTCTGTTTTCCGGCCGAGAGCACCGCCACCCCTCCTCTCTGTTAATCTGATCCGCCGATTTTGAATCGGACGGCCGAAGAGCAGCCCATACCGATTCGGCCGGCGTTTTTGCGAATAGCCCCCTGTAGTTTTTAACGCTTAACCCGCAGCCCTTAGTGTATTCAGTAGATTACGTTTTCTGTATTTGAAGGCGTATTTATTTTCGGTATATATGAAAATGTGTTTTCAGATTTGAAATCAAAACTATTTTGTTCGTAGTTTCTCCGTTTTAATTCCGATTTGAACGATTCGAATTGCGTTAGATTCATAATTTGATGATCTACCAGTTAGTACCACTGTTTCATATGTTATTAACTTTTAAAATTTGAGATTATATTTAATCTATTATTATTCTATTATAAATCTTATAAAATTCATATCTTCCTCGTTTTAAATCTGATTTGCGCAAACTTTATATCGTTGGAATCGTAGCGACGCGTAGATTATTTTTATAAACTTTTCAATCTGCTTTTCTACTCTTGGTGTACTGTTTCTAATCTAAATCTTGTTCGCTTCGTGTATGTTTGCCTCGATGATTGTGTGGTGATTTTATGATCGAGTTCAGACGGTGAGCAATACGTTGGTGATCAATAGTACGTTGAGGATACAAGTTCTCCAGAGTACTTTGATCAAGGCAAGTATAGCATGGGATCTTCCTTGTTGTCCTATTCACCGCAATAATTAATTTCATGTGCATGTGTCTACCTTGTTAACCATAGTTTCTACCTAGTATTGTTATCTTGTTCCTTGATCACCTATGGGATTTATGCATTGGGTAGTTGATGCTAGCGCGCTATTGGAATCATGATCATGTAAACTTGATTAATTGAATATGCAATAACATTGAAAGATGTCTTTTTAGCAACATGGAACTAGGGGATTCGAGCATAGTTTTGTGATGCTCCATATCTTTCCCCCTTGGTAATGATCTGTCAGCAAAAGCTGGGACTTACAGTGCAACTATGAGGGCTATATGGCTCTGGTTTTAGCTCAGTATGAGGACCTTTTCTAGCTTGTTAGAGGTTACCGAAAGGCGCAAGAGGGGCTTTGACGACTCGGGTATAGTGCGGCCTCTGTCCATATGTGTATAACCTGCGTGACCTTGTGCCATATGGAAGGGGGGCTCTACATCTGCTTGCCGAGGGAAACCTCGCGGCCCTAACATGTTAGACGAACCTTTGAAAGGCTTCATAGTGAAACCTTGCTCGCTCACCGTGGCAGTGTTATGGGGCTAGCTACCCTGAGCAAATGGGAATCACGGCTCATAGTGAAAGTGCGCAACCTCTGCAGAGTGTAAAACTGGTATACTAGCCGCGCTCACGGTCACGAGTGGCCCGGAAAACTCACGGAGTAGTTATCTTTTTGGGTGATGTTGACTTGTTGCTAATTGTTTGATGCAATTCATTAATTATGTTTACTTATGATCATGAATTATGGCTTATTCAACTTGTTGCTATCCAATTGCATAAAAGATGCTTAATTAAAAGCAAACCGCTGTAAACCCGTGTCTATCCTGTTTGAGCCTCATAAACCCCATGTTATATTTGCTGAGTTCGACATGAACTCACTCTTGCTATTTCCGCCGACACCTCCGGAGAAGTTTAGGCTTGTGGTCAACCAGTCAGTTGTGTCCCTGTGGAGTTGGCGTCTACACGCGAAGATCGGAGTGTCTTTCCGCTGTTTGCTTCTTAAAGGTTCTATTCTAATTATTACTACGTTATGTATTTGATCATTGTCTTTTGATATTACCTTGTATTTGTCGGCTTATGTGTGTGACTGATCCTGGGGCGCACATAAGGTTATGCATTCAATTTGACGGTGAGCAATACGTTGGTGATCAAGAGTACGTTGAGGATCCAAGTTCTCCAGAGTACTTTGATCAAGGCAAGTATAGCATGGGATCTTCCTTGTTGTCCTATTCACCGCAATAATTAATTTCATGTGCATGTGTCTACCTTGTTAACCATAGTTTCTACCTAGTATTGTTATCTTGTTCCTTGATCACCTATGGGATTTATGCATTGGGTAGTTGATGCTAGCGCGCTATTGGAATCATGATCATGTAAACTTGATTAATTGAATATGCAATAACATTGAAAGATGTCTTTTTAGCAACATGGAACTAGGGGATTCGAGCATAGTTTTGTGATGCTCCATATCTTTCCCCCTTGGTAATGATCTGTCAGCAAAAGCTGGGACTTACAGTGCAACTATGAGGGCTATATGGCTCTGGTTTTAGCTCAGTATGAGGACCTTTTCTAGCTTGTTAGAGGTTACCGAAAGGCGCAAGAGGGGCTTTGACGACTCGGGTATAGTGCGGCCTCTGTCCATATGTGCATAACCTGCGTGACCTTGTACCATATGGAAGGGGGGCTCTACATCTGCTTGCCGAGGGAAACCTCGCGGCCCTAACATGTTAGACGAACCTTTGAAAGGCTTCATAGTGAAACCTTGCTCGCTCACCTTGGCAGTGTTATGGGGCTAGCAACCCTGGGCAAATGGGAATCACGGCTCATAGTGAAAGTGCGCAACCTCTGCAGAGTGTAAAACTGGTATACTAGCCGCGCTCACGGTCACGAGTGGCCCGGAAAACTCACGGAGTAGTTATCTTTTTGGGTGATGTTGACTTGTTGCTAATTGTTTGATGCAATTCATTAATTATGTTTACTTATGATCATGAATTATGGCTTATTCAACTTGTTGCTATCCAATTGCATAAAAGATGCTTAATTAAAAGCAAACCGCTGTAAACCCGTGTCTATCCTGTTTGAGCCTCATAAACCCCATGTTATATTTGCTGAGTTCGACATGAACTCACTCTTGCTATTTCCCCCCACACCTCAGGAGAAGTTTAGGCTTGTGGTCAACCGGTCAGTTGTGTCCCTGTGGAGTTGGCGTCTACACGCGAAGATCGGAGTGTCTTTCCGCTGTTTGCTTCTTAAAGGTTCTATTCTAATTATTACTACGTTATGTATTTGATCATTGTCTTTTGATATTACCTTGTATTTGTCGGCTTATGTGTGACTGATCCTGGGGCGCACATAAGGTTATGCATTCAATTTTATCCTTAAAATTGGGTGTGACAAAATGGTATCGGAGCCGACCTTCGCGGCCATGGGTGCGTGCGGGCCAGGGGCTCGGACATGGGGTTTCATTGCGCGTGTAGGCCCTGCGGGGCGCACGGCGTGGCACATGTGCCGGCACGGTGCGCACGGTCGTTTGTGCTAAGAGGGGAACGTTCCTGGTTATCGTTTGCCCGGTTGTGGGTGTGTTGGGCCGACGAGGACGTCGGGCCCTTTGAGGGGGTGTATGTAACACCCGGTCCAGTTTAGAATTTGGCCTGTTGTGGCCCATGTGCATATATTGTGTGGGGTTTAGTCCCACCTTGGTTATTAAAGGTGGGTTAGACCAACATATAAGGTTTCTAGAGTCCATCCCATCATCCCCGAGTTAACTCTTTTAAGCGAAGCGAGGACGAAAGCTTAAGTGGGATGGTGGTAGGTGTGGTTCGCTCAGCGTGCAGAGTGGATCTTAGCCGTTTAGACTCTAGGACGTTACAAGTGGTATCGGAGCAATGCTGACTGTAGGACGCAAGCCTAGTAAGAATTAGACCATCTTAAGTTTTATAACTTCCTATGGAGTCCTTGTTCCATAACCCTTGATAATTTCTGCTTTGCTATACCCCTTACCTTGATATTCATCTCCTCCTTATTGCTATAAATCTTTTATCCGCCCCTTGGCTTGAAATTCTTTTAGAACTATCTCTTACTTCATTCTTTCATAACATGAAGTTGAAGCCTTAGAGTTGAACCCTTGATAGAGATAGAACGATAGTGTCGCAAAGTATTAGTGATTGTTGTGCCTTATTGAATTGTTATTATGACATTGCCTGATTTGGATCTTTGTACTGATTGTAATGATCTTATGGAGTTGTCCATAATTTCATTTAGTTTATATGACTAAGGTATGAGGATTAATGAAGTACATAGTTGGGTTTTCTTTCTCTCTTGTTTCCTTTATTCTGTCTTCTCAGAGCAATCTGTCTTCATCAGCTTATACCTCTGTTTTTGGAAGAGCAAAAATCATGGAAAAATTTTGGATATAAGTAGACTTCAAGATTGTTCTGTGGGAATAAGAATCACCCTAATAGCTATTATGGTTTGGGAGTTATGAAAATCACAAGACGATGCAACTGTGCTGTCTGGAATCTGAAAATGTTTTGGTTGTGCCCTGTTTTCGACCATTATAACTACAGAATCTGGAAAAGTGTTCTACATCAAAGTTGTAGGAAATTTCAGCAGCTTTCCAACGGTATGTGCTGCGGCTTATTTGGAGTAACAGGTCTGGAGTTACAACTGATTTACTGAGATGTTGTTTTTCTGCTCGCGAATAACTTCAGATTACCTATTCTTACCTACGCTCATGAGTATTGTTGGGATGTTAGAAGTACATGATGGTAGTTAATCAACCCACTCGAAAGAGGATGCGAGCTATCCTTGGTACCCCAAGTTAATTTCTTTTAAGGGGGGTAGCCAAGGTAAAGAGTAACAAGACGAAGATTTCTAAGCTTCGGTGATTTTACTTGGAAGAATCAGATACCTCCATGTTTGGAGAGGACATTATTAAGGACAAGATTTAGAAATAACAATTCATGTATGAAGTTGAGGAATATTGCCTGATTGGACACAAGTGTAGTGTTTGGATGGAATATCAGAGTAGCACAGCGGAATAAACATTAAAATCACTTGAGATATTATGTGGAACATTAGATGTGTATCACATATGCGATTGGATGAGTTATTACTGACAAAGGATCTTACCACACTAGGTACCCATCAAGGTTATGGAAACATTACAAAATGCGCATCAGAATTATTATCACGAAAGAGGAGGTACCCGAGAAAACAAAGAAGATTCAAGGGTAGAGTATTTGAATCTCCTCGATCATCTAAACTTTATTCTTTTGATCTTGCTCTCTCGAATCTCGAGACGAGATTCCTTTTAAGGGGGTAGAATTGTAACACCCGAAAAATTGCATTCCTTTAAATAGTGGAAATTTATTTAATTATGCAATTAGTTGATCATTCCAATATAGGGAAATAATAATTTTTCACAAATATAAAATCAAACCTAGGTCATACACATGTATGATGCATTCATGCTGGAGCATTTCTTCTTTGTACTGTTTGGAGTTTATTTGAATTCTTCAAATGTTCAAAAACAATTATTCAAAATCCCAAATTGAAAATCCTTTTGAAAATGTAATTAGAAAATAGAAAAGGGAAATAGGAAAACCTTCCCTCTCTGATTTTGGCCCGAGGGCCCAGTCCTCTTCCTTTCGGCCTGCCCCCTCCCTTGCTAACTTGGGCCGAGGCCCAGCTAACTAGCCAGCCAGCCGGCGCAGCAAGCTGAGCCACGCCGGGGGCCCCCTCTTCCCATCTTTGGATGACAGGCGGGCCCCACAGGGCAGTCCCTCTTCTCCTCCTTCCTTTCTTCTCCCCGGGGCGCCCAAAGCAGAGAGCCACGCCGCGACCGAGCACGCGCGCGCGGAGTATCCCTCTGCCGTGATTGCCAGCCCGACCCCAGCGCTCGGTGCTACCGACCGGTGGGACCCATAGGACAGCCCCTCCCCTGTTTCCCTCTGCTGCTCGCCGAGACTCCGACGCGAGAACGAACAGAGCGAGTTCATCGCTCGCCGCCCTCGATTCGATCTCCTATATCCGAGGCGAACTCAACTCCCCTATCCCCATCGCCTCGGGACTATATAAGTCCAGGCGGGCCCCTATTTGCCGCCGTCCAGCCCTAGCGGCATTGCCTCTTCCTGCCCTCGCGCGAACAGAGCCGCCGCTGCTCGAAGCTTTCTGCCGCCGGGATCCTCGGACGAGTCCGGATCTCCTACGCCTCCCTCGCGCCCCTATATAGGTCGGCCGAGCTCTGCCGTCCCTCCCCACAAGTTCCCGAGCAAGCCACGCCCTCCAATCTTGCCCTAGCCGCCTCTTCTCGCCGCCACTGCCGAGCTCCCGCGAGAACCGAGCAGCCGCCACCGCGAGCAATTAGCTCGATTTGCCACCAATTCCCTCTCGGTAAGCCTCTGAGGAGCTTCACTGTGATCTTGTGAAGCTCCCGAGCACTTTTCCCCTTCGATTTGTGCACTGACACGCCTCCGCCGCCGTTGCAGAGAGCCACCGTCCGCCGGATCACGTCGCGAGCTATCTCCGAGTCGATTTCCGACCTTCCCATCACCCTAGGTGAGCTTGCGATGCTCTTCCCGATCTATGGGTACCCTTCCCGACCTATTTCAAGCGCCGAAAGCTGAGTTCACCTTCTCAGGTGGCCCTCCGGCCATGGCGCCGCTGTCGACCTCTGTTTTCCGGCCGAGAGCACCGCCACCCCTCCTCTCTGTTAATCTGATCCGCCGATTTTGAATCGGACGGCCGAAGAGCAGCCCATACCGATTCGGCCGGCGTTTTTGCGAATAGCCCCCTGCAGTTTTTAACGCTTAACCCGCAGCCCTTAGTGTATTCAGTAGATTACGTTTTCTGTATTTGAAGGCGTATTTATTTTCGGTATATATGAAAATGTGTTTTCAGATTTGAAATCAAAACTATTTTGTTCGTAGTTTCTCCGTTTTAATTCCGATTTGAACGATTCGAATTGCGTTAGATTCATAATTTGATGATCTACCAGTTAGTACCACTGTTTCATATGTTATTAACTTTTAAAATTTGAGATTATATTTAATCTATTATTATTCTATTATAAATCTTATAAAATTCATATCTTCCTCGTTTTAAATCTGATTTGCGCAAACTTTATATCGTTGGAATCGTAGCGACGCGTAGATTATTTTTATAAACTTTTCAATCTGCTTTTCTACTCTTGGTGTACTGTTTCTAATCTAAATCTTGTTCGCTTCGTGTATGTTTGCCTCGATGATTGTGTGGTGATTTTATGATCGAGTTCAGACGGTGAGCAATACGTTGGTGATCAATAGTACGTTGAGGATACAAGTTCTCCAGAGTACTTTGATCAAGGCAAGTATAGCATGGGATCTTCCTTGTTGTCCTATTCACCGCAATAATTAATTTCATGTGCATGTGTCTACCTTGTTAACCATAGTTTCTACCTAGTATTGTTATCTTGTTCCTTGATCACCTATGGGATTTATGCATTGGGTAGTTGATGCTAGCGCGCTATTGGAATCATGATCATGTAAACTTGATTAATTGAATATGCAATAACATTGAAAGATGTCTTTTTAGCAACATGGAACTAGGGGATTCGAGCATAGTTTTGTGATGCTCCATATCTTTCCCCCTTGGTAATGATCTGTCAGCAAAAGCTGGGACTTACAGTGCAACTATGAGGGCTATATGGCTCTGGTTTTAGCTCAGTATGAGGACCTTTTCTAGCTTGTTAGAGGTTACCGAAAGGCGCAAGAGGGGCTTTGACGACTCGGGTATAGTGCGGCCTCTGTCCATATGTGTATAACCTGCGTGACCTTGTGCCATATGGAAGGGGGGCTCTACATCTGCTTGCCGAGGGAAACCTCGCGGCCCTAACATGTTAGACGAACCTTTGAAAGGCTTCATAGTGAAACCTTGCTCGCTCACCGTGGCAGTGTTATGGGGCTAGCTACCCTGAGCAAATGGGAATCACGGCTCATAGTGAAAGTGCGCAACCTCTGCAGAGTGTAAAACTGGTATACTAGCCGCGCTCACGGTCACGAGTGGCCCGGAAAACTCACGGAGTAGTTATCTTTTTGGGTGATGTTGACTTGTTGCTAATTGTTTGATGCAATTCATTAATTATGTTTACTTATGATCATGAATTATGGCTTATTCAACTTGTTGCTATCCAATTGCATAAAAGATGCTTAATTAAAAGCAAACCGCTGTAAACCCGTGTCTATCCTGTTTGAGCCTCATAAACCCCATGTTATATTTGCTGAGTTCGACATGAACTCACTCTTGCTATTTCCGCCGACACCTCCGGAGAAGTTTAGGCTTGTGGTCAACCAGTCAGTTGTGTCCCTGTGGAGTTGGCGTCTACACGCGAAGATCGGAGTGTCTTTCCGCTGTTTGCTTCTTAAAGGTTCTATTCTAATTATTACTACGTTATGTATTTGATCATTGTCTTTTGATATTACCTTGTATTTGTCGGCTTATGTGTGTGACTGATCCTGGGGCGCACATAAGGTTATGCATTCAATTTGACGGTGAGCAATACGTTGGTGATCAAGAGTACGTTGAGGATCCAAGTTCTCCAGAGTACTTTGATCAAGGCAAGTATAGCATGGGATCTTCCTTGTTGTCCTATTCACCGCAATAATTAATTTCATGTGCATGTGTCTACCTTGTTAACCATAGTTTCTACCTAGTATTGTTATCTTGTTCCTTGATCACCTATGGGATTTATGCATTGGGTAGTTGATGCTAGCGCGCTATTGGAATCATGATCATGTAAACTTGATTAATTGAATATGCAATAACATTGAAAGATGTCTTTTTAGCAACATGGAACTAGGGGATTCGAGCATAGTTTTGTGATGCTCCATATCTTTCCCCCTTGGTAATGATCTGTCAGCAAAAGCTGGGACTTACAGTGCAACTATGAGGGCTATATGGCTCTGGTTTTAGCTCAGTATGAGGACCTTTTCTAGCTTGTTAGAGGTTACCGAAAGGCGCAAGAGGGGCTTTGACGACTCGGGTATAGTGCGGCCTCTGTCCATATGTGCATAACCTGCGTGACCTTGTACCATATGGAAGGGGGGCTCTACATCTGCTTGCCGAGGGAAACCTCGCGGCCCTAACATGTTAGACGAACCTTTGAAAGGCTTCATAGTGAAACCTTGCTCGCTCACCTTGGCAGTGTTATGGGGCTAGCAACCCTGGGCAAATGGGAATCACGGCTCATAGTGAAAGTGCGCAACCTCTGCAGAGTGTAAAACTGGTATACTAGCCGCGCTCACGGTCACGAGTGGCCCGGAAAACTCACGGAGTAGTTATCTTTTTGGGTGATGTTGACTTGTTGCTAATTGTTTGATGCAATTCATTAATTATGTTTACTTATGATCATGAATTATGGCTTATTCAACTTGTTGCTATCCAATTGCATAAAAGATGCTTAATTAAAAGCAAACCGCTGTAAACCCGTGTCTATCCTGTTTGAGCCTCATAAACCCCATGTTATATTTGCTGAGTTCGACATGAACTCACTCTTGCTATTTCCCCCCACACCTCAGGAGAAGTTTAGGCTTGTGGTCAACCGGTCAGTTGTGTCCCTGTGGAGTTGGCGTCTACACGCGAAGATCGGAGTGTCTTTCCGCTGTTTGCTTCTTAAAGGTTCTATTCTAATTATTACTACGTTATGTATTTGATCATTGTCTTTTGATATTACCTTGTATTTGTCGGCTTATGTGTGACTGATCCTGGGGCGCACATAAGGTTATGCATTCAATTTTATCCTTAAAATTGGGTGTGACAAAATGGTATCGGAGCCGACCTTCGCGGCCACGGGTGCGTGCGGGCCAGGGGCTCGGACATGGGGTTTCATTGCGCGTGTAGGCCCTGCGGGGCGCACGGCGTGGCACATGTGCCGGCACGGTGCGCACGGTCGTTTGTGCTAAGAGGGGAACGTTCCTGGTTATCGTTTGCCCGGTTGTGGGTGTGTTGGGCCGACGAGGACGTCGGGCCCTTTGAGGGGGTGTATGTAACACCCGGTCCAGTTTAGAATTTGGCCTGTTGTGGCCCATGTGCATATATTGTGTGGGGTTTAGTCCCACCTTGGTTATTAAAGGTGGGTTAGACCAACATATAAGGTTTCTAGAGTCCATCCCATCATCCCCGAGTTAACTCTTTTAAGCGAAGCGAGGACGAAAGCTTAAGTGGGATGGTGGTAGGTGTGGTTCGCTCAGCGTGCAGAGTGGATCTTAGCCGTTTAGACTCTAGGACGTTACAAGTGGTATCGGAGCAATGCTGACTGTAGGACGCAAGCCTAGTAAGAATTAGACCATCTTAAGTTTTATAACTTCCTATGGAGTCCTTGTTCCATAACCCTTGATAATTTCTGCTTTGCTATACCCCTTACCTTGATATTCATCTCCTCCTTATTGCTATAAATCTTTTATCCGCCCCTTGGCTTGAAATTCTTTTAGAACTATCTCTTACTTCATTCTTTCATAACATGAAGTTGAAGCCTTAGAGTTGAACCCTTGATAGAGATAGAACGATAGTGTCGCAAAGTATTAGTGATTGTTGTGCCTTATTGAATTGTTATTATGACATTGCCTGATTTGGATCTTTGTACTGATTGTAATGATCTTATGGAGTTGTCCATAATTTCATTTAGTTTATATGACTAAGGTATGAGGATTAATGAAGTACATAGTTGGGTTTTCTTTCTCTCTTGTTTCCTTTATTCTGTCTTCTCAGAGCAATCTGTCTTCATCAGCTTATACCTCTGTTTTTGGAAGAGCAAAAATCATGGAAAAATTTTGGATATAAGTAGACTTCAAGATTGTTCTGTGGGAATAAGAATCACCCTAATAGCTATTATGGTTTGGGAGTTATGAAAATCACAAGACGATGCAACTGTGCTGTCTGGAATCTGAAAATGTTTTGGTTGTGCCCTGTTTTCGACCATTATAACTACAGAATCTGGAAAAGTGTTCTACATCAAAGTTGTAGGAAATTTCAGCAGCTTTCCAACGGTATGTGCTGCGGCTTATTTGGAGTAACAGGTCTGGAGTTACAACTGATTTACTGAGATGTTGTTTTTCTGCTCGCGAATAACTTCAGATTACCTATTCTTACCTACGCTCATGAGTATTGTTGGGATGTTAGAAGTACATGATGGTAGTTAATCAACCCACTCGAAGAGGATGCGAGCTATCCTTGGTACCCCAAGTTAATTTCTTTTAAGGGGGGTAGCCAAGGTAAAGAGTAACAAGACGAAGATTTCTGAGCTTCGGTGATTTTACTTGGAAGAATCAGATACCTCCATGTTTGGAGAGGACATTATTAAGGACAAGATTTAGAAATAACAATTCATGTATGAAGTTGAGGAATATTGCCTGATTGGACACAAGTGTAGTGTTTGGATGGAATATCAGAGTAGCACAGCGGAATAAACATTAAAATCACTTGAGATATTATGTGGAACATTAGATGTGTATCACATATGCGATTGGATGAGTTATTACTGACAAAGGATCTTACCACACTAGGTACCCATCAAGGTTATGGAAACATTACAAAATGCGCATCAGAATTATTATCACGAAAGAGGAGGTACCCGAGAAAACAAAGAAGATTCAAGGGTAGAGTATTTGAATCTCCTCAATCATCTAAACTTTATTCTTTTGATCTTGCTCTCTCGAATCTCGAGACGAGATTCCTTTTAAGGGGGTAGAATTGTAACACCCGAAAAATTGCATTCCTTTAAATAGTGGAAATTTATTTAATTATGCAATTAGTTGATCATTCCAATATAGGGAAATAATAATTTTTCACAAATATAAAATCAAACCTAGGTCATACACATGTATGATGCATTCATGCTGGAGCATTTCTTCTTTGTACTGTTTGGAGTTTATTTGAATTCTTCAAATGTTCAAAAACAATTATTCAAAATCCCAAATTGAAAATCCTTTTGAAAATGTAATTAGAAAATAGAAAAGGGAAATAGGAAAACCTTCCCTCTCTGATTTTGGCCCGAGGGCCCAGTCCTCTTCCTTTCGGCCTGCCCCCTCCCTTGCTAACTTGGGCCGAGGCCCAGCTAACTAGCCAGCCAGCCGGCGCAGCAAGCTGAGCCACGCCGGGGGCCCCCTCTTCCCATCTTTGGATGACAGGCGGGCCCCACAGGGCAGTCCCTCTTCTCCTCCTTCCTTTCTTCTCCCCGGGGCGCCCAAAGCAGAGAGCCACGCCGCGACCGAGCACGCGCGCGCGGAGTATCCCTCTGCCGTGATTGCCAGCCCGACCCCAGCGCTCGGTGCTACCGACCGGTGGGACCCATAGGACAGCCCCTCCCCTGTTTCCCTCTGCTGCTCGCCGAGACTCCGACGCGAGAACGAACAGAGCGAGTTCATCGCTCGCCGCCCTCGATTCGATCTCCTATATCCGAGGCGAACTCAACTCCCCTATCCCCATCGCCTCGGGACTATATAAGTCCAGGCGGGCCCCTATTTGCCGCCGTCCAGCCCTAGCGGCATTGCCTCTTCCTGCCCTCGCGCGAACAGAGCCGCCGCTGCTCGAAGCTTTCTGCCGCCGGGATCCTCGGACGAGTCCGGATCTCCTACGCCTCCCTCGCGCCCCTATATAGGTCGGCCGAGCTCTGCCGTCCCTCCCCACAAGTTCCCGAGCAAGCCACGCCCTCCAATCTTGCCCTAGCCGCCTCTTCTCGCCGCCACTGCCGAGCTCCCGCGAGAACCGAGCAGCCGCCCACCGCGAGCAATTAGCTCGATTTGCCACCAATTCCCTCTCGGTAAGCCTCTGAGGAGCTTCACTGTGATCTTGTGAAGCTCCCGAGCACTTTTCCCCTTCGATTTGTGCACTGACACGCCTCCGCCGCCGTTGCAGAGAGCCACCGTCCGCCGGATCACGTCGCGAGCTATCTCCGAGTCGATTTCCGACCTTCCCATCACCCTAGGTGAGCTTGCGATGCTCTTCCCGATCTATGGGTACCCTTCCCGACCTATTTCAAGCGCCGAAAGCTGAGTTCACCTTCTCAGGTGGCCCTCCGGCCATGGCGCCGCTGTCGACCTCTGTTTTCCGGCCGAGAGCACCGCCACCCCTCCTCTCTGTTAATCTGATCCGCCGATTTTGAATCGGACGGCCGAAGAGCAGCCCATACCGATTCGGCCGGCGTTTTTGCGAATAGCCCCCTGCAGTTTTTAACGCTTAACCCGCAGCCCTTAGTGTATTCAGTAGATTACGTTTTCTGTATTTGAAGGCGTATTTATTTTCGGTATATATGAAAATGTGTTTTCAGATTTGAAATCAAAACTATTTTGTTCGTAGTTTCTCCGTTTTAATTCCGATTTGAACGATTCGAATTGCGTTAGATTCATAATTTGATGATCTACCAGTTAGTACCACTGTTTCATATGTTATTAACTTTTAAAATTTGAGATTATATTTAATCTATTATTATTCTATTATAAATCTTATAAAATTCATATCTTCCTCGTTTTAAATCTGATTTGCGCAAACTTTATATCGTTGGAATCGTAGCGACGCGTAGATTATTTTTATAAACTTTTCAATCTGCTTTTCTACTGTTGGTGTACTGTTTCTAATCTAAATCTTGTTTGCTTCGTGTATGTTTGCCTCGATGATTGTGTGGTGATTTTATGATCGAGTTCAGACGGTGAGCAATACGTTGGTGATCAATAGTACGTTGAGGATCCAAGTTCTCCAGAGTACTTTGATCAAGGAAAGTATAGCATGGGATCTTCCTTGTTGTCCTATTCACCGCAATAATTAATTTCATGTGCATGTGTCTACCTTGTTAATCATAGTTTCTACCTAGTATTGTTATCTTGTTCCTTGATCACCTATGGGATTTATGCATTGGGTAGTTGATGCTAGCGCGCTATTGAAATCATGATCATGTAAACTTGATTAATTGAATATGCAATAACATTGAAAGATGTCTTTTTAGCAACATGGAACTAGGGGATTCGAGCATAGTTTTGTGATGCTCCATATCTTTCCCCCTTGGTAATGATCTGTCAGCAAAAGCTGGGACTTACAGTGCAACTATGAGGGCTATATGGCTCTGGTTTTAGCTCAGTATGAGGACCTTTTCTAGCTTGTTAGAGGTTACCGAAAGGCGCAAGAGGGGCTTTGACGACTCGGGTATAGTGCGGCCTCTGTCCATATGTGTATAACCTGCGTGACCTTGTGCCATATGGAAGGGGGGCTCTACATCTGCTTGCCGAGGGAAACCTCGCGGCCCTAACATGTTAGACGAACCTTTGAAAGGCTTCATAGTGAAACCTTGCTCGCTCACCTTGGTAGTGTTATGGGGCTAGCTACCCCGAGCAAATGGGAATCACGGCTCATAGTGAAAGTGCGCAACCTCTGCAGAGTGTAAAACTGGTATACTAGCCGCGCTCACGGTCACGAGTGGCCCGGAAAACTCACGGAGTAGTTATCTTTTTGGGTGATGTTGACTTGTTGCTAATTGTTTGATGCAATTCATTAATTATGTTTACTTATGATCATGAATTATGGCTTATTCAACTTGTTGCTATCCAATTGCATAAAAGATGCTTAATTAAAAGCAAACCGCTGTAAACCCGTGTCTATCCTGTTTGAGCCTCATAAACCCCATGTTATATTTGCTGAGTTCGACATGAACTCACTCTTGCTATTTCCGCCCACACCTCAGGAGAAGTTTAGGCTTGTGGTCAACCAGTCAGTTGTGTCCCTGTGGAGTTGGCGTCTACACGCGAAGGTCGGAGTGTCTTTCCGCTGTTTGCTTCTTAAAGGTTCTATTCTAATTATTACTACGTTATGTATTTGATCATTGTATTTTGATATTACCTTGTATTTGTCGGCTTATGTGTGTGACTGATCCTGGGGCGCACATAAGGTTATGCATTCAATTTTATCCTTAAAATTGGGTGTGACATTCAATCGGTTGAATATCCTTGGTTTAAGGCCTTGGAGAATCATGCCGTTGGCACGTTCTACCTGGCCGTTCATTCTCGGGTGGGCGACGGCTGCCCAGTCCACTCGTATGTGGTACTCGTCGCAAAAAGCCAGAAATTTCTTTCCGGTGAACTGCGTGCCGTTATCAGTGATAATGGAGTTTGGGACACCAAACCGGTGGACGATGTCGGTGAAGAATAACACCGCTTGAGCCGAGCTGATTTGGGCGATCGGCCGAGCCTCGATCCACTTTGAGAACTTGTCGATGGCGACAAGCAAGTGGGTGAAGCCCCCGGGCACCTTCTAGAGGGCCCCGACAAGGTCTAGTCCCCATACAGCGAACGGCCAAGTGAGTGGGATCGTCTGGAGGGCTTGAGCCGGCAAGTGAGTCTGCCGAGCATAGTACTGGCATCCTTCGCAGGAGCGTACCACCTCAGTAGCATTGGCCACGGCGGTTGGCCGGTAGAAGCCTTGTCGAAAGGCGTTACCGACCAGGGTTCTCGGCGCTGCGTGGTGACCGCAGGCTCCGGCGTGTATCTCTTCGAGCAGGCGTTTGCCCTGACCGAAAGGAATACAGCGCTGAAGAACGCCCGAGGGACTCCGTCGATAGAGGCTACCGTCGATCATAGCGAAAGACTTGCGCCCTTCGGTAACCTCTAACAAGCTAGAAAAGGTCCTCATACTGAGCTAAAACCAGAGCCATATAGCCCTCATAGTTGCACTGTAAGTCCCAGCTTTTGCTGACAGATCATTACCAAGGGGGAAGGATATGGTGCATCACAAAACTATGCTCCAATCCCCTAGTTCCATGTTGCTAAAAAGGAATCTTTTAATCCTTATTGCATATTCAATTAATCAGTTTACATGATCATGATATCAATAACGCACTAGCATCAATTACCACATGCATAAACCCATAGGTTGCAAGGAACAGGATAACAAAACTAGGAAGTAACTACGGTTAACAAGGAAGACACATGCAAATGCAATTTTTTATTTGGTGAATAGGACAACAAGGATGATCCATGCTAATACTTGCCTTGATCAGCAAACTCCTGGTGATCCGGGTTGTCGCAGTACTGATCTTGATCGCCCACGTATGGCTCACCGTCTATACTCGATCCATCATAACAACACACACGCATACAAGGGCAAACATGCATACAAACAAGAGTTTTCATTAGAACAGTATACCAACAGAGAGAAAATAAATTAAAAAGGTTATAAAACAAATCTACGCGTTGCTACGATCACATCGATATAAAGTTTGCGCAAATCGGATTTAAAACGAGGAAGATATGAATTTTACAAGATTTATAATAGAATAATAATAGATTAAATATAATCTCGAATTTTAAAAGTTAATAACATATGAAACAGTGGTACTAACTGGTAGATCATCAAATTACAAATCTAATGCAATTTTAATCGTTCAAATCGGAATTAAAACGGAGAAACTATGAACAGAACAGTTTTGATTTAAAATCTGAAAACACATTTTCATATATACCGAAAATAAATACGCCTTCAAACGTAATCTACTGAATACGCTAAGGGCTGCGGGCTAAGCATTAAAAACCGCAGGGGGTTATTCGCAAAAACGCCGGCCGAATCGGTATGGGCGGCTCTTCGGCCGTCCGATTCAAAATCGGCGGATCAGATTAAAAGAGGGGAGGGGTGGCGGTGCTCTCGGCCGGAAAACAGAGGCCGACGGCGGCGCCATGGCCGGAGGGCCGCCGAAGAAGGTGAACTCGGCCTTCGGTGCATGAAATAGGTCGGGGATGGTACCCATAGATCGGGAAGAGCATCGCAAGCTCACCTAGGGTGATGGGAAGGTCGGAAATCGACTCCGAGATAGCTCGCGGCGTGATCCGGCGGACGGTGGATCTCTGCAACGGCGGCGGAGGCGTGTCAGTGCACAAATCGAAGGGGGAAAGTGCTCGGGAACTTCACAAGATCACAGCGAAGCTCCTCAAAGGCTTACCGGGAGGAAATTGGTGGCGAATCGAGCTAATTGCTCGCGGCGGCGGCTGCTCGGTTCTCGCGGGAGCTCGGCAGTGGCGGCGAGAAGAGGCGGCTAGGGTTAGGTGACGGCTACGGGGGGGTGTGGCGCTGCTTAAATACTCCTGAGGTGTGACGACAATCTCGGAGATTGAAACAAACTCGAATAGCGGAGAAATCGGCTTCGGCCGTTTCTTCTCTGCTTCGGACTCTCGGCGCGGCGACGAACTCGGCTTCGGCCGTTTTCTTTCTTGCCCGCGTCGGACTCTCGGCGAGCAGCAGAGGGAAACAGGGGAGGGGCTGTCCAGGGGGTCCCACTGGTCGGTAGCACCGAGCGCTGGGGTCGGGCTGGCAGTCACGGCAGAGGGACGCTTCGCGCGCGCGTGCTCGGCCGCGGCGGATGAACACGGCAGCGGCGTCTCTGTTCGCGCGGCGAGGGAGGTGGAGAAGGAAGGGCTGACCCGTGGGTCCCGCTCCACAGTCAGAGGGGGTAAGGGGAAGGGAGGGAGCAGATCGGCCGAGCTGTCCTCGGGCCATCCGACCTGGGCCTGCTGGGGCCAGGGAGTGGAAAACAGGCCAAGCTGCTGCTCGGGCCAGAAAGGAGAGGGGAAGGGCTCTGCTCTATTTTCTTTTTCCATTTTCCAAAAGGATTTTCAAATTGGGTTTTGAAATATTTGAGAAATTCAAATAAGCTACAACAGTACAAAGAAGAAATGCTCCAGCATGAATGCATCATACATGTGTATGACCTAGGTTTGATTTTATATTTGAGAAAAATTATTATTTCCCTATATTGGAATGATCAATTAATTGCACAATTAAATAAATTTCTACTATTTAGAAGAATGCAATTTTTCGGGTGTTACAATTCTAACCCCCTTAAAAATAATCTCGTCCTCGAGATTCAGTTGGTGCTTACTCAAACAACTCCGGGTACTTTTCTCTGAGATCTTCCTCTCTTTCCCAAGTAGCTTCTTCCTCAGAGTACCGATGCCACTGCACCTTGCACATCTTTATAACTCGACTTCTTGTAACTCTTTCTGCGGTTTCCAAAATTTTCACTGGATGTTCCTCATAAGTGAGACCCTTCTTGAAAACTATTTCCTCGACAGGAACCTGCTCTTCCGGTACTCTCAAACACTTTCTCAACTGAGATATGTGGAACACATCATGCACACCGGACAAACTTTCCGGAAGTTCTAGCTGATATGCCACTTCTCCACGTCTCTCTAGGATCTTGAAAGGACCAATATACCTTGGTGCCAATTTTCCTTTGCTGTTGAACCTTTTCACACTTCTCATCGGGGACACTTTAAGATATACATAGTCTCCTACATTAAAAGCTAATTCTCTTCTCCGTGTATCCGCATAGCTCTTCTGTCTAGATTGTGCTATTCTCAAGTTCTCTCTTATTGTCTGGACTTGCTCCTCTACGTCTCTCAACACATCCGGTCCGAACACTTGACTTTCTCCAGTTTGATTCCAAAACAAGGGGGTCCTGCACTTGCGTCCATACAATGCTTCGAAGGGTGCCATCTTGAGACTTTTCTGGTAACTATTATTATAAGAGAACTCCGCATACGGTAGACTCTTATCCCAACTTGTTCCATACTGTAAAGCACAAGCTCTCAACATATCTTCCAAAATCTGATTAATCCGTTCAGTTTGACCGTCAGTTTGAGGGTGATATACAGAACTGAAATTCAACCGTGTTCCCAATGATCTATGCACTTGTTGCCAAAACTGCGAGGTGTACTGCGTACCCCTATCGGACACTATCCTCTTTGGAACTCCATGTAGACACACAATCCTTTCCATATACAACTCTGCAAGTCTTTCTCCGGTATAGGTGGTCTTGACGGGGAGGAAATGAGCAACTTTAGTCAGTCGATCCACAATTACCCAGATCGAATCATAACCTCTCTGAGTACGTGGCAATCCAACTATGAAGTCCATATCTACTTCTTCCCACTTCCACTTAGGTATCTTTAGTGGTTGTAGCAATCCTGCAGGCCTCTGGTGTTCAGCTTTAACTCTCTGACAGGTATCACAGATAGCCACATATTCTGCTACATCACGCTTCAGTCCAACCCACCAGTATTTTTCCTTCAGATCCAAATACATCTTGGTACTTCCTGGGTGTATAGAATATGCTGACTCATGAGCTTCACGCAGTATAGCGTCTCGGATGGATTTCACTTCGGGTACACAGAGTCTCTTCCCAAACCATAAGGTTCCATTCTCATCTAGCCTGAATCCGGGTGATTTTCCATCCACAATGTTCTCTGCTATTTCTTTGAGCTTCTCATCTTCCAACTGAGCCTTTCGTATCTCTTGCTCTAGTGTGGGTTCAACCTCCATCTCAATAGCATTGATCACAATTCCCAAGTTGAGACGCTCCATCTCTGCACACAACTCTGCTAGAATAGTGGTTGTTCGAATCTCATTAGCATAACTTTTTCTACTAAGAGCATCGGCCACAACATTTGCTTTGCCTGGATGATAATGCACTTCCAAGTCATAATCCTTTATCAATTCCAACCAACGACGTTGCCTCAAATTCAACTCTGACTGGGTGAAGATATACTTCAAGCTCTTATGATCTGTATAGATGTCGCACTTATGACCAATCAGATAATGCCTCCATAACTTCAGAGCGTGAACCACAGCTGCTAGCTCCAAATCATGAGTAGGATAATTCAACTCATGCTTCCTCAACTGTCTCGATGCATATGCTACGACTCTTCCTTCTTGCATGAGAACACAACCAAGACCTAGGCGGGAAGCATCACAATAGATAGAGAACTTCTTACTCAGATCCGGCAAAACCAACACTGGCGCTGTTGTCAATCTCCTCTTCAATTCTTCGAAACTAGCTTGACACTTCTCAGATCCCACAAACTTGGCATTCTTCTCTAGCAAGGAAGTCATTGGCTTCGCAAGCTTGGAGAATCCTTCAATGAACCTTCGGTAGTAACCAGCTAAACCAAGAAAACTACGAATGCCAGTCACATCAGTTGGCGGCTTCCAATTCAACACGTCTGCCACCTTGCTTGGGTCTACAGAAATTCCACCATTGGACACAATATGTCCTAGAAAAGCAACTTCTCTCAACCAGAACTCGCACTTACTTCGCTTGGCATACAGCTTATGTTCCCTGAGCTTCTGCAAAACCAACCTTAGATGCTCAGCATGCTCTTCTTCATTCTTGGAGTAGATCAAGATATCATCAATGAACACCACAACAAACTTATCCAAGAATTCCATGAATACCTTGTTCATCAGATACATGAAGTAGGTAGGTGCATTAGTCAAACCAAAGGACATTACCGTATACTCATACAATCCATACCGAGTAGTGAATGCAGTCTTAGGTATGTCAGAGTCACGAATCTTCAACTGATGATAACCTGAACGGAGATCAATCTTGGAAAACACACAAGCATCTCTCAACTGATCAAATAAGTCATCAATTCTAGGCAACGGATACTTGTTCTTAATGGTGACCTCATTCAGTGACCGATAATCAACACACATCCTTTGGCTACCATCTTTCTTATCAACAAAAATAACCGGGGCTCCCCAAGGTGAAGAACTAGGACGAATGAAACCTTTTTCTGACAGTTCTTTGATTTGTTTCTTAAGTTCTTCTAATTCTTTAACTCCCATTCTATATGGACGTTTAGCTATAGGTGCAGTACCAGGTAACAACTCAATGATAAATTCAATGTCACGGTCAGGCGGCATACCTGGCAACTCATCTGGAAACACATCTTCAAACTCATCCACCACTGAGTTATCCGGCTGCACTTCTTCTCTGAGCTGATGTACTGTGGCTTTCTGTTGAACTTGCAAAGCAACCTCAACTCGGACCTCATCTCCCTTCTGGGTAGTGATAGTCACGACCTTCTCCTTGCACTTTATATTGATGTCGTTCTTCACCATCCAATCCATACCCAGGATAAGATCAATTCCGGCAGTATTTAGCACAGTAGGGGTTATCTCAAATTCTACCTCCCTTAATGAGACAGTAATCGGGAGACACTGAAGAGTAGCTTGCATAACACCACCCGGAGAAGAGACCATAATAGGATGTTTCATGACACTAAGGGGAATACCATGCTTTCTAACAAATGTGTGCGAAATGAAAGTATGCGAAGCACCAGAGTCAAAAAGAACTGTAGCGGGGATGGAGTCGATATTGAACGTACCCATCATGACCTCTGGAGTCTCCTGTGCCGTATCAACCGACACATGGTTCACCTTCCCGGTGCGAGGTGGCACTCTCTGCTGGTTGTTCTGCTTCTGAGAGGCTTGGGGATTCTGCTTCTCAGGACAATTGTAGGACAAGTGTCCTTCCTTGCCACAGCGGAAACACTTGTTGGGGGCACCATTCTTCACTGGGATGTTGTTGGGAGCAGTCAGTTGTGGCGCCTGGTTGCCACCTTGTTGCTGGTACTGGGAACGCTGCTGGTTCTGGGAACGTTGTTGATTCTGGAAATTATTCTTGAATCCAGACTGTCCCTGGAAACGTTGTTGCTGCTGAGGCTGCTGCTGGTTGTTACGGAAGCGGCTGTTGCTTCCAGATGACTGCCCTTGAAACTTCCTCTTCTTCTTCTTCTTCTCATCTATCTCACGGCGCTTGCTCTCGATGATCGAAGCTTTGTCCACCAACTGTTGGAAGTTGGTGAAGGTGTGGGAGAGCAACTGGTACTGGAGATGATCATTCAATCCTTCCAAGAAGAGCTCTTGCTTCTTGGCATCATCTTCGACCTCTTTTGGAGCATACCGCGACAATTGGATGAACTTGTCACGGTACTCGGCAACTAGCATTCCTCCCTGCTTCAGAGAAAGAAACTCCTTCTTCTTCAGCTTCATCAACCCTGCAGGCACATGATGATTGCGGAACCCCTCACGGAATTGCCGCCAAGAGATGGGGTCGGCACGTCCAAAACGGAAAGACTCCCACCAATCCAGAGCAGCTCCCTGCAACTGCCCAGATGCATAGAGAACCTTCTCGACGTCGTTGCATTGGGCGATCTCCAGCTGCCTTTCTATTGCACGCAGCCAATCATCAGCTTGGAGAGGATCACTGGAATGATCGAAGGTGGGTGGGCATCCCTTCAAGAATTCGCTTCTCTTGTCACGGGGTGGTGGAGGTGGGTTCCCATTGCCATTGTTTCGCTGCAGCAGTTGAATGTTCTGGGCCATCTGCTGCATCAGCTGTGTTTGCATCATCATCAGCTGCTCCATGTTAGGCTGTGGCGGAGGTGGTGGTGGATTAGCATTTTCTTCAGAGGTACCATCACCCCTTGGGTTCCTCCTGGTGTGGGCCATCTGCTGTTCAAATCATTGAAGTGAGGTTTAGAATTCTTTTCCATTATAATAACACTTAAAAGACTAGAACAGGAAATTCCGGGCGCGATCCAACAACGGCAGAGTAGAAAAACAGTCATATCTGGAGTTCCCGAAGTCAAACATAGACATGCTATAAATGATTGGAAAGCACGAGAAAATCTCTACAACTTTTATTCAGACCATCTCTCCAGATTCTGTCGTTAAGTTTATCAAAAACAGATTTGATTCGAAACTGTTTCAGAGTAACAGACAGCGCAAAAACTTTGACTTGTGACATTTGTTTCTCCCAAACCGTAACTGATATTGAGATGATTCTTGCGGCCAAAGAAAACTACAGAAGTCTAGTTTTTCACAAAAAAAAATTCACGATTTTTGGTCGTATATAATTAAATAGGAAAAATAACTAAGGCAGAGAGGTCTGAAAAACAGCACTGCTGGAAACTGAGATAATCAACCCAAACTATTATGCATTAATTCAAACCTATATAAAGAGATTTGCAGACATGCCCACAATCTCAGCACTCATTACAAACTCAAAATCAAGCATTGTTCATAAGGAAAAGCAATCTAGCACAAAAGTTCACAAGACACGAACTAGACTCGACTTGACTCAACTTGCGCTTCTAGCGTCTTTTGCTACTAACTGGGGGTAACTCCTCTAGGGGTCGATGTCGGTGCGGGTGTGAGCATCTCCCTGGTCTCCTCGGTTTCTTGGCGGCGATTCAGCTGGACACCTTGGTGATGGCGGAGGGGGTCCAACACCGAGTTGCCTGTTCAACTCATTCACCGCCCGGCTGAGCTTGTAGTTAGCTTCAGTCCTGGTGTTCAGCTCATCCAATGTCTGGTCCAAAAAAGTGTTGGTCTGAGCCAAACATTCCAAGGCAGCGTGGAGTCGGGCGTTCACTTCTCCAAGTGGACCGGCAATACTGCAATTAGCTTGGCCACTCTGACGGCGGGGAAGGTAGCGGTGCATCTCCCACTTGATGATGTCCCAATTCTCGTGGCGGTGCACCATAAGAGCTTGTCGTGCGGCATCCTTGATGGCGGCAGCTTTGGAGAGTCGAATGGAGACAGCATAGTGGATATTCTTCATCTGGCTTCCCTCCTTGATGTACACCCTCGTCTCATAGTAGTCGGCGTAGTCAGGGTGCTTCCAGTTCTCCGTCTTGTACAGCACCGAGGCGTTGGGGTAGAAACGGCGCACCAAGTCGAGAAGCAGCGGGTGGTAGTAGTCATCACCATGATGATCATAGTGAATCATTCCCACCCAGGGTTTTCCACCTTGGTCTCCATCATCGTCGCCATCGTCATCGGGGTCGTCGGAGTCATCCGAGTCACCTTCATCATCTTCGTCATCAGGGTCGCCAGCACAATCCTGGTCACCCTGCGGCTCCACCTTCGCGGGTTCATCTTTCTGAGGGTCCTCCATAGGTACGTCTTCAGAGCTGTCTTCCAAGGGCTCTTCACTGGGCTCCTCTGCGGGCACCTCCTGCTGGGGCTCCTCCACTGGTACGTCTTCCACGGGTACCTCCGGTCGGGAAACACGTCCGCCAGAGATGAAGCGCTGCAGGTACCTCTTAGGTGGCATGACACGCTTGCGAGCAGTGCGCTTAAGGTTGGCCATCTACAAGAATTAAGATTAAGTCAAAATTTTGCAATGGACAAGGGTAGGATATCTGCAAAAACTTGTAGCAAATTAATATAACAAGTAAAAAGAGATAATAAAGCTAAGGGCTATCCAGTGCTAACTAGGCTTACATCCTACAGTCAACACGGTTCTGATACCAATTTGTCACACCCAATTTTAAGGATAAAATGGGGTGCATAATCTTATGTGCGCCCAGAGATCAGTCACACACATAAGCCAACAAATTGCATAAATTGTATCATAACCAATGTTTAATACATAGTGAATAATATCAAAGTCATTACACAGCGGAAAAATAAAGATAACTCTCGTGGTAGCTCCATAGCACAGGGACGTCGACTGGTGAAGCACAAGTCTAGTAGTCCTCTGGGTAGTCCTCATCACTATCACCATCTGTTACCCATCCGGGATTTTTAACCAAGTAATGAAAAATAAACAAGCGTAAGTACATGTCGTACTCAACAAGACTAGCATGGGTTCATGAGGCTCAAAAAGGTTGACACGGTTTAACAGCAGGTTGCTTTTAATTAAGCATCTTTTATGCAGTTGGATAGCAACAAGTTATTAAGCCCATTCTCATGATCGTAGTAAACACAATTAATGAGTAGCAATAAATAGATTAGCAACAAGTAAACATCACCCTGAAAGATAACTATTCCGTGAGTTTTCCGGGCCACTCGTGACCGTGAGCGCGGCTAGCATACCAGTTTTACACTCTGCAGAGGTTGTGCACTTTCACTATGAGCCGTGATTCCCAATTGCTCGGGTTAATTACTCCCATAACACTACTAAGGTGAGAGAGCAGGGTTTCACTATGAAGCCTTTCAAAGGTTCGTCTAACATGGTAGGGCCGCGAGGTTTCCTCGGCAAGCAGATGTAGAGCCCCCCTTCCATATGGCACAAGGTCACGCAGGTTATACACATATGGACAGAGGCCGCACTATACCCGAGTCGTCAAAGCCCCTCTTGCGCCCTTCGGTAACCTCTAACAAGCTAGAAAAGGTCCTCATACTGAGCTAAAACCAGAGCCATATAGCCCTCATAGTTGCACTGTAAGTCCCAGCTTTTGCTGACAGATCATTACCAAGGGGGAAGGATATGGTGCATCACAAAACTATGCTCCAATCCCCTAGTTCCATGTTGCTAAAAAGGCATCTTTTAATCCTTATTGCATATTCAATTAATCAGTTTACATGATCATGATATCAATAACGCACTAGCATCAATTATCACATGCATAAACCCATCGGTTGCAAGGAACAGGATAACAAAACTAGGAAGTAACTACGGTTAACAAGGAAGACACATGCAAATGCAATTATTTATTTGGTGAATAGGACAACAAGGATGATCCATGCTAATACTTGCCTTGATCAGCAAACTCCTGGTGATCCGGGTTGTCGCAGTACTGATCTTGATCACCCACGTATGGCTCACCGTCTATACTCGATCCATCATAACAACACACACGCATACAAGGGCAAACATGCATACAAACAAGAGTTTTCATTAGAACAGTACACCAGCAGAGAGAAAATAAATTAAAAAGGTTATAAAACAAATCTACGCGTTGCTACGATCACATCGATATAAAGTTTGCGCAAATCGGATTTAATACGAGGAAGATATGAATTTTACAAGATTTATAATAGAATAATAATAGATTAAATATAATCTCGAATTTTAAAATTTTATAACATATGAAACAGTGGTACTAACTGGTAGATCATCAAATTACAAATCTAACGCAATTTCAATCGTTCAAATCGGAATTAAAACGGAGAAACTACGAACAGAACAGTTTTGATTTAAAATCTGAAAACACATTTTCATATATACCGAAAATAAATACGCCTTCAAACGTAATCTACTGAATACGCTAAGGGCTGCGGGCTAAGCATTAAAAACTGCAGGGGGTTATTCGCAAAAACACCGGCCGAATTGGTATGGGCTGCTCTTCGGCCGTCCGATTCAAAATCGGCGGATCAGATTAAAAGAGGGGAGGGGTGGCGGTGCTCTCGGCCGGAAAATAGAGGCCGACGGTGGTGCCATGGCCGGAGGGCCGCTGAAGAAGGTGAACTCGGCCTTCGGTGCATGAAATAGGTCGGGGATGGTACCCATAGATCGGGAAGAGCATCGCAAGCTCACCTAGGGTGATGGGAAGGTCGGAAATCGACTCGGAGATAGCTCGCAGGCGTGATCCGGCGGACGGTGGATCTCTGCAACTGGCGGCGGGAGGCGTGTCAATGGACAAATTGAAGGGGGAAAGTGCTCGGGAACTTCACAAGATCACAGCGAAGCTCCTCAAATGCTTACCTGGAGGAAATTGGTGGCGAATCGAGATAATTGCTCGCGGCGGCGGCTGCTCGGTTCTCGCGGGAGCTCGGCAGTGGCGGCGAGAAGAGGCGGCTAGGGTTAGGTGACGGCTACGGGGGGGTGTGGCACTGCTTAAATACTCCTGAGGTGTGACGACAATCTCGGAGATTGAAACAAACTCG
This sequence comes from Eremochloa ophiuroides, assembly GCA_038502445.1. Lineage (NCBI taxonomy): Eukaryota > Viridiplantae > Streptophyta > Magnoliopsida > Poales > Poaceae > Eremochloa > Eremochloa ophiuroides. The sequence continues at coordinate 37,316,970 of JAHLJS010000009.1, forward strand.
AATAGCGGAGAAATCGGCTTCGGCCGTTTCTTCTCTGCTTCGGACTCTCGGCGCGGCGACGAACTCGGCTTCGGCCGTTTTCTTTCTTGCCCTGCGTCCGGACTCTCGGCGAGCAGCAGAGGGAAATAGGGGAGGGGCTAGTCCAGGGGGTCTCACTGGTCGGTAGCACCGAGCGCTGGGGTCGGGCTGGCAGTCACGGCAGAGGGACGCTTCGCGCGCGCGTGCTCGGCCGCGGCGGATGAACACGGCAGCGGCGTCTCTGTTCGCGCGGCGAGGGAGGTGGAGAAGGAAGGGCTGACCCGTGGGTCCCGCTCCACAGTCAGAGGGGGTAAGGGGAAGGGAGGGAGCAGATCGGCCGAGCTGTCCTCGGGCCATCCGACCTGGGCCTGCTGGGGCCAGGGAGTGGAAAACAGGCTAAGCTGCTGCTCGGGCCAGAAAAGAGAGGGGAAGGGCTCTGCTCTATTTTCTTTTTCCATTTTCTAAAAGGATTTTCAAATTGGGTTTTGAAATATTTGAGAAATTCAAATAAGCTACAACAGTACAAAGAAGAAATGCTCCAGCATGAATGCATCATATATGTGTATGACCTAGGTTTGATTTTATATTTGAGAAAAATTATTATTTCCCTATATTGAAATGATCAATTAATTGCACAATTAAATAAATTTCTACTATTTAAAAGAATGCAATTTTTCGGGTGTTACAATCGTCCTCCTCGTTGTACCGACGCGCGATGTGGTTGAGCTCGAGGCCGTCGAATTTTTCATCGAGCAACCGCACCAGCTTGCAGTAGGCGGCCATTCTGGGGTTCTGGCGTGTTGACTCCTTCGTGACCTGATCCACGACGAGCTGGGAGTCGCCTCGGACCTCGAGGCGTCGGATCCCGAGCTCGATGGCGATGTGGAGACCGTTGACCAGAGCCTCGTATTCGGCCACGTTGTTGGAAGCCGTGAAGTGTAGCCGCAGTAGGTACTTGAGCCGGACCCCGAGGGGTAAGATGAAGACGATGCCTGCGCCAGCACCATTTTTCATCATCGACCCGTCGAAGTACATGACCCAATATTCTTCTTAGGTCGGGAGTGGCGGTAGCTGTGTCTCGGTCCACTCTGCCACAAAGTCCGCAAGCACCTGGGACTTGATGGCTTTGCGTGCCGCGTAGATGATGCCGTCACCCATGAGCTCGATGGCCCACTTGGCGATCCTCCCAGTCGTTTCCCGATTTTGGATCACCTCCCCGAGGGGGAAGGATGACACCACGGTCATGGGATGAGATTTGAAGTAGTGCCACAACTTGCGTCGAGCAAGAACGATCGCGTACACTAGCTTCTGGATCTGAGGGTAGCGTATCTTGGTCTCAGACAAGACTTCACTGATGAAGTAGACCGGCCGTTGTACCGGTAAGGCGTGTCCTATTTCTTGTCGCTCTACGATGATCGCTGCACTCGCAACCTGGTTGGTAGCAGCGACATACAGCAAGAAACTCTCCTCCTTCGTAGGAGGCACAAGAACCGGTGCTTTTGAAAGTAGAGCCTTAAGCCTTTCGAGGGCTTCCTGGGCCTCGGCGGTCCATGGTAAAGTGCTCATTTTTCTTTAGCAACCGATACAAGGGAAGACCCTTTTCGCCGAGCCTTGAGATGAATCGACTCAAGGCCGCGAGACACCCCATGAGCTTCTGCACGCCCTTGAGGTTTCGGATCGGACCCATTTGCGTGATGGTCGATATCTTTTCCTGGTTGGCTTCGATGCCACGCTCGGAAACGATGAACCCGAGGAGCATGCCCCGTGGGACCCCGAAAACGCACTTCTCGGGGTTTAGCTTTATGTTTTTCTTTTTAAGGCAGTCGAATGCCTTTTCTAGGTCGGCTACTAAATCACTCACCTTCCTAGATTTCATCACTATATTGTCTACGTAAGCCTCAACGGTTCGCCCGATGAGGTCCCCAAAAACTTTGAGCATGCAACACTGGTAAGTTGCGCCCGCGTTTTTGAGGCCAAATGGCATGGTTACGTAACAATATGTGCCGAAAGGAGTAATGAAAGAGGTCGCTAATTCGTCGGATGCTTTCATGCGGATCTGATGGTAATCGGATTAAGCATCAAGAAAGCAAAGTCGTTCACAGCCAGCAGTAGAATCTACTATTTAGTCAATGCGCGGTAATGGAAATGGATACTTAGGACAAGCTTTATTTAAACTAGTGTAATTGACTCACATTCTCCATTTTCCAATTTTCTTTTTAACCAAAATAGGATTTGCTAACCATTCTGGATGGAAGACCTCCTTGATGAATCCGGTCGCCAAAAGCTTCTGCACCTCCTCCCCGATGGCCCGGCGCTTCTACTCGTCGAATCGGCGCAGGCGCTGCTTCACCGGCTTGGACCCGGCCCGGATGTCCAAGGAGTGCTCGGCGACCTCCCTCGGGATGCCTGGCATATCCGAGGGACTCCATGCAAACACGTCGGCGTGCTTGCGGAGGAAGTCGATGAGCACAGCCTCCTATTTCAGGTCGAGGGTGGCGCTGATCTTCAGCGCCCTGCCATTGGGGGAGCTCAGGTCGAGGAGCAACTCCTTCACCTCCTCAGCGGGCTTAAAGGTGCCCGTGGCCTTCTTGGGGTTGGGGACCTGCTTTTCCAGCCTTTCGAGGTCGGTCATGAGGGCCTCTGACTCGACCAGTGTGCCGGCATACTCGCAGCACTCGACGTCGCACTGGTACGCATGCTGGTAGGAGGCACTGATGGTAATAACCCCCTTTGGCCCTGGAATCTTGAGCTTGAGGTAGGTGTAGTTTGGGACTGCCATGAACTTGGCGTAGCATGGCCTCCCGAGGATGGCGTGGTAGGTGCCGTGGAAGCCTACCACTTCAAATGTCAGGGGCTCCTTCCTGAAGTTGTCAGGAGTCCCGAAGTAAATGGGCAGATCGATCTGCCCGAGGGGTTGCACGCTCTTTCCGGGCACTATCCCGTGGAACGGGGATGTCGTGGCCCGGAGGAGAGAGCGACTGATCCACATCAAGTCGAGGGTCTCAGCGTAGAGAATGTTGAGGCCGCTGCCTCCGTCCATGAGGACTTTGGAGAGCCTCGTGTTGCCGACAACGGGGTCGACAACAAGTGGGTAGCGTCCCGATGATGGGACGTAGTCCGGGTGGTCGTCCCGGCTGAAGGTGATAGCGTCATGGGACCAGTCGAGGAAGCGTGGTGTCGCTGGTCCGACGGAGTAGACCTCCCTGCGCTCGCACTTTCGCTACCGCGGCATAGGGGCGGTCCCGGGCCCGCCGATGATCATGAGGCATTTGTCGATGGGTGGGAACTCATCGTCCTTCCCGCCATTGTCCTCCTAATCCCTGGCGGGCTTCTTGCCGGCGTCGTCCTTGAACGGCTGCCAGCTATAATGCTTCTTGAGCATCACACATTGTCCGAGTGTGTGATGCACTGGACCCTGGTGATAAGGGCACGGCTTGCTGAGCATGTCGTCGAAGCGGCCTCGAGGGGGTCGTTCCCTCTTGGGCTCGGTGGCCACTACGAGGGAGTCGTCGCGGAGTGGGGCCTTTCCCTTCCCCATCTTCTTCTTGTTGTTCGGGCTTCGGGAAGAGGTGCCCTCGGGGGCCTCCTCCTTCCGTTTGCCCTTGGGGTCAGAGAAGAGGGCTCCTACCGCCTCATCCCCTGAGGCGAAGCTGGTAGCGATCTTCATGAGCTCGGAGACACCGGTGGGTGTCTGGCGCCCGAGCTCATGAACAAGCTCTTTGCAGTAAGTTCCTGCGGCAAATGCTCTGACGACGTCGGAGTCGGTGACCTGGGGTAGCTCGTTGTACTGCTTGGAGAAGCACTGGATGTTGTCCCGGAGGGACTCGCCCGGTTTCTGCTTGCAGCTGCGGAGGTCCCAGGAGTTACCAGGGCGCACGTACGTGCCCTGGAAGTTCCCTATGAAGATCTTGACCAGATCGCTCCAGTCAAAGATCATCCGCGGGGAAAGGTGTTCCAGCCAAGCTCTTGCAGAGTCAGCGAGGAACAGGGGGAGGTTGCGGATGATGATGAGGTCATCCTGTGCGCCGCCAAGCTAGCACGCAAGACGGTAGTCCGCTAACCAGAGTTCGGGGTTAGTTTCCCCCGAGTACTTGGCTATGTTGGCCGGTTGTCGGAACCGGGACGGGAACTTGGCCCTTTGGATGGCCTCGCTGAAGACGCGAGGTCCTGAGGGCTCGGGTGAGGGTTCACGATCCTCATCCGAGTCGTAGCGCCCGCCCCGATGGACGCTGTAGCCGCGCGCGGCTCCATCAGTCTTTCGCCGACCGCGGGCTTGTAGAATGGCCCGGACGTCGACGTCCTTGCCAAGCTGTTGGTGGACTGGCGGGGCCCCTGGAGCCTCGGGTCGAACCGAGGTTTCGCGCTCGTGACGTGCTATGCTGCCACGCTGGTGACTTTCAGCGCCACGGTGTCGGGATGCTGAGCTTTCCAGCCTGGAGGACGGCTGCATCCTCCAGGAGGTCCTTGAGCTGATTCCTGAGCTGTCGTGCCTCCTCGGTGGAGGGCTCAGGTATGCTTCGGAGCAGCATCGCTGCTTTCGCGAGCTTTCGGCTTGCCCGGGGGGCGGCCCCCGGTGTCTCGGCCCCAGTCGTCAGCACCGATTCGGGCTTGGACATCTTCGGCTCGACGCCGAGCTGCTCCTCCATCGCTCTGCCGCTCGCCGCGCTCCAGCGTAGCTCGCAGCTAGGTGAGGCGCAAGCGGTCCTCGTCCATCCGCAGCCTCAAGCTCCCAGAGCTGCTCTAGCTCCGGGGTTTGAGGTGCGAGGGCGAGAGGTTCCTGCCCCCTGATCCAGCAGCGGAGCTGACCGTGCGGGCTACGGGGCTGCTGGAGGGGGCGTGACTTGTTCGTGCTGGGGTTGCGACGGAGGGGGTATGTCGTCGTTGCCCCCGAGTGGACATCCTCGACCCGCCCCTCATCAGGGTGCATCAAGTTGTAGCACTCCCGAGTGGGGTCGATGTAGGACTGGTCCGAGTTGGAGATGACGCTCGGTGCATTCTCCCCCGAGTCGTCGGTGTGGGCGGCGAAGTCCACATTTGCCCAGAACTCGTCATCATCGTCGCTGTAGCTGCGACGAGACGACGAGGTCTGGCCATAACGATCCCTCCCCTCCGAGTGTTCTCGAGGGGTGAGGTTGATGGTGGTATCTGTTTCCCCACCGCCATGTGTCCGGGCACTTTCCCCAGGGGATGGCGGTGAGGATGCCACGTGGTCTCCCACGAGGTTGTCCTGGTGCTCGAGGCGCTGGACTGGAGTGTCTGACAGCTCGTGCAATAATGCATGAACTGCACGAACGTGGGTGTCCATGGCGGTCTGGAGCCCAAAGAGGGACGACGACGCCGTTCCCCTCCCCCGGTGAGGGCGGAGAGAAAGATCGGTTGGCGTTGTGTTTCCGCCCTCGCCCGTCCTTTGGGCAGTAAGCGGATACGTGACGGCTGGTGCCAGAGATCCCGGGACAGCGGCTGGTGCAGTATTGGCTTCCGTCCTTCGGGACAGCGGCGTGCAACATTTCCCCTGTCCTCTGAGGCGGGTGGAAGCGTTGCGGGGGTCCCTTCTCCGGCCGCCTGCGGGGCCGGAGTCAGGACGACAACGACGCGGGGCCCGATCGGGCGCAGGTTCATCTCGAGCCCTTGGCCGGTGGCCACGAACTCGAGAGTCCCGAACCGGAGTACCACGCCAGTGGGAAGCGTGGTGGAGCTGGCTGCCATCCGAAACCTACGTCAACGCGCAAAAGGCCCCTACCTGGCGCGCCAACTGTCGGTGCTAGTTTTAGTCGGGGCTAACATCGGCTAGTAAATATGTGTTTTACGGTTGAGGCTACGGATGGTGTGCAGAGGGAAACATAGAGATTATACTGGTTCAGGCCAAGCAAGCCCTACGTCCAGTGGAGAAGAGAGTCGTTTTGCCTTGCACCGGGGTGCTTGTAGTAGGGGGTTACAAGCTAGGCGAGAGAGGACAGTGCTCCCAGGTCTCTTGTGTTGTCTAAGTGTATGCAAGTCATTCGCTGTTGATGTGTATGTATCGGTGAGAACTTAGGATTTCTGGGGTGTCCTCTAAAGCTGGCATCTGCTCTCCCTTTTATAGTCGCAAGGGAGAGGCAAGGGCAGCGCTTACAATGCTACGTATGAGTTGCTGTTTCCTCGTTTGACTATGGTCAGCTACGGTCTTTTCTCCGCGTCTCTGGGGTACGGCTGTAGTGGTTCGCACAATCTTGGTGAGTTCCAAGGCGGCAACAGTCGTCGGATTACGGCATGTCATCAGCTACGGTCTTTTCTCCGCGTCTCCGGGATATGGCCGTAGTGGTTCGCACGATCTTGGTGAGTTCCAAGGCGGAAACAGTCATCGGATCACGGCATGCCGTAGGGTCACACCTGACGGCTGTCCTTCCGCACGATGTGACAAGAGGGTGAGTCGTCTCGGGGCGTTGTCTCCCGAGGCTCGGGACTCCTGAAGGCGTGATGGGATGGAGCAGGGTGATATCTCCCCATGGTCATATTTTCGGCCTTTGAACAGTACTTCCTGAGGGTTAGGTGGGCCCGGATGGAAGGCGTGCTCGTCCTTTCGAGCGGACAGTGCAGTAGGCGCCTTTTCTGTTCTTGCGTAGCCCGTCGTCAGGTGCTCGGACTGTCGCAGTCAGAGTTGATAGACCCCGGCGGAAAACGGGGCGGCGCACTGTAGACCATACCGTGGAGAGGACGGCCATAGTGGGCCTATCAAATCCGCTACCAGGGAAATCCTGACAGGTGGTTTGGCCGTCAGGGGCGTGCGATGCACAGTTGCGTCGAGAATCTCGCCTGACGAGACAGTGCCTGTAAAGTGGTCAGGGAGGTCTCTTGTGGTCCAAGAATGCTCTGCTGACATCACCGGTGCCTTGGATGCCTTTGTGAGATTGCGCTCGAGGGGGATGGGGAGGCTCGGGCAAATCGGAGATTTGGACGCCGAGGGTGCCGCTCTCCCAAGCTCTCTCGGGGAGGCTCGGGCGAATCGGAGAATTGGCGCCAAGGGTGCCGCTCTCCCGAGCTCTCCCGGGGAGGCTCGGGCGAATCGGAGAATTGGCTGTCATTGGTGCAATGACGTCGTGGGCCTCCGTAGACGCGGCCTTCGTTGGCTTCAGGCGCGGCCTTCGTGGACTTCCACTGGCCTTACTTGGGCCGAGCTGCGTTGGGAATGATTGTTTTTGCTTTGAAGTTGGGTACCCCAAACTTTGGTACCCCAAACTTTGGTACCCGAAACCATCTTTCAAACTTATTCCTACTCTTTTCAATCGTGGGGCTTTTAAATTAGATCTTGGGTAATTGAGAGACAGAATAATCAAGCAAGCACTATGTCTTTCATCCTTTGCTTCAACCATTGCTCCAGGTTTTTTTTGAATAAGTATATATTTTTTATTTAGGCAAATAATGAGAGCCTACTAATAAGATTGCAGAGGACTACTAAGCTATACATCATGATTGGATGTGTGAATGTGATCAAATTTCATTTTTGAACTCCTATGCATTATCCTCTCTTTTCTGTCTTTCTAAAGAGTGTGGGCTATCTCCCCAGCGGATACTTTTTGTAGCTATTTTTTTCTCTCAGGCGGGTGCCTTTGCACCCATTGTTTTACTCTCTTCTTCTTTTTTTTTGGCACATACCCTTTTGATATGGCATCTTTTTGGCTCATATTTCTTTGGTATGGCATCTTTTAATTTTATGACCCACACTCTCTGTTGGACTTCTAAGAGAGAGACTTGTGCATAGAGTGAAAACTTTTTGTGCATGTGAATTCAATCATGAATGCATAACAGAATAGTCTACTTAAATCATATTAGCAGAACTAAATTATTATATTTATTTTGATTTTGATTTTTTTAAATGTCTGGAGCTTAGGTGTCACTCAGAATAAAATAAATAGTAACTCGAACCTTCTTATATCATATCCGTCAATTACTTAGAAAAGATTATGCTACCCACTGATAACAAGTTTCAGAAAAAAATTTCATGGTAGATAAACTTCATGCAATTCGTAGGAGAATTTGAATTTAAACACTAAGCAATTGCAGAAAATTACATTTAAACTATTTAAATATCTTTTTTAATTTTTCTCTAGCTTCAAGTTCTAATTATTCTAAAGACAAATTGAATAGCAGAATTTAAAGCAAACTTATTTATACAATCTATTATTTTTTTAGATTTTCATTTTTACACAAGCAGGAATTTAATGCAATAACTAAAGAAAACGGTAAATAAATTTTTATTTGGTTTTGTTGTTTTGTTGTTTTTTAGCAATATTAAAATTGACACAATTGAAGACTGAATTAAATACTGAAATAAAGAACCTATATAAAGGTGAGAGGTACTCACTTAGCGGGGATCTCTCCCAAGCTGGATGTTGTTTAGTAATATGGTGGAGGTGGCGGCGGGTATCCCATCTGATGTATTAAATACTTCAATCCGCTCTGCGTCTGCTGCTGTCCTTGATAGATCTGATCAAGTCGCTGGCCGTGCTGAGCTGCCATTGTTCATGCTGGTAGAACCTGTCGTCGACCTGCTGCTGCCACTGCTCGTGCTGGTGCAGTGTGTCGCTTATCGCGTTCTGTCCCTGTTCAATGTTAGTGACACGCATAGATAAAACTGGGAGATCATTAGCGGTAGTCGAAAAATGCTGCTCAGGTGGCCGCTAGTATCCATTTTCTGGTGGTGCATGGAACGGATACGGTCCATCGGTGGTGAAGTCCGTATTCCCGCATGCAGAAAAAGATGTTCGTCCTCTATGAAAATCATTTACTCCCCAATCTGCTGCTGCTGCTGACGAAGATTCTCCTTACTAAAATGTGGGCTGCCCCTCCCATCCTGTATGTGCAGTCCATTGCTGGCGTGGCTCCTGCTGTCGATCCTTGTTCACTAAAATTAACATAGTGGAAATAAACTGGCCCAGATGGTGCTGGGTCAACTCTAGTGAAATTAGTTCACGGCGCCCTACTGATGCGTGCGGACGGACACCTACCAATATTAGCTCCACTAGCTGAAAAAACAAATTCTGAACAGAATAAATTCCTAACTCTCTATCTAGGTAGCTTCGAACTCATTGTCAAAATTTTTGTACATCATAAATATTTTATTATTCTTACGTTTGATCATGTGAGCACGAAAGAAAAAATCATAACCAATAATTCTGCGGGCATCAGAAATGTAAACAGGTGTATCATTTGATAATAAATCTAGCCCTGCTGCTAAACGTGTAATCCAGGAAGTAAAAGAAATACTGTACTTTTTCATGAAAGGGACAGTTCTCCAATAATTCAACATCATTTTTACAGGTGTCGTCTTCCTCTTTTTAATCATGATATATAACAAATGCAGCTCATCTTGTTTAATAGTATTTAACTCCTCTCTAGGAAAGAATGTAAAAGCTAGCCACTTAAGCATAAACCTCAGTGTGGGGTGATGGACTTCTTCAGTAATATATTTTTATTTTCTTGCAGGTTTCTTTGCAGTGATGCTCTCCTAAAAATTATCTTTATCAAAGTCTTGCAGAGTTTCAGTTATATTGACCACACACTGATTATTGAATCCTAGTGCTGAACTAAGAGTTTTCCATGAGAGGGTAAAAGGTTTATTAAACATTCTAAAATTAATCTCATCATCATCAAAGTCTAGGGTGCTAATAAATTTTATAGTGAGTAACTTGCTACCCTGCTCATTAATTTGCCATGCACCTTCCCATCCAACATTTCTAAAAATAAGCTTAAACTCGAAATTCATTCCGGTTTCATGGAGCAAAGTGGCATAAAAAATTAGAGTATACGTAAATTCCTTGTTTTTAACCACATTTAATATCTCCCTCTGCGGTCTAGTTGGTAATGAAATTTGAGTGATGATTGTGAGCTCATATCTCTCTTCCTGTTAGGGAAGAGGATGAAGGGTTGTCATATGTGAAGGTTGACGGAGGATCGATATTCATGTCGGAGCCGACGAACGATGACACTTGTGATGATGATTGACTTCGTGTTGTGCGGCGTGAGAAGGCTCTTCTAAGGGATCGAATGGCATCTTTCATTCTATTACTCATCTTGCCTGAACACGAAGAACACGGCAAGAACAAACAAGAACACAAGAACAAAACAAGTACAATCAAGAACAAGTGGAGAGGAGAAATTGAAGTGGCAATCTCTCTACTAGGTGTTCTTGCTAATCTTCTTCTCTACCTCTTTTCCTTGCTTAAACTTGAATCAAATGAAGGATTTGTGAAAGTTCGAAGTTTCGAGCAACAAAGCAGAGTAGCTATGTGCTCTCTGGTGTGTGAGTGAGTGAATGAGTGAGTGAGAGAAGTGGGATGGCAGAGAAGAGGGAGGAGGGGCGCCGGCCGGCGTGGGCATGGGGCCGGCCGGCCTGACCAGGTGGTCTCTGGCTCTCTACTTTGAAGAATGTCGACACCACCTACATCTCCTTCTAAATGCATGTGCTTGAGTGCTCTTTCTGGTGAATGGGATGAATGGATGATGGAATTTGGATGGTAGTGGTTGATGATAATGCTTGAGATGACTTGATGTGATGATGATGGGCCTCATATGTTTCCCGTATTTATACCGTATAATGACACAAGAATGAAAAACTAAATTACTTTTATGAATCTACGAAAAATTAGAATTCTAATGATGGTCTTTTTATAATTTCCTGCCACCACAGTAAATTTCACTGACGGGGTTTAACACTCCGTTAGTAATAATCACATGGGGCTTAAGCTTTAATCATGCTATGCTTATTTTTATTTCTTTTTAATAATGCAATTTAAGAGGAAATAAATATGCAAATTTCAATGCAAGAATTAAATTACCGATAACTACCGAGTTACCTCCCGGCGAAGGTTCGGGGTTTTTGAGTCCGCCGATCCGGACTTCTCCAGTTGAATTATTCTTTATGATTCATCTCCGGTGTTGGAGATGCTGTTGCATCTTGTTCTTCATGACACTTCAATGTTTGGCATTGCTCCTGTCTTGGCTTGAATGCGAATCGCTCTTCTTGCCCATTGATGGTGAATGTAATCTCTCCAGCTCCGACGTTGATGGTTGCATTTGCAGTGTTTAGGAATGGTGGCCCATTGATGGTTGCATTTGCAGTGTTTAGGATGAGGGGTATCTTCCTCTCTTCCTGCATGTCAAGTACTAAAAAATCTACAGGAATGAAAAAGTTGCGGATTTTTACCGGAATATTTTCTGTGATTTCTGCGGGATAGCGGACCGATTGGTCAGCTAATTGCAAACACATCGTGGTTGGTGTGTGTTGGTATAAATTAACTGCACTCTATTAAGTATTGTTATTATCAAAGCATCCGCAAGCGCACAGATAAAACACCGATGTAGCACTTCACCAGACAATCCCGGTTTTAATATCGAACCCAAAGGAACAATAGGTGATACTGACTAAGTCTATTGGTTCTTAACCCGATAACACAATCAATCCTAGAGAATATCAAGAATGAGGAGATAGCTAATGATTATCTAGATCCGACAACCGGTAAACTTTGAATAATATTGTTCTAATCGGGCAGTGAAATGAATAAGAGCGGAAATCAGAGTTCTCTCCTACCAAACACTTATACACCTATCGATCCTATCAACAGGAAGTGGACTACAGAGGAATCAACGCAGCTGTCACCTACGCGAACTACCACTATCCGGCCAATCAGGGGACATTCACAAGTAATTATAGCCCAAACACCATGTCTATACTACAAACTACTACTTCAACCAAGGACCTACCAAGATCAAAGCACTCAAATAGAGTTGTAAACTTAAGAACGAATAAGAACAAATGCTTTCTTGAATCTGGATGTTGAATACAAAAGTACCTCAGAACGCAACTCCTGGCGAGGGAGCTGAATCCAGATGAACACAGCTACGAAGAAGCTCTGACAGGCCGAGACTCCTCCGAATCTCTACTCATCTACTCTATCTCTCTAATCTCTCTCTTGATTGCTAGCCTAGATCTAGTGGATATCTATCTAATGCTTCAGGGTTTTCATCTCTTGATCTGGCTCTCTTCCAGGGGGTCTGGCCCTCTATTTATAGCCTTGGTGGGATGCATGCGAGCCATCAGATCAAACCAACTTAACCAAGGGCCCAGATGACTCCTAATAGGCGGTGGCGGTGGTAGAAGACTCCAGAAGATGGCGGGAGGAAACCCTAGCCGGCCCCTACCTGGCCAGGTGTGGGCCTCCGCTTGCTTCGGGTGTGTTCTACACTCTTCCAGGGTCTTCGTGATGATGTTTCCTTCGCGTGCAAGTTTTGTGGTAATTATGCTCTTTAATCCTTCTTTTAAGTTTTTCTAGAAAATCCCCTGAAAAATAGACAATTCACCAAAACTCGTGGAATCTGTTAGTAATAACCCAATTCTACTGGATATTCATATTTAATGCAGGGATAATTGATAATAAAATTTGGACGATAACAAGTGTCAACAATTACCCCCCACACTTAGGCTTTTGCTCGTCCCGAGAAGAAAGGTTGGTTTTAAGATGTAAGGTTTTTTTTAGGGAGAATGGAGTATTTAAAACATAATTTGAGAGTGCATTATATAAAACTAGTCTAGTCATGCATGTACTATGGAATTCAAAGTGTCTACCATGAATCTTTGAGTAGTTGAAAAACAGAATAGCTTGAAAACAGATCACTCTCTTCCTTTAGTTAAGTCAATTGGAGGGTATGTAATTTTGCAAATAAACTTAGCTTTACCTTCTCCTTTTGTAGTACTCTCGAATCACCGATATATCTGGTATTTTTTTGTATCCTTACCAAGGCGTTAATGAAGTTGCCCTCTATATCCTACTTCTAAAATGTTTATGTGGATCTCAGGTAGGTAAAATGTTAAAAACATACTTGTATTGTATTTATTGTAAAGTCAAACAATGAATCCACAGAGAAATGAGGCATATAATCGAATCAAACTTTACTTGGTGGAATATGGTGGAACCTAATTCTACCTTGCTCCTTGAGAAAATAAGTCTCTCTTTTATACAACTGAGCTTATTCGGAGGGTATGAGCTATCTCTCTTCTTCTTCTTTTTTTCAAGGGAGGCGAGTATCTAAGTACCCATTGTTTTAATTTCTTCTCATACCTCTTTTGAATTTGGTAATTGAGAGACTTCAACAGAACATGGAGCAATTATTTGGTGACTATGCTATATAATTATTTTTTTGTGTTTTCTTCCCATTGTAGGAGGAAAACATTTTTGATAGAATGGCTCGCTATTACTCCGGATTAGATTAATACTTATGTGGAATTGGCACTTGATTCGAAAATATGACAGATTTCTTCAAAGGGTTACAAAGGTTGACCAAACTCAATACAAAGACAAGTATTATATGTAGCAGGCTTCTATCTTATATATGGTTCTAGTAGGATAGTATTTTTACCACAAAGGAGAGGTATAACTAATCATTTAAATTTTTGAAATAAAATCTCCAAAGATAAAACATCAGGGATTGAGTTCTTATAATTCAACTATATCATGTTTCACAACGACTTAAGCAATCATGGAGTCCCTATAAATAGTTTCCAATAGTAACATGATTCCTAGAAAAGTGTTATATAATTTATTCTTAAGCTATGAATTAAACAATCTCTTCTTCTCTTTTTAAAAGTAATTTAGCATGTGAATTTTAATTCAGATCGAAACAGAAATCTGCACATGTGCAATTATATTGTATGGGGATCAAACCTGACTATGACCGAGAAGGGGATGCAGAGGGTGCAGAGAGGGGCTAGCCGGCCTAGGTAGGGCACCGGGCAGCGTGCCTCTGTGGTCCCACGGGGTCCACTTCGGTGCGCGAGGTCCTGGTTCGATTGTCTTCCGAATTACGTGATTTTTTTGAGCGAATTGATTTCCATAGTCGCGATGTGCCTCCCCCACACTTGTTTTCCTGCATACTTTTCTGCTGCAACATGTGGATGACAACATGCGTACCAAAAATATAGAGAGTAGAGTAGACTAAAACATTAATATTGATAAAAAGAATGAGGCACTTTATTCATTAACGATAATAGATAATTCTGACAACTGACTGAGCTAACGACTGCCCTAGCTCAATAGGTTTGCCTAACACACTTAATATTATAAATCTAGCATACTCGATAATATAATCAAACCTAACACACTTGTGCCTTATTACATAGATAACGAGGGCAACTTAAGGCTACACCTGTTTCGCGAGCTTCCTAATTTCTTCCTTAAGCTCACCAATCTCTTCTTTCAGCTGATCTTTTTCATGCTTGAGACTGCGAATTAACTTGACATTGACTTCTATCTGCTTAGTCATGTCGCTCATAATCTTGTTCCTTAAGTCTTCATTCCTCTCTATACCCTTAACGGTACTAGACAGAACATTCCATCTTCTCATTGAGGATTCGTAGAGAGAGCGGGGGCTGTCTAGGGACTTTCTCTAGTGCTGATGTTGATGTAGCCCGCTGTCTCTTGGGTGGAGGTGGTACAAACTCGGTGTAGCAGACTTGGCCTAGACGTACATGAACTCCTTTGATGGCAGGGCGAGCAGTGGTGTACTTTGCACACACCAACGTTCCGTTCTTATCGGTCTTGATCGACATGAGTCGCTCATTGTCTCTAGGTGGAAGAAGTGGGGTGCCTCGGGGAATAGCGATTGCTTCCCCCTGGTACCATCTTCTAGCAGCAGTCTCGCAGGTGGCGATGGCAGAGCAGGCTGAGCATGCAGTGTAGTAGACTTGCTAGAACTGCTGGGGCACCGTAGCAAGATGCTTTGGTGGCACGATGGCAAGGTGCTTCGGTGGCACGATGGCAAGGGGCTTCGGCTGCGCGAGGACGATGGCCTTTGAGTCGTCGCCTTGGATCTTGCCGGAGTCAGCACTGATGACCGCTTCGCCTGCCATTGCTACTAGATCTAAACTAGAGAGTTTCTTTTGAGGAGAGGAAGGCAATGATGATGGGATGCAATTTGAAGGCGGTATAGGTGCGTATTTATATGGGTTTTCAGGAGACAGGATAAGATCAAATCCAGGTTCTACAGGATTTGTACGAAGATTATCCGTACGCATCGGGAATCTATGTGATTGTGTTTAGGAAAGGATGGAGAAAGAAAAGGAAACTGAGAGTCGAACGAGAGGGGACAGGGGGCGCCGCCCGGCCCCATAAGGGCACCGACCGGCCCCACCTGGTGTCCTCTGTTGGCGTTTCTAATGCTCACTACCAAGAATTGGGTTATTCCTGATAATAGCGTTAGAAATGCTTGTTGATAATTTCTATGACTATTGCAGAGTTTCGCAAGTGCACAGAATCTATCGATGTGGCACTTCACTTGGGAGTAACCAAGTATTCGTATTTATTTCCATAGGGAAGCTTCTAATGGCTAGAGATATCTAATAGTAAACTAAGAACAATCACGATTTATGATAAGAATGAACTAGCGTAGTGATAACTAATCCAAATAATATAGTTTAAGATAGAGCCAAGCAATGGCGTAGATAGTGATGAGTTCAAGAGTGGGATGCAAGACAACACGGTAGGCTAACTCCACTTAGCACTTCGGGGGGAATGCAGCGGTCCCAACGAATTAGGATTACTCATAAACAGAAAAGCCCTACGCCTACTACTAGACCGAACATGGTGGAATCTAGAGGATCTTAGGGCTGTCACCACCTAAGACCTACCACTACTATCCGTGGGATCTAGCCACAATCCAAGGTAACTTCTAGTCCAAGCACCACGCTTACACTACAGGCTACTATTCTAACCTCATGCAACTAGAGCACTCAAAGTATGGAAACCGATACTAAGTGTATGGAGACCGATAATTAATCCCCTAGTACTACCTGCAGCTAGAGCACTCAAAGTAATACTTAAAGTAAATACTTGGAAATAAATACTAAAAGTAACTACTGAAAGTAATGTGGGAAATGTAAGTACTAGAAAGGAAATTATATTACCGAAACAAAGAGTACCTTACAGATAAAGCGCCTGAGGGAGAGACCTTTGCAGAGCTCTCCTACTCTTCAGCTTCTCTTCACTCACACTCACACCACTAGCCTTGCTAGGAGGCTCTCACTAGATGAGCTAGGATGGACTCAACTCCAAATCTCTCTATTATTCCTAAGCTGATTACAACTAAAGCATTCCTAGGGTATTTATAGCACTTGGAGACCCCTGGGGTACTTGTAGAGGTGGCCGGAGGTCGGTGGCCCTGACTTGTAGGGCAGGCGCCCTGCTAGGGGGGCGGGCGCCCGGTGATTTGCACCGCCTCGCCATCCAACGCTCCAGGATCCTCCCCAATGACGGTTACAAGGTCGGTTGAGCATGTGATGGCGGTTGGAGAGGCGGTTTGTGGCCCTTGGAGGATGACAAGTGGGTCCATGAATCCTTGACACCACCTTTGATCTCTCTTGGATGAAAACCGACTTCAAATGGACGGCCACAAGTGCTTGAATGCCTCTTCCGCCGGATTGTGGACATGGCAGGCCAAATGGATAGGGCGGGACGCCCTGCCCAACAGGACTACCAGATCCAGGTGAGGTGAATTTGAGCCATTGATGTTGAATGAACGTGCCAAACTCTATTTAAGAGGTTGGGGCACGGATCCATGACGTGGCGGAGTGCTGATGGCGCTAAGAGGGGGGCGGGCACCCTGTCACTTGGGCCCAATGTGGCTCTTGTCATGTGTACTACTCAGATGTGCCTTTGTTTGCTTTATTTTCACCTGTATTTCACCTGCAACCACAATTCTTCAAGTACAAGTGGAATTCCTTTAGTTTAAACCAAATTCCTACCTTCTATGTGTTATTTTCTTGCTCAATTTTATCAGTGTTGATGGTTAAAATGTGCATTTAGTGAGCATCAACAAACTCCCCCAAACTTACCTTTTGCTCATCCCTGAGCAAAGACTCAAGATGCTTATAATTAACTTCTTATTAATGACTCACTTTTGATTCAACATGTTAATGCAACTACCCATATCCAATCACCATTACCCATGGGGCTTTTATCTATCCTTTAACCTAAAAAATAGAGCACAGACTAGCTAGAAAGAGGGTTTGTTCTCTATGCCCTTTTTGCCTAATTAAATCTTATGGAGGTTTTTGAATATTTTGCAATAATCATGCTTTAGACTTTTCTGTAGCACTCTCGGTCTCTGAAATATGTGTGTAGAATTTTTGATCTCACTCAAAAGCTTGCAATGCCCTCACATCCTATCTCTAATAGCTTATGTGGAGTTTTAGGATCACAGGAAAATGAGGCATACCATATATAATGTAATATTGCTAAGTCAAACTAATTGGATCAAAGGAGCAACAAGTCATAGACTTAGATCGAGAATGTGCATGTGTATGGTGGTGGTACTAATTACTCCTTTCATGGCTTTTTCCTTTTTAGAAACATGGCTAGCTCTTTCTTCATTTTTTTTCCATTAGAGCACTTGCTCTTTTTTTCTTCTTCTTCTCTTTTTTTTCATCAGAGCACTTGCGCTCTCTTTTTTTTTACTAGAGACTAGCCATGCCTCTTTTTTGAGGAATATTTCAGAGGGATAAATGATAATGCCATGGAGTAGATCCTAACATAAAAGGCATGTTGTTGCTTATTCTCAGTGTAAGAATAGCAATATGAAGGTGGGTGTTCGTGTTCTCGGTCATGAGAATATGACTAGTTTCTCTACTATGATTCACAAAATCTTGACAAGCCTCAACATAAATATAGGCAGCAATGTTTAGTTTTCCTATCTAACAAATATGGCTTTGGTAAGGTGTTCTCTTTTGCCACAGAAGATTTTAAGCAAGTTTTATCATTGTTTTAAAGAAATTCTCCATAGATTAACCTTGCTCATGACAGGATAGAAACTTACTCATTTCTTTGCGAAATCATGTTACTCAAATTTTTCAAACCTTGTTCTAGCATTTGCAACCCACGGATTTCAAGTTCATGGTATAAGTGAAATCACATTAACAGTCAAATCATCAGCGAGTTACTAACTTAAAGTAATTATAGGCAATAAGGATTTTCATTCTCTTGTTTCTAATAGTGTGACAGTGTGGGTGTTTATTTATTTTTCAAGCATAACAATTCTAACATAACAAACACTATTATAATAATTATTATTTTATTTTTATTATTAGCATGCTGGAAATAAAATAATACAAATGCGTAAATAAAAAGATGGGGCTATATGTACTTACCTTTGCGGGGGACCTCCCCCAAACTGGTTCTGAAAGCATCACTGGAAATCCCACCCCTGGCGGCGATAGAAATCGTCCCAGCGACGGTCATTGTGACGAGCCAGGTAGTGCATATCCCTCATCTCCTCCTCATTCTTTAGCCTGTATTGCCGAAATTCATATGACATATCTTGTAATCCTTGGTGGAGCTGGTCTTGACCAATCTGCAGGCCCTCTATGTGATGCTGGACATAGCCAAGGTCTCGCTCCCATCCATGCACTGAAACTGAGTGTCTCGGTGGTGGGTATCTTTCAGTGTTGGATGAGTGTGAACCTTCCACATCAGTGTATCTGTAAGAGCCACCCAAGGGTTGGGTACTCCCAGAACGGCTGATGTGTGTGGATGCATGTCCATAGGGATCCCATGGGTCAGTCGGCTGGTGCTGCCGCTGCGGGGTGGCTGGTACCAGTTAGAACCTCCTGCTTGTTGAGCCAGGAGCCGGCCATGCACCCCACTGACTAGTGTGTGGCATGGCTCGTTGGTGGAATGCTTCTTGTGCCGCCCGCTCTGCTTGCTCTTGTGCTGTAGCCTGAACAGCTCTCATCTGGGCCCTTGTTCTTCTTCCTACAATCCTGCACAACATGTTCTTGTGCCAGCCTTGCGGCATGCTGTTCCTCGGTCTCGAGGGTAAGTGCAAAGAGTTCACATTTCTTAACCATGAACTCATGTCAGGCAATGAAATTTCATTAATAGAACCTTGATATATCATGATATATTTTTCATTTTCCGCATCATATTTCATCATGTGTGCTTGCCTGAAATATTCTGTGTCTAAAATTACTCTCTCAGTGTTTATGAAATTAATTTGTGCACTGCCTAGCAAACCCATGTTACTGACTATCCTAGTCACAAGTGAAGTCATTTCAATGGTTGTATCAGTTACCCGTGTAAACACTTTAGACCAATAATCCATCATAGTTTTAACTGGTGATACACAAATTCCTTTTAATGCAGCAAACAAAATTTGCATTCATCAGTTCTAACCTTCTTGGGGTCATGTCTAGGATAAAATGTTATGGCAATCAATCTTTGCAACATCCTAAGTGTTGGGTTATGTATCTGAGAAGATCTAGGATATGCTGAATCATGGCAGGCCAGAAATTTCATACCAAAAGGTTTTCTTATTAAAATCTCTATAGGCTTTATTTAAGTCTACTGTACAATTTTTATTAAATCCTAGCAGCTCACTAAATTGTGTCCATGTATAAGAATAATTTTTATTAAACACACGAAAGTTGTAGTGGCTACTAGTGATTTCTAGGGTGCATAAAAATTCTAAAGTAAGTTCTCTACACCCCAGTTCATTAACTATCCATACATTTCCCCACCCCAAAGTACGAAATATAGATTGAAATTCAGTATTATACCTGTTGCATTGAGCAAGTCACGGTCGATTTCGGGGGTGTGGATGAATGCGCGCTCGCGTAGGATGCGGAAAGCTTCTCTTTCCCGATTATTTAGCCAAATAATCTGGGCCTCATCCACAAGAATATGAATGGGTGGATGTTGAGTACCTTGTTCTTCGGGAGTTTCGCCATGGCTCGATTGATCAATGGACATGTTGCTTCTTTGGGAGTGCTGACTTCTTGAACTCGAATGGCTTCCGGACGAGAAGCGCAGATGTTGGTTCGATCTTCCACTATTGTTTCCATCACTACTCTCTCCTGTCTTCTTCTTCTTCCCGAACAAATTCTTCAACATGATGAAACACAAAACCACTAACAAAGCAGGGACTAAGGTTAGTGAAACAAACCACTCCTCTCGGGAGTGTGTGTGCTACCTTCCCGTGGCCCTCCTTGCTTTGCTTTGCTTAGTGATTAGTGGCTAGCGCTTACGAAGTTGCTCGGAAGAAGGAAAATAGAAGTGAAGCAAGAGTGAGAGCTTGGATGTCTGGTTCAGCACTTGCTCGTGTATGTGAGAGTGTAAATAGGCAAGTGGACAGCAGAGGGGACACGATGGCGACCAGGGACAGGGCACCCGCCCTAATGACAGGGCGCCCGCCCTACTCTCTGCTCAAAATTTCGTCTTTGCTCTTTCACGTGCTCAAGTCTCCACTCTAGAGCATCTTGCATTATTGTTTCGTGCAGCTATCAACCAGAGAGGTGAGTGGAGAGTTTGGAATGGCTTGAGACAAGATAAGAAAGAAAGCAATGGCAAGGATGGATGGATGTGTCGGCCAACACCTGATGCCTTGCTTTCTATTTCCATGTGATCAGCTAGTGGAGCAACTAGGGGGCTAAAAGCCAAAGGGGGCAGGGCGGCCGTGCTATCAAGGTGGGCCACCGGCCTTCTAATCCCCTACTTTATTGTTCTAAGCAAGATACTAAGCTAGTTCATGAATGGAAAGTGAAATTACTTAATAAAATAAGCGAGATTAGGACTTACCTTAGCTTAACTTACCTTGGTTAGGTGCATCGGATGCTTGCATGATGATCAACACTTCACGTTGTCTTCGTGCTCCAGAGAATCTTCATCATGCATGGTGGTGTCGACAGGTGCGTCCTCCACTGACGAGCACTGCTCCGGACATGGCCTGAAATGAAAGATTTCTTCTGTTCCATTGATGTTGAGTCGGATTTCTCCGGCTCCCACATCAATGGTTGCATTTGCAGTACTTAAAAATGGTCTTCCTAGGATTAGTGGTGTTCTAAAATCAGGATTTATATCTAACACCACGAAATCCATGGGAACGAAACAATTTTTAATTTGAACAGGGATATTCTCCTCTATTCCCGCCGGATATCGTATTGATTGATCGGCAAGCTGCAAACACATAGTAGTTGGAGATAAAGATGCATGATTAAGTTTGTCATATATTACCTTAGGAATGACTGCTAATGCTTGCTCCAAGATCGCATAGAGCTTGATCAAATTGTTGAGTTCCAATAGAGCATGAGATAGTAGGATTTCCGGGGTCCTTCTTCTTCTCGGGGAAATTATTGAGGATAGCAGCACTACACTGCTCCGTCAATTTCACCATTTCTGTGCTCGGGATTGGTTTCTTTCTATTGAGGATGTCCTTCAAATATTTTGCGTAGGTAGGTACCTGCATCGCATCAACTAGAGGTATATGTATATATAATTTTTGTATTACCTCCACGAACTTCCGGAATTGTTCATCCTCCTTTGGTTTCCTGTTACGGTCAGAAAAAGGCAACACCTCGGTATCATAAAATTCATGAGGAGAAGTTCTTACCTTTGCTTGAGGCGTAGTGGAGTCTTCTTTTTCAGCTTCTTCTTCTACTACCTTCTTCTTGGGCGTAGAATCAGGATAAGGGGGATCACGAGTGGTCTTACCACCTCTCGTGGCACAGTATTAACTTTTTCATTATGGCATGAAAGTTTTGCATGAATATCTGCTAATTGCTTTTCTATGATTTTATTAAAGTCAAGTTGTTCCCTTAACAGCTCATGAAATTTATCTATTCTAGCGTTTATGTCTCCTAGGATTTTATCTTGATCAATCAACACTAAACTTAAACCAGAGTTTATTTTAGCTTGATTTAAAACAAGTTCCTTAAGAGAATGATTGCTAGCATGTAAAGAATCATTATCCTCCCTATGTGGATTCCATCTTTGGTAAGGTGAAATTGGTGGGGGATCATATCCGTCATCATTTAAAAGAGATTTAGCATCTTTTATTGGACAGATATCTATGTTATGATTTTTATTTTCACATAATGCACATGGTGTTTTAGCATTTGCATAATATTCTATAGCAGCATAATCTCTTTTCCAATTAGCTCTATCTTCTAACTTTTTCAAAAGGTATTCAAAAGATAAAGAATAAACTTCGAAAGTATTAGAATTACCTTTGAGATGATCGTCAGTCCATCCTTGATTATCCACCATCTTCTCAATCAACTTCTTGGCTTGACTCACCTTGAGAGACAAGAATGCACCTCTGGCGGCAGCATCAAGATGTTGTCGAGAATCCATCATGAGTCCATGATACAAGCTTTGGAATATCAGCTAGTCTTCAACGCCATGGTGAGGATAGGCTTGAATGTACTCTTGCATGGACTCCCATGCTTCGGGGATGGATTCGCGAATCTCCTGTTGAAACTTAGAAATCTTGCTACCCAAAAGATTTGTCTTACCAACAGGGAAGAATTTCGTCAAGAAGTGGTTGGAGCACTTCTCCCAAGTGTTCATGGATCCCATGTTGATGTAGAACCACTGTTTCTCTTTCTCAAGTAATGCGAAAGGAAAAAGGCGCAGACTGATTGTATCCTGCGAAATTCCTGGAATAGAGATCGTATTGCATATCTCCAGAAAATTCTAGAGGTGAGTATTGGCATCCTCTGATGGGTTGCCACGGAATGCAATTGCTTGCACCATCATGATCAATGCGGGTTTGAGCTCGAATTCTCTACTTCCGCTATCAGCACTAGGCATAGTAGCAATATTGGAATTAGATGGAGTAGAATACTCACAGATTGTTCTTGATGTAGATGAACTGGTCGGCTCCGAAGTACTAGGATGCTCGGATTCATCTAATGGATGATCTTGCCATGTAGGTTCCCTCGATGAAGATGGGCGAGATCCAGAAGTCATTCTTGGTGGAGTCAGATTAGCTCTCGCTCTTCTAATAATTGACTCAGGGTATTCATGAAAATCTTCAGGTAGATTGAATCCAGCCATTCTAGCTATCTAGCTTAACAGTCACCACAAAAAGACAGATAGGTGTGATCCCGCTAAAGAATAGGGTTAGTTCTATAGCAAACACAAAAGAAAATCTAGGCTAATTGCTTCCCCGGCAACGGCGCCATAAATGCTTGTTGCCGTTTCTAAGCTCACTACCAAGATTGGGTTATTCCTGATAATGGCGTTAGAAATGCTTGTTGATAATTCCTATGACTATTGCAGAGTTCCGCAAGCGCACAGAATCTATCAATGTAGCACTTCACTTCCACAGGGAAGGTTCTAATGGCTAGAGATATCTAATGGTAAACTAAGAACAATCACGATTTATGATAAGAATGAACTAGTGTAGTGATAACTAATCCAAATAATCTAGTTTAAGATAGAGCCAAGCAACGGCGTAGATAGTGATGAGTTCAAGAGTGGGATGCAAGGCAACACGGTAGGCTAACTCCACTTAGCACTTCGGGGCGAATGCGCGGTCCCAATGAATTGGGATTAGTCACACACAGAAAAGCCCTACGCCTACTACTAGACCGAACGTGGTGGAATCCAGAGGATCTTAGGGCTATCACCACCTAAGACCTACCACTACTATCCGTGGGTCTAGCCGCAATCCAAGGTAACTTCTAGTCCAAGCACCACGCTTACACTACAAGCTACTACTCTAACCTCGCGCTAAGATTAGAGCACCGACTATGCGGCGAAGGTCCCACACTAAGTGTACGAAAACCGATAATTAATCCCCTAGTACAACCGCAACTAGAGCACTCAAAGTAATACTTAAAGTAAATACTTGGAAGTAAATACAAAAAGTAACTACTGAAAGTAATGCGGAAAATGTAAGTACTAGAAAGGAAATTATATTACCGAAACAAAGAGTACCTTACAGAGGAAGCGCCCGAGGGAGAGACCTGCCCAATAGGGCTACCGGATCCAGGTGAGGTGAATTTGAGCCATTGATGTTGAATCAACGTGCCAAACTCTGTTTAAGAGGTTGGGGCACGAATCCATGACGTGGCGGAGTGCTGATGGCACCAAGAGGGGGGCGGGTGCCCTACTAGGGGGCGGGCGCCCTGTCACTTGGGCCCGATATGGCTCTTGTCACGTGTACTGCTCAGATGTGCCTTTGTTTGGTTTATTTTCACCTGTATTTCACCTGCAACCATAATTCTTCAAGTACAAGTGGACTTTCAGTTAGTTTAAACTAAATTCCTACCTTCTATGTGCCATTTTCTTACTTAATTTTATCAATGTTGATGGTTAAAATGTGCATTTAGTGAGCATCAACATCCTCCCAGGGTGGCCTTGCTCGTGAAGCCTCTAGGCTCTTCCTACTTCCTGTTAGTTGCAATGCGCGATAATTTTTCGTAACGGATAATGACGGGACTAAAAATTTGGTAGTTGGACAAAGTCCAGCCCGTCAACAACTTCTGAGTTAAATGATTCTAAAAATAATTTAAGTCGGTGACCATTTACGTTGAATAACGTACCTTCGTGTGATTGTAGAGTTACTGCTCCATGTAGCGATGCATTCACAACCGTAAATGGTCCTTCCCATTTACTTCGTAGTTTTCCAGGCCCGAATATTTTGAACCTGGAATTAAAAAGTAATACCTTATCTCCTGGTGCAAACTCTTTCTTCTTGATCCTCTTGTCATGCCATATTTTTGTTCTTTCTTTATAGATCTTTGAATTGTGATAAGCATTTTCTCTCCATTCTTCTAATTCTAATAATTGCATTTTTCTCTTTTCTCCAGCGGCTTCAAAGTCCATGTTCCATCTCTTAATAGCCCAGTGAGCTTTACGCTCTAACTCCACTGGTAAATGACGGGTCTTACCATATACCAGCTGGTAAGGTGACATGCCCAAAGGTGTCTTGTATGCGGTCCGATATGCCCATAGTGCTTCGGTTAATCGGTCCTTCCATGCAGTACCCATCTCATTTACTGTTCTCTGTAGAATATTCTTGATTTGTTTGTTTGATGTTTCTGCCTGGCCACTTGTCTGAGGATGGTATGGAGTACCAACATTGTGACGGATTCCATGAGCTTGCAAGTATCGATGAAACTTTTTATCAGTGAAGTGTGTCCCTCCAGTCACTAATGACCATCCTTGGTGTTCCAAACCTTGGAAATATAATCTCTTTGAATATCTTCTTTGAATGTTTGGAATCAGCATTCATGCATGGCATAGCTTCTATCCACTTGGATACATAGTCAACTACCACCAGAATGTATTCATAATTTCTTGATTTCACAAATGGTCCCATGTAATCAATTCCCCAGACATCAAAGAGCTCGATCTGGAGATTGTTGGTGAGTGGCATAGCATCTCTTACATTGATATTTCCGTGCCTCTGACGTCATCCACATCTCCAGACAAAATCTTTGGTGTCTTCATACATAGTTGGCCAAAAGAACCCACTCTTCCAGATTTTAGCATGAGTGCGGAATGCTCCATAATGACCTCCATATGGTGATGCGTGGCATTTCTGAATGATCTTCTTGCACCTCTTCTACTGGTACACATCTTCTAAGTAATCCATCTAAACAAATTCTGAAGAGGTATGGTGGATCCCATATGTGGAGACAACTTTCATAAATGAGCTTCTTTTTATTTTCCCCTGGTGGTACATAACCTGCAACCATAAAGTTGACAATATTCGCGTACCAAGGGTCTGACTTGGTCACTTTAAACAACATGTCATCTCTCAATGAGTCATTAATAGGTAATTCGTGAGGTTTCTCAAAGTGTATTCTAGACAAGTGATCAACAACAGGACTTTTCTATTCCTCTTCTATCTTTAATTTCTAGGTCAAATTCTTGGAGTAATAAAATCCATCTTATCAAATGAGGTTTAGCCATCTTTCTTAGTGAGCAAATATTTTAAAGCAGCATGATCAGAATAAACAATTACTTTTGCTCCTACTAAGTAAGATCTAAATTTATCAATAGCAAAACAACAGACAAGAGTTCTTTTTCAGTTGTTGCATAATTTAATTGTGCTCCTATCATAGTTTTACTAGCATAAGCAATTGCATGATGCTTCTTATCTTTTGTTTGTCCTAATACTGCCCCTACAGCATAATCACTAGCATCACACATAATTTCAAAAGGTAAAGACCAATCAGGGGGTTGAATGATTGGTGCTGATGTAAGTGCTTCTTTAAGAATATTAAAAGATTTTAAACATGCATCATTAAATTCAAAAGAAACATCCTTACCCTAGCAAGTTAGTCAGTGGTCTAGCAATATGTGAAAATGTTTTATAAACCTACGATAAAAACCACAATGACCAAGAAAACTTCGGATTTATTTAATATTAATAGGTGCGGGTAGTTGTTCAATTACTTTAATTTTTGCCTTGTCTACCTCTATACCTCTTTCAGACACTAAATGTCCGTAGCACTATTCCTTCTCTAACCATAAAATGACAATTTTCCCAATTAAAGACTAAGTGCTTTTTTCACATCTCTGCAAAACCTTATCTAGATTTTCTAGACAATCATCAAAAGTTTTTCCATAAACTGAAAAATCATCCATAAAAACTTCCATGATTTCTTCTATCATTTCAGAAAATATAGACATCATACATCTTTGAAAAGAAGCAGGTGCATTACATAATCCAAAAGACATTCTACGATAAGCATAAGTTCCATAAGGACATGTAAAAGTAGTTTTGCTTTGATCATCAGGGTGGATAGGAATTTGGTGATATCCAGAATAACCATCAAGGAAACAAAAGAAAGAATTATTTGCCAAACGCTCTAACATCTCATCAATGAAGGGCAGCGGAAAATGATCTTTCTTGGTTGCTTTATTGAGTTTTCTATAATCTATACACATTCGCCATCCTGTATTAGTTCTCTGGGGTATCAATTCATTTTTATCGTTTTTAACTACGGTCATACCACCCTTTTTAGGTACAACTTGAACAGGGTTTACCCACTCATTATGTGGAACAGGATAAATAATCCCAGCATGCAAAAGTTTCAAGACCTCTTTCTTAACAACTTCCCTCATCGCATTTTGAAGCCTACGTTGGGGCTCTCTAGAAGGTGTAATTTCTAGGTTGGTTGGAATACGATGGGTGCATAAAACAGGACTAATCCCCTTAAGGTCTTGGAGTGAATAACCAAAAGCGGCACGATGTTTTTCTAAGACAGTTATTAATCTAAAAGACTCTTCATCAGAAAGTTTATCACTAATAATCACAGGAGAATCTTGATCATTATTCAGAAAAACATACTTAAGACCAGAAGATAGTTGTTTAAGCTCAATAAAAGGCTTAGGCGGCTCTAGTAATTCATCCAGAGGTTCGGGATCAATCGGATCCTCTTCCTCTTCATTAATGAAGAACAAAGTATCATCCTCTAAATTAGGTTCAATAAATTCCTCAAATGACACAGCCTTAGCTTCTTCTATCGGATCTAACTCAGGAGGTGGCTCTGCCTTAGCTTTTAATGCATGAGTTATAGGCACTGAGAGATTAAATCCCTTCCCAAGTTTAATATCTAAATTGCCCGCACAACCTTCTCGCAAAAGCTTTCCTATTGGTAATCCAATCATTACATCAAAATTCCAAACATCAAAGATATAGAAATTCAGTAAAATTTAGAATTCATTCATCACAATAGGAAGAGAACATAAAACACCTGAACTAGGAATAATATGTCCTGAACGATTTTTCGATAATTTATTTGTAGGAATTAATGGCATATCTTTCAAGAATTTTCAGCAAATGTAAGAGACATGATATTGATACCTACTACTGGATTATAAAAGGCATCAAAAGGATATGCATCAATTTGACATTTAATAGTAATGGCAGGAGAATTTAAACGAATTATATCATTTGAAAGCTCAGATTCTATTAACCACTCATTACTCATCACAAAAATCAATTATCTAGTTATCTCTCCAAGGAATTTTAAATCAGCAGGATATGAAATATTAAAACTTTTAAAATTCATAGACTCCTGTGGTTTCATAATTTTATGTTAGTGTGAGGTGTTTCCATAATCATCAAAAAGTTCATCCTCAAATTCAAGCAGTAAAATCAGAAATTGGAGTTATCTCCTTCTCATTAAATAGGTTCAGGTAAAGGTTGAGATGAATCAGACAAAAGTTTAGAATCAAATGACAAAAATTCATCTTCTAACAAATTTTATTTTTCTTCAGGAAGATCAATTAAGATATTAGTAAGAATAGTTTTAGCATGTGAAGCAGTAATATGCATAAATGCTCCTCCTGCGGCCAAATTAATGTATTCTTTATTTTATCATCAAGACTTAAAAAGAAATATTGCAAAAGCATAGGTTCTACCAAAACAAGATTAGGTCCAGAATTTATAAATCCATCAAAGCGTTCCGAAGTCTTGCCTAATGATTCGTTATCTAATTTTTTAAATCCAATAATTTCAAAACGAAGCTTAGCGACCTTTTCGATAGGGAAAAATTTAAGACAAAATTAGCACGCAATACTTCCCAATCTCCTTGGCAACTCCCAATATGAAGATTATGCCTATTTCTTTGCTTTTCTCGTTAATGAAAATGGAAAGAGTTTCCATCTTAAAGTTTCATCTGCCATGCCCTTAATGTGCAAACATGAACATATCTGCTCAAAATCGGCTAAATGGGGATAGGGGTTTTCGCTAGAACTACTCGAAAAAATGTGATCCTGAACTAACTTAATTAATTCCGGGCGTAACTCATAGCTAGATGATGCGATGGGTAAAGATGATTCTTTTGGCTGGAGATACAATCCCGATGGTGCTCCATATTGATATAAAAGTTGGGACGTAGGTTCCATACTTTAAAAGATAAAAGATAAAAGATAAAAGTATAATACAAGATTAAGATAGACTAAGACAAAATCAGCAAACCGTTCCCCGGCAATGGCGCCAGAAATGCTTATTGGTATAAATTAACTGCACTCTATTAAATATTATTATTATCAAAGTATCCGCAAGCGCACAGATAAAACACCGATGTAGCACTTCACCAGACAATCCCAGTTTTAATATCGAACCCAAAGGAACAGTAGGTGATACTGACTAAGACTATTGGTTCTTAACCCGATAACACAATCAAGCCAGAGAATATCAAGAGTGAGGAGATAACTAATGATTATCTAGATCCAACAACTGGTAAACTTTGAATAATATCGTTCTAATCGGGCAGTGAAATGAATAAGAGCAAAAATCAGAGTTCCCTCCTACCAAACACTTATACACCTATCAATCCTATCAACGGAAAGTGGACTACAGAGGAATCAATGCAGTTGTCACCTACGCGAACTACTACTATCCGGCCAATCAGGGAACATTCACAAGTAATTATAGCCCAGACACCACGTCTACACTACAAACTACTACTTCAACCAAGGAGCTACCAAGATCAAAGCACTCAAATAGAGTTGTAAACTTAAGAACGAATAAAAACAAATGCTTACTTGAATCAGGATGTTGAATACAAAAGTACCTCAGAACGCAACTCCGGACGAGGGAGCTGAATCCAGACGAACACAGCTACGAAGAAGCTCCAACAGGCCGGGACTCCTCCGAATCACTACTCATCTACTCTATCTCTCTAATCTCTCTCTTGATTGCTAGCCTAGATCTAGTGGATATCTATCTAATGCTTCAGGGTCTTCATCTCTTGATCTGGCTCTCCTCCAGGGGGGTCTGGACCTCTATTTATAGCCCGGTGGCATGCACGCGCGCCGTCAGATCAAACCTACTTAACCAAGGGCCCAGATGACTCCTAATAGGCGGTGGTAGAAGACTCCAGAAGACGACGGGAGGAAACCCTAGGGGGGCGCCGCCCGGCCTCCCTTGGGGCCGGCCGGCCCCACCTGGCCAGGTGTGGGCCTCCGCTTGCTTCAGGTGTGTTCTACACTCTTTCAGGGTGTTCGTGATGATGTTTCCTTCGCATGCAAGTTTCGTGGTAATTATGCTCTTTAATCCTTCTTTTAAGCTTTTCTAGAAAATCCCCTGGAAAATAGACATTTCACCAAAACTCGTGGAATCTGTCAGTAATAACCCTATTCTACTGGATATTCTTGTTTAATGTAGGGATAATTGATAATAAAATTTGGACGATAACAAGTGTCAATAGTGTGAGCGTAGAATAGTTGAGTTTGTCGAAGATGGTCTTGGGCATGACGCTGACACTTGCTACAAGATCATATAAAACATTCTCGAACATCTGATCTCCTATTGAACAATCAATAGTGGGACACCCTGGATCCTTCTTCTTAGTAGGAGAAGAACTCAGAATTGCCTCATACACTGCTCCATTAGCTTGACAACTTCAGTAGAAGGTAGTGGTCCTTTATTATTGAGGATGGTTCAAAGATACTTCGCGTATGTAGGTACCTGCATGGCATCTAACAATGGAATATTGACATATAACTTCTAAATTACCTCTACAAACTTACCAAATTGATCATCCGTTTTAGCTCTTCTTCTTCTACGTGGAAATGGTAGGAGGGTTGTGTCATGAAAATCTTGAGTTAATTCTTGATCTTATAGTTCAACTGGTGGTGAAGGTGGTATAACTTCTTCTCTGTTGTCCTTTTCAATCTCTTCTTCTACCTGCACTAAATGTGGATGGTCTACGTGCCCCTTTTGGGTAAGATGGATCACGTGTAGACTTACCTCCTCTAGTAGATATTCCTTTTATTTGTTCATGGTTAGTGGTAAACAAAGTAGAAGATAATTGTGTAATTTGTAATTCTATCTTTTTATTAAATAATATTTGATCTTCAACAGCAGAAGAGAAATTATCCAACTTAGAATTAATTCCTTCTAAAACTTTATCATTAAAAGCAAGCTTCTTATAAATACTTTCATTAATTCTAGCTTGTTCTAATATTAATTCTCTCAAGGGTGGTTGTCTCTGATTTGAAAAATTATAATTGTCCTGGTACTTACCTTGGTTGGTTGACCGAGGTTGATTCCATCCTTACTTCTGAAAAGAAGACTTGATGACCATACTAATATCTTCTGGGGGATTTGCAAACTCAATTCCTAAAGATCCTTCATATTGATTCTGGGAATTGAATGCATTTTGAATAGCTTGACGATCTCTTTTATGATTGGCTCTTTGCTCTAACTAGTTCAACAGTACATTCATCTTGGTTGACAGTGCACACACTTCCTCTGGAACTTCTTCACTCTTATGGCATGCCTGACTATTGTTTGTTCCATTCTGATTTTCTGCTATCTTTGTCATAATATCTTCAGCTCTTACAGGGGTGAGTGACATAAATGATCCTTCAGCAGTGGCATCTAGTTGCTCACGTGACCGTTGAGTTAGTCCGTGATAAAATGTTTGCATGAACAACCACTTTTTCATTCCATGATGGGGACAATCTGATATGTAATCTTGAAAATGTTTCCAAGCTTCTGGAATAGATTCACCTTTCTGCTGACAAAATTCTGAAATCTTTTCTCGTAGAGCATTGGTTTTGCCTACTGGGAAAAACTTTTCTAGGAAAGCTTTTCAACATTCTACCCATGTCTTGACTCGATCTTTATTCTGATAAAACCACTACTTCGCCTTTCCCTCCAATGAGAACGGAAACAAAAGAAGTAGCACGACGTCTTGAGAAATGCCTTTGATGTTGATGGTGTTGCCAATCTCTAGGAAATTCTGCATATGGACACTTGCATCTTCATCTTTCTTTCCACTAAATGTGATAGCTTGCACCATTTTGATGAGGCTTGGCTTGATCTCGTAATCATGATCTCTAATGTTAAAAGTTGGCCCAACGTGAATATTCTCAGTGCTTGGGGCAGAGAATTCACGTAGAGTCTTCTCAGCGATGGCTTCACAAAATAATGTAAGACCCTTCTTTCTATGGTTGTTCCTGATTGATAAGAGTTAAAGTACACAACCAATCCTGCACTTACCCTATATAAGATATTTAAACATAAACAAAACACGGGTAAGTCTGTTAAAGCAAAAGGTTATGGTTATCTATAAGTATTTATGTCTATAGTTATTCTTATGTTTTTCTATAATATTATCTATTTAGAACTCTCCTATATGAAATTCTAGAATAAATATCCTGGCAAAGCAAATCAACGAACTCAATAAATTATCCTAATGAATACAATTGCCATCCCCGGCAACGGCGCCAGAAATGCTTGTTGGTATTTTTAACATCACTTCATGTTAAGTTGTCATCCCTATCATGATGCCAAAAACCATTGGTAAAATAATCTTCACTTGCCTCCTAAAATAATACTATAGAATATATCCGCAAGCGCACAGATAATTCTCCCATTGTAGCACTTTACCTGGTAAGTATTCCGAGTATCGTTGATTTGTTTTATGCCAAAAGGATAAAGGGGCATTCTACTCATTAAGATAATCTACTATAATGGTTGGAAAGATAAATGTGCAGACCTATGATAACCCATAACTCTAGTGCTTTAGCGATAAATAAGTCAATGATAAATGGTAAGTGATAACTGAGTAAATGAGGTAAATGGTATTCCAGAGATAGAATATAGAGACTCACTAATGTAATAAGACAATCTCGAGATTCGGCTAAAGTAAAGGAAACCTATGTAATTACTAAATACAAAGTCTACAGCCTACGCCATATTACACATTTTCATTTATAGCATAATCAACTCAGAAAACATCATAAGGAGCATCATCTAATGAGGATATTAAGAAACAAGGGTCACCTCCTTCGTGACCGCGCTCTGCTTGTCCTACGTACGGGGGGTGGATTGCAGAGGAACCAACGCAGCTGTCACCTACGTGGACTACCACATGACCCGGCACGTCAGGGTGCCTCCGTAGGTATGTAATATATCTAGACACCACATCTACATAATACACATCACCTAACTCACCCGAGTACGGAATTAGGCGCTTTACGATCAAATGACAATAATCATCACCAATCACAACTATATCGAATATGCAACTAGAATAAACTAAGAACTGAATAAGTAGCAATATATTAAAATAGAGCAAAGTCATAATGAGATACAAGATAAGATTACCGATCACCCGACGAACAGATCTGGAATCCTGAGCGTAGCGCCCAACTCTATTTGAACCTTGCTAGATGCCTAAACTATGAATTTGAAGAACTAGAGCCCTATTTCTAATCTCTGGAAACCCTAACTTCTGTCTACTCTTGACAAATGAAGCAGGAGGAATGAATTGGTGTTCTGGGAGGGGGGTCTGCCCCTTTATTTATAGCCCGGTGGAATGAACGTGCGCCGTGAGATCAAACCGACTTAAACAAAGGGCCGACATGACTCCAAAGAGGCGGTGGAAGAACACTCCAGAAGGCGAGGCCAAAACCCTAAGGGGGGTGCCGGCCGGCCCCACCCTGGTGGGGTTCGGGCCCCGGTCGCTTCGGGTGTGTTCCAAAGGCTTCTAGTGTTCCGATGATGATGTTTCCTTAGCGGTTAAGTTTCGTGGTAATTAAGCACTTTAATCCTCCTTTTAAGCCTTTCTGGAATAATCCCTGGAAAAATACACAATTCACCAAAACTCGTGGAATTTGTCAGTAATAACCCCTATGCTTCTATTATTGTCCTTCCCTAGGCATTAGTTGACGGTATAAAATTGGTACCTATGACCGTCAACACCCGCCCCCCTAGGAGGGCGCCCGCCCTGTTCCTTCGCGCCACCGACCTCAAGGACTCCTAAAAATACCCCTGGAGCACTCCTACACTATAAATAGGACTTGAATCCTCACTTGTAAGCAGAAACCACTAGAATCACTAGAAATAACTTGAGATTCAGCTCATAGTCAGCAGTAGCTCCTCTCACTCTCTCTAGCGAAGCTCTGCTCTTAGGAATAGTGCTAGCTAGAGAACAGTAGAGTAGTGAGAGAAGTCGGGAGAAGGAGGAAGTCTGTGGAGGAGCCGGGCTTGTCGGTGACCTCCTCTGCGGTGTTCTTCACTCTTATCGGTAATAAAGATCCCCTTCTTCATTTACTTATTATTATACTTTAAGCAGTTGCATACTTGCTCATTGCTTGGTTAGAGTGCTCTAATTCTTGAGCTCGAGTTAGAGTAGTAAGTTTTATAGATTAAGCGCGGTTCTTAGGCTATAGCTTACCCTTGAGTGCGGCTAGACCCACGGATAGTTGTGGTAGGTTCTAGGTGGTGACAGCCCTAGAATCCTTTGGATTCCACCATGTTCGGTCTAGTTTCATCATCGTAGGACTTTGGGACGTACGGTGCCTAATCAGTCGAACCCCGGCGAGTTTAGGACTTTGCATGTCCCGAGTATAGCAATCTCTTTGGTATAACAATCATTTGATCTTTTACTGAGATAGAGTTCTCCCCTAAAACTCCAGAGCTACCTAGTGTGTTTCCACCTTAGTTATACTTCATTGATTTATATTATCCCACTTATCCATATCTAGATCCTTGACTATCAGATCCTTGGAATCACAAACCCCGCCTTCCTTTGGGAAATATAAATTCGACACGTGGTAATCCCAGGTAAAGTGCTACACGATAGTTCTGTGTGCTTGCAGAATCCCATCACCTATCCTTTAGAGCTACCCATAGCCTTTTTGGCCAACAATCACATACTTTGAGCATAGGGATTGACAACCCCAGTGATTGCGTTGAGAAGTATTGTTACCACAGCTAGAGGATAAATTTGGCTACATTCTTTTGATAGCGTTAGTATCTGTCAACAAGCATTTTGGCACCATTGCTGAGGAAGGCAACTGTTGAATTCCTTTAATTTGAGTCAAGTCTAGATAGTTATCCTTAGAATCACGAATATGGCCGAAAGGACCATCTGTGAATTCTCTGCACCTTCTGCTATTAATATAGCAACAGGCCCTGGTGTCATCGAGGCGAACACTCAGTTTGAGTTAAAGCCTGCATTGATTACAATGGTTCAAGCTAGCCCATTTTGTGGCAAAGCTCACGAGGATGCTAATGCACACCTCCAACACTTCTTGGAGATATGCAGCACCTTCACCATTAAAGGAGTAACCCCAGACGCAATTCTTTTGCGACTCTTTCCTTTCTCCTTGTTAGGAAAAGCTAAGCAATGGTTCTATACGAACCGAAATGATGTGGACACATGGGAAAAGTATTCCAACTCTTTCCTAGTGAAATTATTTCCTCTAGGTAAGACCAATGCTCTTCGCAATAAGATATCTAGTTTCTAACAACAAACCGATGAATCAATTCCTGAGGCTTGGGAATGAATGCAAGAGTATGTCGCTGCCTGTCCACACCATGGTATGGAGGATTGGCTTTTGATCCAAAACTTTTACCATGGATTAACCCCTCTTGATAGAAGCCATCTAGATGCTGCCGCCGGTGGAGCATTCTTTTCTCTTAAAGTTACAGATGCAAAGGCTATGATCGAGAAGATGGTGTCCAATCAAGGATGGAATGAGGAACGTCTGCAACCGCGCAAGCGAGGTATACATTCTTTAAAGGAAGCTCACATGATTGCAGCTAAAGTGGACCTACTGGCCAAAAGGCTAGAAAATTGCGAGAGGATGCGTACACCTGAGACTGTGCAAGCCAAGGAGACTCACATGACATGTGAAGTCTATGGAGAAGTTGGCCATTCTGGACTCCATTGTCTTGAGACACATGAAGACCTCAACTTCATCAACAATGACAACAATTTTCGTTCTTCAAACCAAGGATGGACTCCGCGCTCCAATTCTCAAGGTAACACCTTCAATTCCTCGCAACGTCCAAACAACCAAGGTAATAACTACCCTTCTCTTAAAGATCTTGTCTATGGTCAAGGTAGAATGACTGATAGTATAAACAAGAATGCTTCATGCTAATGATAGGATGCTAGATAGCATAAATGCTAAATTAGATGATTTCTCTTCATGCAATTAAGAATCAACTTAGTTTCAATAAGATGCTTGAAACCCAATTAGCACAACTAGCAGCTGCAATTCCATCTTTTGAAAAAGACAGAATACCAGGAAAACCTGAAACAACCATGGAAATCTGCTAATCTTGTTACTATTAGTTATAATGGCTATGAACTAGATGGATGGAATTTTCCAACTAAAAAGGGAGATCCTGGAACCCCTGTCATATCATTGTTCTATTCAATCTCAAAAGTTCCATAATGCTATATGTGATCTAGGATCTATCATTAACATCATGTCTAAAGAACATTCTGAAAAGTTGTTCTACACTGAGCTAGTACCAACTTCTGCATATGTGCAATTAGCTGATCAAACAACTTGCTGCATAGAAGGAGTACTTTGTGATGTTCTGGTAAAAGTAAGAAACAACTTTGTGCCTACCGATTTCATGATTTTAGACATGGGTAATAGAGACAACTTACCCCTCATTCTTGGCTGACCTTTCTTGAATACTGTAAATGCATGCATATTTGTTGCTAGTGGTAGAATGGATTTCTATATAAATGGGAAGAAAGAAATATTTATTTTCTCTTGTGCACCACACCATGCAACTAACATGCATAAAAATAAGAATCGATCCATGAGGAGGAGAAAACCAAGAATCTGGAAAAACAAGAAAGACAGAGATACGGTTAAGAAGGAACCATCATCTACAGCCTCTACACCAGACCCCACTACCATCAAAGAAGGACAAGATGAGAAGAAAACATCGGTCAAGGAAGAACCTCCTTCCGTGGAAGGACAGCTATGGGAGTAAGTATTCTATCTCTCTATTTAATTACTGCATTGGCATATTTCCCCTTCTTCGTGCATTAAATCAATTAATTGTTAGAAGCATGTTTAAATTTATGTCTTGCATTTAATAAAGACCATAATAAATGAGAGATTAAAATAATAATAATAATAAATAAAAAAAGGGGTACAAATAAAAAGCAAAACCTAGTGATCATAATAAGATGCAAAAGAGGAAATGACCCGACCAAGAGGAGAATCCGATCATGAAGAAGAAGCTAGCTTGGGGGAGCCGTCATCCTTGCTAAGGTATGGTTCCTAACCCCAGCATTTTATTTTTTTAATTACTGTGAGTTATAATATGAAAAGCAATTCTAAATTCTTGCATAACAATAAATAAATGAAAATAAAAATAATATGATATGTTGGAAATGATGAACAATTACGCTGTGATAATTTGCAAATCTTGTTATACAACCCTTACTATGAAAGTTTTGAGTGTGATATCTGAAATTTGGTCTTAAGTCAAACACTATCGTGGGTTGCACATGCTAATAACCTAAGTTATGCTCTTGCAAGATTGAAATTGGTATAAGTAGAGCTTTCACCTGACCTAAGGAATGAGTGAGAACCAACTAGAGATTTTGATTTATAAAATTCAAATTCTTACTCACGGTTCCTTTATGGAATTAAATACCTACCATCAAGCCATACATCCACAACCAACTAAAACCACCAAAAGAAAGAGCTCTTGTCTATTTTGAGCCTGCTTAGACCTTATTGATCTAGGTAGAGAAACTTGTCATATTCTTTGATCAAGATCACGTACACATTCCGCCTATGTATTACTTCTACACTGGAAGTATACATCCATACTCCATACTCCAATTGAGACAACCAACCACAATCAACATTTGTCCTTTTGATAGATGGGGAGTATAGGTTACTGAAAAAAAGAGAGAGCAAGTGCTTAAGGAAAACAAAAGAGGACAAATGTCCCATGGGCAGGTGCCCATATATCTATGCTTCTTCAAAAAAAACTATGTTTTCAGTAACCATGCTCTCCCCTGTCTAAGGCAAAGGAATAAATCTCAAGGAGCCCACCAAATAATTTAAACTTGCACTTCTTGATCAGTTTATATGACTTGTTGCTCCCTGTGATCTAAGAGTCTAATCTTGCAATACATTCAGTTCAAGTATGCTTTTACTCCAATCCTATAAACCCCATATAAGCTTAGGATAGACATAAAAAGCTCTTTTGAGCTCTTGTGAGGTCCATCACACTAAGGAGTGGTTGAGAGTACCATTAAAGGAACCAAAGCAAGATTTTCCTTTTCAAAAGAATAAAAATTCTCTAGTGAATGGTCTCACTCTACCAAAGTAAGGGATGAAGTATCTACTTATCTATGCTATCTTGTTTTTGCAAGACCCATGGTGAAAAAGCTAAAAGCCCCATATAGTCAAGACATAAGATGAATTTTTGAATCATGCTCAATACTAGAATAGTGTTGGTTTGTATGCAAGATCTTTGTGAATTATTACATTAAAGAAATTCTTGATTCAACATTGCCATGATTAATCATGTCTTTGCTTGAGGACAAGCAAAAGGTTAGCTTGGGGGAGTTTGTTGACGGTCGCTGACACCCTATTTTACCGTCAACATTCCACCCATAATCAAGGTAAAACCACAAGAAATGCAAAGAAGTCAGTTTGAAACTTACCTAGTTCCACATGTCCTTGGAGAAATCTTGTGTATGTAGGAAAAATGGTGAAACAAGGCAAAACTGAAGCATACCAAGATAGCTTGACACCTCAGCTGCTACATAGGGGCCAGAGGGGGGCGCCCGCCCTATCAAAAGTGCCAAATGGCACTTGCCACCTCACGGATCCATGTGCCATCCTCCCAAATGGCCTGTGGCACGTTGAAACAACATCAACGGCTCAGATACAAGGCACGAGGATCCGGTGGCCCTATCAACAGGGCGCCCGCCCTGTCCAAAGTGAGTGGCCACGTCCACAATCCAAGAGAAGGTGTTCAGGAGTCATCTACACCATCAAATAAAGTCGGTTTTCATCCAACAGGTGATCAAGTGATGTGCCATGGATTAAAGGATCCCACATGTCATCCACCCTGGAGTTGCAAACCGCCATTTCAGGGCACCAACCGACCTTGCAACCGCCATAGGGGAGGAAGGAGGGTCGTAGGATGCAAGTCAGTGCATCCAAGGGGGCGCCCGCCCCCTAGGAGGGCGCCCGCCCTGCTCCTTCGTGCCACCGACCTCCAGGACTCCTACAAGTACCTCTAGAGCACTCCTACACTATAAATAGGACTTGAATCCTCACTTGTAAGCAGAAACCACTAGAAGATCACTAGAAATCACTTGAGATTCAGCTCATAGTCAGCAGTAGCTCCTCTCTCTAGCGAAGCTCTGCTCTTAGGAATAGTGCTAGCTAGAGAAGAGTAGACTAGTGAGAGAAATCGAGAGAAGGAGGAAGTCTGTGGAGGAGCCGGGCTTGTCGGTGACCTCCTCTGCGGTGTTCTTCACTCTTATCAGTAATAAAGATCCCCTTCTTCATTTACTTATTGTTATACTTTAAGTAGTTGCATACTTGCTCATTGCTTGGTTAGAGTACTCTAATTCTTGAGCTCGAGTTAGAGTAATAAGTTTTATAGATTAAGCGCGGTGCTTAGGCTATAGCTTACCCTTGAGTGCGGCTAGACCCACGGATAGTAGTGGTAGGTTCTAGATGGTGACAGCCCTAGAATCCTCTGGATTCCACCACAGTCAGTCTAGTTTTATCATCGTAGGACTTTGGGACGTACGGTGCCTAATCAGTCGAACCTCGGCGAGTTTAGGACTTTGCGTGTCGTGAGTATAGCAATCACTTTGGTATAACAATCATTGATCTTTTACTGAGATAGAGTTCTCCTCTAAAACTCTAGAGCTACCTAGTGTGTTTTCACCTTAATTATACTTCATTGATTTATCCTTACTAAGATTATTATCCCACTTATCCATATCTAGATCCTTGACTATCAGATCCTTAGAATCACAAACCCCGCATTCCTTTGGAAAAATATAAATTCGATACTTGGAACTCCTAGGTAAAGTGCTACACGATAGTTCTGTGCGCTTGCAGAATCCCATCACCATTACAGCTACCCATAACCTTTTTGGCCAACAATCACATACTTTGAGCATAGGGATTGACAACCCCAGTGATTGCGTTGAGAAGTATTGTTACCACTGCTAGAGGATTGATTTGGCTACATTCTTTTGATAGTGTTAGTATCTGTCAACAGTAGCCTTAGAGCTAGTGCTTTGCAAAGCTTTGTTAAAGTAGTAACTCATGGTCTAGTGCTTTGTAGAAGTTTTTATAGGCTATTCACCCCCCTCTAGCCTATCGGGACTTTTCTATCAGAGGATTATGAAAAGGATGACCGAATTCCGCCATTCACAATGAATAAGGACCCAATCATCGCGCTAAATAATGAAGACAATCCATGGTTATGGCGCGATCATAATCAAGGAACATACCTCAA
Organism: Eremochloa ophiuroides; assembly: GCA_038502445.1. Lineage (NCBI taxonomy): Eukaryota > Viridiplantae > Streptophyta > Magnoliopsida > Poales > Poaceae > Eremochloa > Eremochloa ophiuroides. The sequence continues at coordinate 37,357,032 of JAHLJS010000009.1, forward strand.
GAAGGTCTTCACAGCTATTGTGGCTTGATGTAGTGATCTGTAATAATGGTGTAATATATATTATGTAACAATTATGAATGCAAGAATTATTGTCGTGTTTTCTTATTTTCTATATGTTGAAATTTAATTTTATATGTGTTGACACTTCTTAGCGCAACCACCAGAGACAGGGTGTTAGGCTATCTCTGATAACGGCGCCAAAAGTGCCCTGAGGGGTATTCCTTATGTCTATTGGATAATTCCGCAAGCGCATAGAATATACCACTATAGCACTTCACCCGGGAGTATTCCAAGGTATCGTTATTTATTTTATCCCAAGGGAAAGCGATTGCTAGAAATATTAATAGAAGGAGATCCTTAAATCTATCTCAACTTAGCACAACTAGTGCAGAGGGGTAATCGAAGTATGATAGGAAGGTGATGATTCAAAGATAATAAATGAAATACTAAAAGATAACTAGTGTAGTGTAGATAGGTGGGAGGACAACGAGTGAGAAAGGTTCCTGTGATTCAAACTCTACTCCTGTGATCTATCCTATCAAATGGACGAGGTACACTAAGACTGCTACCTTACTTTCGGTGTGTAGGGGGTAGTGCGAGACAATAGAAGATATAACCTCTACCCAAAGCACCTACTCTCTTATGGGAGCCTACCTTTTAAGAACTTGCCCAAAACACGTGGAGGGATACTAAAACTAGACAGGGCTATCACCACCTGCTAGCACCCACAAACAGTCTGTGCGACAAGCGACATTCAAAGGCAAGATCTAGTCTAAGCACCACGCTTACACTAAGCCTTACTACTCTAGCTGTGATCAAGGCAACTAGAGCACCCTATGACAGGCAATGAACTACACATGTGAGCTGGTTACAGGATCACAATCTAATGCAAACCGACCAAGTAATATGATAACTCACAACAATACTATTAAAGTAATGCACTAAGTAAGGACTCGGTGAAGTAAAGCAGGAATAATATATTAAAGTAGATAAGTCTTACAGAAAGAGAAAGATACAAGAGCTATACCAGACTCTCCAGTAGATGACTCCGAAGACCCCGAGCGCAGCTTCACTCAACTCTAACTCCCACACTAGACTACAACTAATGCTAAAGGTGGAACTACACTACTTCTTCACTTGTATCTTGAATGAATCATGTCATGAGAGGGTGGATGCAGCCTCTATTTATAAGGGAAGATGGAGAGGTGCCATGTCAGCGATCCGTGTGCTCCATGCCTCTCCACCCTTGGATAAACCGCCTTGGAACCGCCTTAAGATGGACGGCCGTGAGCAAACCAGCACGTGGAGATCATACAGGAAGGCGGTGGAGGCCAACCGACCTGGCTGGGCACCTGGGGGGTTCGGCCGACCCTCTCTATGGCAGGTGGGCCCTAGCCAGGGGCTTCTAGAAGGTGTCCCCACCTGTCATGGAGTGTGGCTCCACGTTTACTTCATGTTTGTCTCATTGAATTACCCCTTGATCCTTGTGCTTTGCTTCTCCACCGTTGAATGGAAACACATGTTGATCTGATGGATAAAGTGAGCTGGGTGGAGTGTCACGAGGATCGTGCCATGTCATCAGGGCTAGGTGGGCCCCATCCATGGTTCGGCCAAACCATGCATAGCCCCACCTCAAGCTCCATTCTTTTCCATGTGGTCCCTTGTGTCATTTGTTGAAGTGTGCTGACTTGGTTCCCAAATATGTGGTTCGCCCGAACCATGATATTGGGCTCCAAGTGTTCATTTCTGCTCTGTTTCATCTTCCCTGCATTCACAAGCTAAAAGTACAAGTGGAACTAGTTATTGATAAAATATGTTCATGATATGTTTATTCTCCCTTGAATCCGAGGCCTGTTGACGGTGTTTGAATGTGGATTTTCATGGTATATCCACCGTCAACAAGATCCCCCAAGCTTAACCTTTGCTCATCCCGAGCAAATAATTAAACTTAGCCTCGATGGATCAGGAGTTGCTACAATGTTCATATTTCCTTAGTACCAAGTGCACAATAAAATACTTCTCTTATGAATAGAAAAATTGGCTACGAAAATTCACCCATTTTACCTTAGTCCTTCATGGGGCTAATGACTTTTCCTTTGTCTTAGGTGGTTAAGAGACAGAACAGTTTAACTTGAGCACTACTTTTCTCATTCTTTGCAAGTTTCATACTAGAGGTTTTAGCAATATTTTTCAAAAGAAAACTTAATGTTCCTCATATGGTTCTCTCATGTCGCTCAGAAGGTGTATGATTCCTTACCAAGGCATAAAGTAAATGTAGTCTTCTTCATCATCCTACTTCTAAAAAAATGGCTTATGTGGAGTTTAAGGTAGGAATGAAAAGATATAACATACTTACTTTGCATGTATTGTAAAGTCAAAGCTTGGATCCAAGGAGAGAAGTGTCATGCCCATAGATCAAGATGTTCAAGTGTGTGGAAAATATTATAATGCTCCTCTATTTGGAATTGTATCTCTCTCTAATGAATTTCAGAGACATGGCTATCAATTTTTCTTTCTTTATTCATGAGCCTAGACTTGCTCATATATTTTTCTTTTTCTTTTCTATGGACTCTCTTGTGTCCATCTTTCTTTCTTTTTATTTTGCATAGCCTTTCATCTCTTCTACCATAACAACTTAAGAGAGATATTTTATGACTTTAACACATGGAGCATTTATTTAGTAGAAATGAAAGGCATGTGGTTGCGTACTTTCAGTGTAGAAGCAACATATATATATATATGGTGTGTACATGATCTTGATCTTGGGGGCATGATAAGACTCTCAATAAGGGTCAACAAGACTTCACAAAACTCAATACAAAGCAAATAGCTTTAAGTGGAAGGTTTTAGACATGTGTAGCATATATGGCTGTGGATAAGATTTTGATTGTTTAAGAAATAAATCTCCAGTAATCATACAAGCTTAGAATAATATTATAGCAGCTCTTATTTTACTATATCATATCTCACAACAACGTAGACTTAGTTTTAGCACTCAGCATCCATAAAGTTTTCAGGTTCATGATGATTTTAAATAAGCCAAGTAATCCATACTCAAAGAAATATTAAGTTGTAAACTAGGCATTGAAGAAATATTGACAGAGCAACTATTCATCATTTTCAATGAGAAAGATTAACGTACATGAACAGAAAATATTTTTTGGTGTTTTTAGTTTATTTTATTTAAATGCATTAAATAAAGAACAATATAAAATACTGAGATAGAATACTTACCTTAGTGGGGGAGAGAATCTCCCCCAAGCTTGTACTTTTGCTCTTGAAAATTTTGGAGCTACTGCTGGGTTTGTGCAGTGACGTTGTGAATGGCCTCATGGCCAGCCCGCAGCACACCAAACTGATGTGTTAGCAACTCCATGTCATGTCGATAGCTTTGCGTCCCTGCATCCTACATAGATGAGTAAGAAAATCTGGCACTTTGTGCCCCTGACCGGCGCCTCCTCCAGAGCTAGAGGCTTGCATGGCATTTGAGCTGCCTGCATAGGTGCTGCCGTCTTCTTCGGATGATTCATTACGCTGTGCAGCACGCGTTCTTGCACGGGTAGCATGTCCTGAAAAACTCCATCGGCCGCCTACTCTTGCAATGTTAGGCACTAAAGGGTGGCCCCCATATAGTTTTAATTCTGGACATGGCAAAGTGAGTCTTGCATCACTATTATGGAATTTAAATTCTATTGTTCCTTGGGAACCACCGGCAATAATATGAGCTTTTATGAAATATTCCTCATCCAGAATGGTTCTATGTGTAGGTATGTAGTCAATAAATCCATTTAGCAGTTCAAAATAGCTACAAATTTGTGTGATGATGGATGTGAAATCAAATGATCCACTTCTTGATGGTGTAGAAATCCAATGCTCTACCATGACTTTTACAGGTGATACTTGGATTTTATATACCATGGCATACATTATTCTTAAATCAATTTCTCTCACAGGTCTCACATCATCCTGGGGAAACAAGGTGATTCCTAGCCATCTATGCATAAAGCGCAGAGAGGGGTTGCAAACGTGAATAGTACGTGGTTTCCCCATTCTATTTTTCCCAGTTATGTCATGCCAAAATTCAAGTTTATTGAACCTACGAGTAGCATATTCTAAATTTGAGGTGCAGTTCATGAAGCCTAGACAAGCACTAAACTGGTCCTAGGTAAGATCATAAGCTTGATTAAACAGGCGAAATAGATGTTGTCTCTAGTTGCTTTTACTGTGCACATAAATTCTAAAGTGAGACTCTTGCTACCTTGGTACCCAGAAAAATCCCAGAATTCACCCCACCCTATTGCACCAAAAACATCAAAGAACTCCTCGTACATACCTGTGCGTTGGAGGAGTCCTGAATCAATTACCTTGGTGTGTTCAAAGTTGCGATTGCGGATGGAGTTGAGGACGAGAAGTTCTAATGGAGTGACCCAAATGCCTGTTTCTTGGTCTTGTGTTCTAACAGGTTCTTCCTTTTCTTCAGATTCTTCATGATCATGAGGAGGTTGTTCAACATTTTCCGTGTTGTTGCTTGGCTCAGTTGCCTCAGACAAATATTCATCCTGTGACCCTGAGAGTCGTATCTCAGTGTCATGGGAGGATGATCGTCGCGATGAACTCCCGCTCAATGCTGAGCGCACTTTCTTTGCTGCGGCCTTGAATGGGTTCTTCATATTTGCACAAAACAAAGACATGAACCAAATTTTGGATGATAGGGGTTAGCTTAGTTTAATGAGCCTCTTACCGGATGATTACCTTACTTGGCTCCCTCGGGTGATGAACACTTGAATGAGGATGAGAGGAAAATATTTTTTTGGGTTTTCTTTATAGAAAGGAAAGAGCCTTGTTAGGAGGTGAGAGAGAATTTAGAGTGTCGGAGTGTTCTGCTGGTGGTTTGGTTTGAGAAATGTGCTTACAAGCCTGGCAGTTAAATGGAGAAAGAAGTGAGGGTGCAGGGGCATTCGGCCTGGTTCGGCCGACCCCCATAATGCACCAACTTGTGCACAACTTGTGCAAATTATTGATGGAGTCTCTGGTGTGTAGAGAGGGGAGAAGGATGGGGTGATTTGGTGGATCTTGATGGGTCGGCCGAACCTTGCCCCCTCTCCATTTGCACAAGGAATCGGGGGAATCTCTGTCTTCTTGGTGAGAACAAAAGCTGGAGTGATGGGGTGGCCTATTGATGGGTCGGCCAAACCCATCAACACCTCCATTTTGGAGCCAAGTGAAGACATGGTGTCGGCCATAGGTTCACAGGTTGATGGCATGGTCTATTGTTGCCTGGTGAAGCATCAACTCTTCTCTCCTTTGGATGCTTGCTCATGGAGTCAATTCTTGGAGTGAGTGATGAATGGAAGAAAGGGCCAAAGGAGGGGGCAAGACATGACCATGGCTGGTGGAATTTTGCTCAAGAGATGCTTCACGGGAGAATTCTTTAGAGAGGTGATTTGCTTAAGGGTTTAAGTAAGAATCTTTCCATGATTAGCAAAAGGTATTTTGATCAAGCTTTGCATGAGTGGAATTAAGGAGAGAGAGAATGGACTTTGTCATGACAAAATTTTGCTCTCGACTCACTCATGGTTGTTGTGCACTTTCTTGTCAGCCTTTTAATAAAGCAGAAGATGAGAGAAAGAATCTAGCTCCCAGAGTGCAAGTTGATAAATTTATGTCTTGCTACTCTTTATAGGGCAACTTTCATAGGGTTTAGGTAGAGAAAATTAGCACTAAGACATATGAGTGCACAGAGTAGTGACTGAGAAGGATCCAAGGTTGCCTTGCTAGTTCATTTAGATGATCAAAATTTACATGCAATATTTTAAGGTGTTGTCGTGCATGAAACATAACAAGACATGGCAAAGATTGATTTGGACAAAAGATGGCAGGTGGGTGGCACTATAGTGAGGTCGGCCGACACCCCCATGGGCTCCACCTGGTGTCAACTTTATTTGATTATTTTAATGTTGAGCTTAATTAAAGTCGATAGAAAGGGGTTGGAGCTAAATGCTAATATAAAACAAGCAATTAAATAAAATAAACTTTAATTAAGTGTTAGTGTACTTACCTTGATGGAAGAGTTATCCCCTCAGGTCCTTGCAGTAGGATCTCCCTCTTGGGCTGATGTAGGAATTTTCTTTGGAGGCATCACCGGTTGTATTACCTTTCACTTCCGTATTTGCTTGCTCTTCGCTCGTGGTTGTGATTTGGGCTTCTTTAGATCTTTCACAATAGCGAAAGCATGTATCTCCCTTAACATGATCAATGAGCACTGCTCAACCTTCGGTCGGAATTTGAATGTTTCCAGGGTCCCATTGATAGTGAATTGAATTTCTCCAGCTCCAATATCAGTATGTGCATTGGTGGTGCTGAGGAATGGTCTCCCCAAGATGAGTGAAGTCTTCTCATCTAATTCCATGTCCAGGACCACGAAGTCCACGGGGACAAAGAATCTGCATATCTTGACGGGGATGTTTTCCGCTATCCCCGCCGGGTAACGAACTGATTGATCCGCCAGCTGCAAGCGTATTGATGTAGGGGACAAGATAGTATGATTGAGTTTGTCGAACACTACCTTTGGCATGACGCTGATGCTTGCTCCCAAGTCACACAGTGCATGTTCAAAGTATTGTGTCCCGATGGAGCAGTCAATGGTGGGACACCCAGGGTCCTTCTTCTTGGTTGGCAGTTGGTTCAATATGGCCGCGCTGCATTCCTCCGTCAATTTGACAATTTCCGTTGTGGGCAGCGGGCACTTATTGTTGTGGATGTCTCTTAGGTACTTGGCATAGGTTGGTACCTGCATTGCGTCGAGTAATGGAATATGCACATAAAGATGACGAATTACCTCTACGAATTTCCTGAATTGTTCGTCGGTGGTTTGCTTCCTTGTTCTTGGGAAAGGTCACAGTACGTTGGTGTCATAATATTCGTGCGGGGCTGTCTTTCCTTGGAACTTGGTGTTTTCATCAGCTGCTGGCAATTCTTCTTCTTCATCATCATCTTCCTTGTCTTTTCTTGCAGCCTTCCCTGCCATGTTAGGATGTGGTGGATCGTAAGTGGACTTACCTCCCCTCGTGATCACCGCATTGACATTTAGAGTATTGCAAGTATTTTTAGGAGATGAAGTAGTAGCAACAAGATGCGCTAATTGAGATTCTAACATTTTATTAAAACTCATTTGTTCTTTAACAGAAGAAGCGAGAGCATCCATTTTATAATTTAATGTTTCAAGGGTCTTGTCATTTTCTATCAACTTTTTATTCATGCTTTCATTTATTTTAGCTTGATTCATAACAAGATCTTTTAATGATAATTGATTACCAAAATTTGCATTACCTTGAAACTTGGAGTCCGACGCCCATCTTCCTTGTTGAGGATACTTTGAATTGTTGTTGATGGCGTCTATCTTCTCATGATTTAATTTGGAAATAGACATATTACATACCTGATTTCAGCGATGCTTGGAAGCATAGTGTCGAATGACCACTTGGTCTTTCTTGAAATTAGCACGTTCTTCCAACCTTCTCAATAAGAGATCCATCTTCTCAGAGATTGCATCTACTTCATATATGTGTGTTCTTCTTCTTGAATTGGAGTCGATCTTCATTCCACCCTTGGTTTGTCACCATCTTTTCTATCAGATTCTTAGCTTGTGTGACATTGAGTGAAGTGAATGCTCCTCTAGCAGGGGCATCAAGGTGACTACGAGCTATTGGGGTTAGCCCATGGTAGAAACCTTGAATCCGGAGCCATTCTTGGATTCCATGGTGAGGACATTCCCGAATGTATTCCTGGAGATGTTCCCATGCTTTGGGACTTGTCTCATCCAATTGTTGTGTAAAGCCTGAGATCTTTCCTCGAAGAGCAGTGGTTTTGCCCATCGGGAAGAACTTCTCGAGGAATGCATTGGCGTAGCTCGTCCAATTGCTAATGTTTTCAGGATAAGCATAGAACCATTGTTTTGCCTTTCCGATCAAGGAGAACGGAAAAAGGCGAAGACAGATGGCGTCCACTTTGACTCCTTTTATGGCAATGGTGCCACACAACTCCAGGAAATTCTAGAGATGTGCATTTGCATCCTCATGGGGCTTTCCGCTGAATGGGTTGGCTCGCACCATATTGATAAGAGATGGCTTGAGCTCAAAAGTGGCATCCCCCAAGCTTAGCTGCGGATCGGTGGCGACATTGTCGGCCGACGGTGCAGAATGCTCAAAGATGGTATTTTGGGCCATAGCCTCCTTAGGTGACAGTGTTGAGCCTCCTTCCTTGAGTGGTCCCATGTCACACCCAATTTTAAGGATAAAATGGGATGCATAATCTTATGTGCGCCCAGAGATCAGTCACACACATAAGCCAACAAATTGCATAAATTGTATCATAACCAATGTTTAATACATAGCGAATAATATCAAAGTCATTACACAGCGGAAAATAAAGATAACTCTCGCGGTAGCTCCATAGCACAGGGACGTCGACTGGTGAAGCACAAGTCTAGTAGTCCTCTGGGTAGTCCTCATCACTATCACCATCTGTTACCCATCCGGGATTTTTAACCAAGTAATGAAAAATAAACAAGCGTAAGTACATGTCGTACTCAACAAGACTAGCATGGGTTCATGAGGCTCAAAAGGTTGACACGGTTTAACAGCAGGTTGCTTTTAATTAATCATCTTTTATGCAGTTGGACAGCAACAAGTTATTATGCCCATTCTCATGATCATAGTAAACATAATTAATGAGTAGCAATAAATAGATAAGCAACAAGTAAACATAACCCCAAAAGAATAACTACTCCGTAAGACGTCCAAGGCCGCTCTTGACCGTGAGCTCGGCTAGTATACCAGTTTTACACTCTGCAGAGGTTGTACACTTTCACTATGAGCCGTGATTCCCATCTGCTCGGGTTAATTACTCCCATAACACTACCAAGGTGAGAGAGCAGGGTTTCACTATGAAGCCTTTCAAAGGTTCGTCTAACATGTTAGGGCCGCGAGGTTTCCTTGGCAAGCAGATGTAGAGCCCCCCTTCCATATGGCACAAGGTCACGCAGGTTATACACATATGGACAGAGGCCGCACTATACCCAAGTCGGCAAGCCCCTCTTGCGCCTTTCGGTAACCTCTAACAAGCTAGAAAAGGTCCTCATACTGAGCTAAAACCAGAGCCATGTAGCCGTCATAGTTGCACTGTCAATCCCGGTGTCATACTTACAGATCATTATCAAAGATGAAGGATTTTGAGCATCACAAAACTATGCTCGAATCCCCTAGCTCCATGTTGCTAAAAAGGCATCTTATAATCTTATTGCATAATCAATTAATCAAGTTCACCTGATCATGATATCAATAACGCACTAGCATCAATTACCACATGCATAATCCCATAGGTAGCAAGGAACAGGATAACAAAACTAGGAAGTAACTATGGTTAACAAGGAAGACACATGCAAATGTAATTATTTATTTGGTGAATAGGACAGCAAGGATGATCCATGCTAATACTTGCCTTGATCAGCAAACTCCTGGTGATCCGGGTTGTCGCAGTACTGATCTTGATCACCCACGTAAAGCTCACCGTCTATACTCGATCCATCATAACAACACACACGCATACAGGGGCAATCATGCATACAAACATGAGTTTTCATTAGAACAGTACACCAACAGAGAGAAAATAAATTGAAAAGGTTATAAAACAAATCTACACGTTGCTACGATCACATCGATATCAAGTTTGCGCAAATCGGATTTAAAACGAGGAAGGTGTGAATTTTACAAGATTTATAATAGAATAATAATAGATTAAATATAATCTCGAGTTTTAAAAGTTAATAACATATGAAACAGTGTTACTAACTGGTAGATCATCAAATTACGAATCTAACGCCATTTGAATCGTTCAAATCGGAACTAAAACGTGGAAATTATAAATGAAACAATTTTGAATTCAAATCTAAAAACACATTTTCATATATACCGAAAATAAATACGCCTTCAAACTTAATCTACTGAATACGCTAAGGGCTGCGAGCTAAGCATTAAAAACTGCAGGGGGTTATTCGCAAAACGCCGGCCGAATCGGTATAGGCTGCTCTTCGGCCGTCCGATTCAAAATCGGCGGATCAGATTAACAGAGAGGAGGGGGGCGGTGCTCTCGGCCAAAAAACAGAGGCCGACGGCGGCGCCATGGCCAGAGGGCCGCCGAAGAAGGTGAACTCGGCCTTCGGTGCATGAAATAGGTCGGGAAGGGTACCCATAGATTGGGAAGAGCGTCGCAAGCTCACCTAGGGTAATGGGAAGGTCGGAAATCGACTCGGAGATAGCTCGCGGCGTGATCTGGTGGACGGTGGATCTCTGCAACGGCGGCGGAGGCGTGTCAGTGCACAAATCGAAGGGGGAAAGTGCTCGGGAACTTCTTCAAGATCACAGCGAAGCTCCTCAAAGGCTTATCGAGAGGAATTGGTGGCGAATCGAGCCAATTTCTCGCGGCGGCGGCTGCTCGGTTCTCGCAGGAGCTCGGCAATGGCGGCGAGAAGAGGCGGCTAGGGTTAGGTGACGGCTATGGTGGGGTGTAGCGCTGTTTAAATACTCTCGAGGTGTGAGACAATCTCGGAGATTGAAACAAACTCGAAAAGCGGAGAAATCGGCTTCGGCCGTTTCTTCTCTGCTACGGACTCTCGGTGCGGCGACGAACTCGGCTTCGGCCGTTTTCTTTCTTGCCCGCGTCGGACTCTCGGCGAGCAGCAGAGGGAAACAGGGGAGGGGCTGTTCTGTGGGTCCACAGATCGGTAGCACCGAGCGCTGGGGTCGGGATGGCAGTCATGGCAGAGGGACGCTTCGCGCGCGTTCGGCCGCGGTGGATGAACACGGCAGCGGCGTCTCTGTTCGCGGGGCGGGGGAGGTGTAGAAGGAAAGGCTGGCCCGTGGGTCCCACTCGTCAGTCAGATGGGGTAAGGGGAAAGGAAGGGAGCAGGTCGGCCGAGCTGTCCTCGGGCCATCCGACCCGGGGTCTGCAGGCCAGGGAGTGGAAAACAGGCCAAGCTGCTGCTCGGGCCAGAAAGGAGAGGGGAAGGGCTCTGCTCTATTTCCTTTCCATTTTCCAAAAGGATTTTCAAATTGGGTTTTGAAATATTTGAGAAATTCAAATAATCTACAACAGTACAAAGAAGAAATGCTCCAGCATGAATGCATCATACATGTGTATGACCTAGGTTTGATTTTATATTTGAGAAAATTATTATTTCCCTATATTGGAATGATCAACTAATTGCATAATTAAATAAATTCCCACTATTTAAAAGAATACAATTTTTCGGGTGTTACAATTCTACCCCCCTTAAAAATAATCTTGTCCTCGAGATTTAGTTGGTGCTTACTCAAACAACTCCGGGTACTTTTCTCTGAGATCTTCCTCTCTTTCCCAAGTAGCTTCTTCCTCAGAGTACCGATGCCACTGCACTTTGCACATCTTTATCACTCGGCTTCTTGTAACTCTTTCTGCGGTTTCCAAAATTTTCACTGGATGTTCCTCATAGGTGAGACCCTTCTTGAAAACTATTTCCTCGACAGGAACCTGCTCTTCCGGTACTCTCAAACACTTCCTTAACTGAGATATGTGGAACACATCATGCACACCGGACAAACTTTCCGGAAGTTCTAGCTGATATGCCACTTCTCCACGTCTCTCTAGGATCTTGAAAGGACCAATATACCTTGGTGCCAATTTCCCTTTGCTGTTGAACCTTTTCACACTTCTCATCGGGGACACTTTAAGATATACATAGTCTCCTACATTGAAAGCTAGTTCTCTTCTCCGTGTATCCGCATAGCTCTTCTGTCTAGATTGTGCTATTCTCAAGTTCTCTCTTATTGTCTGGACTTGCTCCTCTGCGTCTCTCAACACATCCGGTCCAAACACTTGACTTTCTCCAGTTTGATTCCAAAACAAGGGTGTCCTGCACTTGCGTCCATACAATGCTTCGAAGGGTGCCATCTTGAGACTTTTCTGGTAACTATTATTATAAGAGAACTCCGCATACGGCAGACTCTTATCCCAACTTGTTCCATACTGTAAAGCACAAGCTCTCAACATATCTTCCAAAATCTGATTAATCCGTTCAGTTTGATCGTCAGTTTGAGGGTGATATGCAGAACTGAAATTCAGCTTAGTACCTAGAGACTCATGTATCTTTTGCCAGAAATGTGAGGTGAATTGAGTGTCCCTATCAGACACAATTTTCTTTGGAACTCCATGCAGACACACTATCCTCTCCATATACAACTCTGCTAGTTTAGGACCTCCATAAGTGGTCTTGACTGGAAGGAAATGAGCTACTTTAGTCAGTCGATCCACAATTACCCAGATTGAATTATAACCTCTCTGAGTACGTGGCAATCCAACTATGAAGTCCATACCAACTTCTTCCCACTTCCACTCAGGTATCTTTAGTGGTTGTAGTAATCCTACAGGTCTCTAGTGTTCAGCTTTAACTCTCTGACAGGTATCACATATAGCCACGTATTCTGCTACATCACGCTTCAGTCCAACCCACCAATATTTTTCCTTCAGATCCAAATACATCTTGGTACTTCCTGGGTGTATAGAATATGCTGACTCATGAGCTTCACGCAGTATAGCATCTCGGATGGATTTCACTTCAGGTACACAGAGTCTCCTCCCAAACCGTAAGGTTCCATTCTCATCTAGCCTGAATCCGGGTGATTTTCCAACCACAATGTTCTCTGCTATTTCTTTGAGCTTCTCATCTTCCAACTGAGCCTTTCGTATCTCTTGCTCTAGTATGGGTTCAACCTCCATCTCAACAGCATTGATCACAATTCCCAAGTTGAGACGCTCCATCTCTGCACACAACTCTGCGGGTATAGTGGTTGCTCGAATCTCATTAGCATAACTCTTTCTACTAAGAGCATCTGCTACAACATTTGCTTTGCCCGGATGATAGTGCACTTCCAAATCATAATCCTTTATCAATTTCAACCAGCGACGTTGCCTCAAATTCAACTCTGACTGGGTGCAGATATACCTCAAGCTTTTATGATCTGTATAGATGTCACACTTATGACCAATCAGATAATGCCTCCATAACTTCAGAGCGTGCACCACAGCTGCTAGCTCCAAGTCATGAGTAGGGTAATTCAACTCATGCTTCCTCAGCTATCTCGATGCATATGCTACGACTCTTCCTTCTTGCATGAGAACACAACCAAGACCTAGGCGGGAAGCATCACAATAGATAGAGAACTTCTTACTTAGGTCCGGCAAAACCAACACTGGGGTTGTTGTCAATCTCTTCTTTAATTCTTCAAAACTAGCTTGGCACTTCTCAGACCACACAAACTTGGCATTCTTCTCTAGCAAGGAAGTCATTGGCTTCGCAAGCTTGGAGAATCCTTCAATGAACCTTCGGTAGTAACCAGCTAAACCAAGAAAACTACGAATGCCAGTCACATCAGTTGGCGGCTTCCAATTCAACACGTCTGCCACCTTGCTTGGGTCTACAGAAATTCCACCATTGGACACAATATGTCCTAGAAAAGCAACTTCTCTCAACCAGAACTCGCACTTACTTCGCTTAGCATACAGCTTGTTTTCTCTGAGCTTCTGCAAAACCAATGTCAGATGTTCGGCATGCTCTTCTTCATTCTTGGAGTAGATCAAGATATCATCAATGAACACCACAACAAATTTATCCAAAAATTCCATGAATACCTTGTTCATCAAATACATGAAGTAGGCAGGTGCATTAGTCAAACCAAAGGACATTACCGTATACTCATACAATCCATACCGAGTAGTGAATGCAGTCTTAGGTATGTCAGAGTCACGAATCTTCAACTGATGATAACATGAACGGAGATCAATCTTGGAAAACACACAAGCACCTCTCAACTGATCAAATAAGTCATCAATTCTAGGCAACGGATACTTGTTCTTAATGGTGACCTCATTCAGTGATCGATAATCAACACACATCCTTTGACTACCATCTTTCTTATCAACAAAAATAACCGGGGCTCCCCAAGGTGAAGAACTAGGACGAATGAAACCTTTTTCTGACAGTTCTTTGATTTGTTTCTTAAGTTCTTCTAATTCTTTAACTCCCATTCTATATGGACGTTTAGCTATAGGTGCAGTACCAGGTAACAACTCAATGATAAATTCAATATCACGGTCAGGCGGCATACCTGGTAACTCATCTGGAAACACATCTTCAAACTCATCCACCACTGAGTTATCCGGCTGCACTTCTTCTCTGAGCTGATGTACTGTGGCTTGTTGTTGCACTTGCAGAGCAACCTCAACTCGGACCTCATCTTCCTTTGGTGTAGTGACAGTTACAACCTTCTCCTTACACCCTATGTTCGTGTTGTATTTCTTCATCCAATCCATACCCAGGATAAGATCAATTCCGGCAGTATTTAGCGCAGTAGGGGTTATCTCGAATTCTACCTCCCTTAATGAGACAGTAATCGGGAGACACTGAAGAGTAGCTTGCATAACACCACCCGGAGAAGAAACCATAATAGGATGTTTCATGACACTAAGGGGAATACCATGCTTTCTAACAAATGTGTGCGAAATGAAAGTATGCGAAGCACCAGAGTCAAAAAGAACTGTAGCGGGGATGGAGTCGATATTGAACGTACCCATCATGACCTCTGGAGTCTCCTGTGCCGTATCAACCGACACATGGTTCACCTTCCCGATGCGAGGTGGCACTCTCTGCTGGTTGTTCTGCTTCTGGGAGGCTTGGGGGTTCTGCTTCTCAGGACAGTTGTAGGACAAATGTCCTTCCTTGCCACAACGGAAACACTTGTTGGGGGCACCATTCTTCACTGGGATGTTGTTGGGAGCAGTCAGTTGTGGCGCCTGGTTGCCACCTTGTTGCTGGTACTGGGAACGCTGCTGGTTCTAGGAACGTTGTTGATTCTGGAAATTGTTCTTGAATCCAGACTGTCCCTGGAAACATTGTTGCTGCTGAGGCTGCTGCTGGTTGTTGCGGAAGCGGCTGTTGCTTCCTGACGACTGCCCTTGAAACTTCCTCTTCTTCTTCTCATCAATCTCACGGCGCTTGCTCTCGATGATCAAAGCTTTGTCCACCAACTGTTGGAAGTTGGCGAAAGTGTGGGAGAGCAACTGGTACTGGAGATGATCGTTCAGTCCTTCCAAGAAGAGCTCTTGCTTCTTGGCATCATCTTCGACCTCTTTTGGAGCATACCGCGACAATTGGATGAACTTGTCATGGTACTCAGCAACTAGCATACCTCCCTGCTTCAGAGAAAGAAACTCCTTCTTCTTCAGCTTCATCAACCCTGCAGGCACATGATGATTGCGGAACCCCTCACGGAATTGCCGCCAAGAGATGGGGTCGGCACGTCCAAAACGGAAAGACTCCCACCAATCCAGAGCAGCTCCCTGCAACTGCCCAGATGCATAGAGAACCTTCTCGACGTCATTGCATTGGGCGATCTCTAGCTGCCCTTCTATCGCACGCAGCCAATCATCAGCTTGGAGAGGATCACTGGAATGATCGAAGGTGGGCGGGCGTCCCTTCAAGAATTCGCTTCTCTTGTCACGGGGTGGTGGAGGTGGATTCCCGTTGCCACTGCTTCGCTGCAGCAGTTGAATGTTCTAGGCCACCTGCTGCATCAGATGTGTTTGCATCATCATCAGTTGCTCCATATTAGGCTATGGCGGAGGTGGTGGTGGATTAGCATTTTCTTCAGAGGTACCATTACCCCTTGGGTTCCTCCTGGTGTGGGCCATCTGCTGTTCAAATCATTGAAGTGAGGTTTAGAATTCTTTTCCACTGAAATAACACTTAAAAGACTAGAACAGGAAATTCCGGGCGTGATCCAACAACGGCAGAGTAGAAAAACAGTCATATCTGGAGTTTCCGAAGTCAAACAGAGACATTCTATACATGGTTGGAAAGCACGAGAAAATCTCTACAACTTTTATTCAGACCATCTCTCCAGATTATGTCATTAAGTTTATCAAAAACAGATTTGATTCGAAACTGTTTCAGGGTAACAGACAGCGCAGAAACTTTGACTTGTGATATTTGTTTCTCCCAAACCGTAACTGATATTGAGATGATTCTTGCGGCCAAAGAAAGCTACAGAGGTCTAGTTTTTCACAAAATTTCTCATGATTTTTGGTCGTATAATAATTAAATAGAAAAAATAACTAGGGCAGAGAGGTCGGAAAAATAGCACTGCTGGAAACTGAGATAATCAACCCCAAACTATTATGCATTAATTCAAACCTTATATAAAGAGATTTGCGGACATGCCCACAATCTCAGCACTCATTACAAACTCCAAATCAAGCATTGTTCATAAGGAAAAGCAATCTAGCACAAAAGTTCACAAGACACGAACTAGACTCAACTTGACTCAACTTGCGCTTCTGGCGTCTTTTGTTACTAACTGGGGGTAACTCCTCTAGGGGTCGATGTCGGTGCGGGTGTGAGCATCTCCATGGTCTCCTCGGTTCCTTGGCGGCGATTCAGCTGGACACCTTGGTGATGGCGGAGGGGGTCCAACACCGAGTTGCCTGTTCAACCCATCCACTGCCCGGCTGAGCTTGTAGTTAGCTTCAGTCCTAGTGTTCAGCTCATCCAGTGTCTGGTCCAGAAAAGTGTTGGTCTGAGCCAAACATTCCAAGGCAGCGTGGAGTCGGGCGTTCACTTCTCCAAGTGGACCGGCGATACTGCAGTTAGCTTGGCCACTCTGATGGCGGGGAAGGTAGCGGTGCATCTCCCACTTGATGATGTCCCAATTCTCATGGCAGTGCACCATAAGAGCTTGTCGTGCGGCATCCTTGATGGCGGCAGCTTTGGAGAGTCGAATGGAGACAGCATAGTGGATGTTCTTCACCAGGCTTCCCTCCTTGATGTACACCCTTGTCTCATAGTAGGCGGCGTAGTCAGGGTGCTTCCAGTACTCCGTCTTGTACAGCACCGAGGCGTTGGGGTAGAAATGGCGCACCAGGTCGAGAAGCAGCGGGTGGTAGTAGTCATCACCATGATGATCATAGTGAATCATTCCCACCCAGAGTTTTCCACCTTGGTCTCCATCATCATCGCCATCGTCTTCGGGGTCGTCGGAGTCATCCGAGTTGCCTCCATCATCTCCGTCGTCAGGGTCGCCAGCACAATTCTGGTCACCCTGCGGCTCCACCTTCTCGGGTTCATCTCTCTAAGGGTCCTCCATAGGTACGTCTTCAGAGCTGTCTTCCAAGGGCTCTTCACTGGGCTCCTCTGCGGGCACCTCCTGCTGGGGCTCCTCCACTGGTACGTCTTCCACGGGTACCTCCGGTCGGGGTACACGTCCACCAGAGACGAAGCGCTGCAGGTACCTCTTAGGTGGCATGACACGCTTGCGAGCAGTGCGCTTAAGGTTGGCCATCTACAAGAATTAAGATTAAGTCAAAATTTTGCAATGGACAAGGGTAGGATATCAGCAAAAACTTGTAACAAATTAATATAACAAGTAAAAAGAGATAATAAGCTAAGGGCTATCCAGTGCTAACTAGGCTTGCGTCCTGCAGTCAACACGGCTTTGATACCAACTTGTCACACCCAATTTTAAGGATAAAATGGGATGCATAATCTTATGTGCGCCCAGAGATCAGTCACACACATAAGCCAACAAATTGCATAAATTGTATCATAACCAATGTTTAATACATAGCAAATAATATCAAAGTCATTACACAGCGGAAAATAAAGATAACTCTCGCGGTAGCTCCATAGCACAGGGACGTCGACTGGTGAAGCACAAGTCTAATAGTCCTCTGGGTAGTCCTCATCACTATCACCATCTGTTACCCATCCGGGATTTTTAACCAAGTAATGAAAAATAAACAAGCGTAAGTACATGTCGTACTCAACAAGACTAGCATGGGTTCATGAAGCTCAAAAGGTTGACACGGTTTAACAGCAGGTTGCTTTTAATTAATCATCTTTTATGCAGTTGGACAGCAACAAGTTATTATGCCCATTCTCATGATCATAGTAAACATAATTAATGAGTAGCAATAAATAGATAAGCAACAAGTAAACATAACCCCAAAAGAATAACTACTCCGTAAGACGTCCAAGGCCGCTCTTGACCGTGAGCTCGGCTAGTATACCAGTTTTACACTCTGCAGAGGTTGTGCACTTTCACTATGAGCCGTGATTCCCATCTGCTCGGGTTAATTACTCCCATAACACTACCAAGGTGAGAGAGCAGGGTTTCACTATGAAGCCTTTCAAAGGTTCGTCTAACATGTTAGGGCCGCGAGGTTTCCTCGGCAAGCAGATGTAGAGCCCCCCTTCCATATGGCACAAGGTCACGCAGGTTATACACATATGGACAGAGGCCGCACTATACCCGAGTCGGCAAGCCCCTCTTGCGCCTTTCGGTAACCTCTAACAAGCTAGAAAAGGTCCTCATACTGAGCTAAAACCAGAGCCATGTAGCCCTCATAGTTGCACTGTCAATCCCGGTGTCATACTTACAGATCATTATCAAAGGTGAAGGATTTTGAGCATCACAAAACTATGCTCGAATCCCCTAGCTCCATGTTGCTAAAAAGGCATCTTATAATCTTATTGCATAATCAATTAATCAAGTTCACCTGATCATGATATCAATAACGCACTAGCATCAATTACCACATGCATAATCCCATAGGTAGCAAGGAACAGGATAACAAAACTAGGAAGTAACTATGGTTAACAAGGAAGACACATGCAAATGTAATTATTTATTTGGTGAATAGGACAGCAAGGATGATCCATGCTAATACTTGCCTTGATCAGCAAACTCCTGGTGATCCGGGTTGTCGCAGTACTGATCTTGATCACCCACGTAAAGCTCACCGTCTATACTCGATCCATCATAACAACACACACGCATGCAGGGGCAATCATGCATACAAACATGAGTTTTCATTAGAACAGTACACCAACAGAGAGAAAATAAATTGAAAAGGTTATAAAACAAATCTACACGTTGCTACGATCACATCGATATCAAGTTTGCGCAAATCGGATTTAAAACGAGGAAGGTGTGAATTTTACAAGATTTATAATAGAATAATAATAGATTAAATATAATCTCGAGTTTTAAAAGTTAATAACATATGAAACAGTGTTACTAACTGGTAGATCATCAAATTACGAATCTAACGCCATTTGAATCGTTCAAATCGGAACTAAAACGTGGAAATTATAAATGAAACAATTTTGAATTCAAATCTGAAAACACATTTTCATATATACCGAAAATAAATACGCCTTCAAACTTAATCTACTGAATACGCTAAGGGCTGCGAGCTAAGCATTAAAAACTGTAGGGGGTTATTCGCAAAACGCCGGCCGAAACGGTATAGGCTGCTCTTCGGCCGTCCGATTCAAAATCGGCGGATCAGATTAACAGAGAGGAGGGGGGGCGGTGCTCTCGGCCGGAAAACAGAGGCCGACGGCGGCGCCATGGCCAGAGGGCCGCCGAAGAAGGTGAACTCGGCCTTCGGTGCATGAAATAGGTCGGGAAGGGTACCCATAGATCGGGAAGAGCGTCGCAAGCTCACCTAGGGTAATGGGAAGGTCGGAAATCGACTCGGAGATAGCTCGCGGCGTGATCCGGCGGACGGTGGATCTCTGCAACGGCGGCGGAGGCGTGTCAGTGCACAAATCGAAGGGGGAAAGTGCTCGGGAACTTCTTCAAGATCACAGCGAAGCTCCTCAAAGGCTTACCGAGAGGAATTGGTGGCGAATCGAGCCAATTTCTCGCGGCGGCGCCTGCTCGGTTCTCGCGGGAGCTCGGCAATGGCGGCGAGAAGAGGCGGCTAGGGTTAGGTGACGGCTATGGGGGGGTGTAGCGCTGTTTAAATACTCTTGAGGTGTGAGACAATCTCGGAGATTGAAACAAACTCGAAAAGCGGAGAAATCGGCTTCGGCCGTTTCTTCTCTGCTACGGACTCTCGGTGCGGCGACGAACTCGGCTTCGGCCGTTTTCTTTCTTGCCCGCGTCGGACTCTCGGCGAGCAGCAGAGGGAAACAGGGGAGGGGCTGTTCTGTGGGTCCACAGATCGGTAGCACCGAGCGCTGGGGTCGGGATGGCAGTCATGGCAGAGGGACGCTTCGCGCGCGTTCGGCCGCGGTGGATGAACACGGCAGCGGCGTCTCTGTTCGCGCGGCGGGGGAGGTGTAGAAGGAAGGGCTGGCCCGTGGGTCCCACTCGTCAGTCAGATGGGGTAAGGGGAAAGGAAGGGAGCAGGTCGGCCGAGCTGTCCTCGGGCCATCCGACCCGGGGTCTGCTGGCCAGGGAGTGGAAAACAGGCCAAGCTGCTGCTCGGGCCAGAAAGGAGAGGGAAAGGGCTCTGCTCTATTTCCTTTCCATTTTCCAAAAAGATTTTCAAATTGGGTTTTGAAATATTTGAGAAATTCAAATAATCTACAACAGTACAAAGAAGAAATGCTCCAGCATGAATGCATCAAACATGTGTATGACCTAGGTTTGATTTTATATTTGAGAAAAATTATTATTTCCCTATATTGGAATGATCAACTAATTGTATAATTAAATAAATTCCCACTATTTAAAAGAATGCAATTTTTCGGGTGTTACATCCCAATACCAAATCGGACCTCCGATCGGAGACTGAACGGTGTCGAGAACTCCTGGTGGATGTCTCTGGATTTTCTATTGTTGTGGCTTGAAACTGAAATCCACTCATGTATGCCTTGCTTCACGATAAAGAGAAGCAGAGACAAGGGTAAGCCCTACTACAACTAATTGATACTAAATTGATGATAGGTTCCGGATTCGATCTTATTATAATTTCTAGGCTATGCTTTCCCGGCAACGGCGCCAGAAATGCTTGTTGACACTTCTTAGCACAACCACCAGAGATAGGGTGTTAGGCTATCTCTGATAACGGCGCCAGAAGTGCCATGAGGGGTATTTCTTATGTCTATTGGATAATTCCTCAAGCGCACAGAATATACCGCTGTAGCACTTCACCCGGAGTATTCCAAGGTATCGTTATTTATTTTATCCCAAGGGAAAGCGATTGCTAGAAATATTAATAGAAGGAGATCTTTAAATCTATCTCAACTTAGCACAACTAGTGTAGAGGGGATAATCGAAGTATGATAAGAAGGTGATGATTCAAAGATAACAAATGAAATACTAAAAGATAACTAGTGTAGTGTAGCTAGGTGGGAGGACAACGAGTGAGAAAGGTTCCTATGATTCAAACTCTACTCCTGTGATCTGTCGTATCAAATGGACGAACTACACTAAGACTGCTACCTTACTTCCGATGTGTAGGGGATAGTGCGAGATAATAGAGGATATAACCTCTACCCGAAGCGCCTACTCTCTTATGGGAGCCTACCTTTTAACAACTAGCCTAAAACACGTGGAGGGCTACTAAGACTAGACAGGGTTGTCACCACCTGCTAGCACCCACAAACAATCCATGCGACAAGCGGCATTCAAAGGCAGGATCTAGTCTAAGGACCACGCTTACACTAAGCCTTACTACTCTAGCTGTGATCAAGGCAACTAGAGGACCCTATGACAGGCGATGAACTACACACGTGAGCTGGTTACAGGATCACAATCTAATGCAAACCGACCAAGTAATATGATAACTCACAACAATACTATTAAAGTAATGCACTAAGTAAGGACTCAGTGAAGTAAAGCAGGAATAATATATCACAGTAGATAAGTCTTACAGAAAGAGAAAGATAGAAGAGCTATACCAGACTCTAGAGTAGACGACTCCGGAGACCCCGAGCGTAGCTCGACTCAACTCTAACTCCCACAATAGACTACAACTACTAGTAAAGGTGGAACTACACTACTTCTTCACTTGTATCTTGAATGAATCATGTCTTGAGAGGGTGGATGCAGCCTCTATTTATAGGGGAAGATGGAGAGGTGCCACGTCAGCGATCCGTGTGCTCCATGCCTCTCCAGCCTTGGATATACTGCCTTGGAACCGCCTTAAGATGGACGGCCGTGAGCAAACCAGCACGTGGAGATCATGCAGGAAGGCGGTGGAGGCCAACCGACCTGGCTGGGCATCAGGGGGGTTCGGCCGACCCTCCTATGGCAGGTGGGCCCAGCCAGGGGCTTCTAGAAGGTGTCCCCACCTGTCATGGAGTGTGGCTCCACGTTTACTTCATATTTTTCTCATTGAATCACCCCTTGATCCTTGTACTTTGCTTCTCCACCGTTGAATGGAAACACATATTGATCTGATGGATGAAGTAAGCTGGGTGGAGTGTCACGAGGATCGTGCCATGTCATTAGAGCCAAGTGGGCCCCATCCATGGTTCGGTCGAACCATGCATGGCCCCACCTCAAGCTCCATTCTCTTCCATGTGGTCCCTTGTGTCATTTGTTGAAGTGTGCTGACTTGGTTTCCAAATTTGTTGTTCGGCCAAACCATGAAACTGGGCTCAAGTGTTCATTTCTGCTCTGTTTCATCTTTCCTGCCTTCACAAGCTAAGAGTACAAGTGGAACTAGTTATTGATAAAATATGTTCATGATATGTTTATTCTCCCTTGAATTCGAGGCCTGTTGACGGTATTTGAATGTGGATTTTCATGGTATATCCACCGTCAACAATATGTTTGGTGCGTGGCTAATTTAGACAATAAACACTCAAAAAACAAATTAAGAATGTTGAAATGATGTGAAAACTAATATCCTTTCGAAATCCAATAGTTTCAAAATATTTAAATGGAGAATACATTTTTGCATTAATGAAATAGTAATTATTTTCTAATAAAAATAGGCATCTATAAGAAAAAATAAAATACTTTCACATTTAAGATTTATCATAGGTACATTAAAGGAAAACATAAAGATCATTTTTATGAAAAAATATTCTAGGTAATTAATTTATTATGCATTTATAACATTATTGCCACATTTATATCAAAGTAAATTAAATGGGGAAGGCTAAATATGCCAACTGGCGGGAAAACAAAAGAATTCACCTTCACTCCCGGTTGGTAATACCAACCGGGACTAAAGGTCCCAAAACAGTAGCCCAGTCGAGCGGGAAAGGACCTTTAGTCCCGGTTGGTAACACCAACCGGGAGTAAAGGTCGCCCGCCTATAAATAGCCAGCCATTCTCCTACCTTCGTCAGTTTCCACACTTAGTGCAATCGATCGAGATCGCCGTCGCCACCGCCGCTCACCTCCGCGCGCCTCCACGCATCCGTGCGCTCCGACGACCCGCCGCCGCCCATCCGCGCCCCCACGTCCCGGCCAGCCGCTGACGACCGCGCCAGCTTGTGCGTGTACACGGCGGCTCCCCGGCAGCGCGCACTGCCACCGACTCCCCGTGGCCGCCTGCGCACGCGCGTCTCCCTAGCGGCTCCCCGCCGTCCCTCGACCTCCGCGCCGCTGCCCCTCACCTCCGCACGCCGTGTCACCGAGGTAGCTAGCCTCCTCTGCCACCGCTGCACATCGAGGGCGTACGCGCCGCCGGCGCGTGACCGCGCGTGGGCCGGCCGCGGCCAGGCGCCACACACACACACACACACACGCACACAGATCAACACACACTGCACACACCCACACACACGCAAAAACCAAAAAAAATACATGCACATAATAAACACACATGTGTTTTGATATGTGTGTGTGTGTTTGTTTGTGAAATAAATGAAATGGAGTGAATAAAATAAATGAAATGTTACAAGAATGAAATAAATGAAATAATGTAAAATTATCGGAGGTTAGGATATAGGGTTAGGGTTTTAGGCCGGGTTTTCCTGTGAAATAATGTATAAGTTTATATGTATAAGTTTAGGGTTAGGGTTTTAGGGTTAGGGTTTTAGGTTGGGTTTTCTTATAATTTCATGTATATATACATGAATTTCGTGTAATTTCATGTATATATATATATATATATGTATA
Source organism: Eremochloa ophiuroides (assembly GCA_038502445.1). NCBI lineage: Eukaryota > Viridiplantae > Streptophyta > Magnoliopsida > Poales > Poaceae > Eremochloa > Eremochloa ophiuroides. Next base: position 37,380,988 of record JAHLJS010000009.1, read on the forward strand.
TATATATATATGGGTTTGTTTTGTATAGGGTTTATATATGTCTATCAATTTTTCGTATATGTTTCTCAATTTTCATATATATCTCAATTTCATATATAGTCCCGATGGCCAATCCTAATCAAAACATGGAGGATGTCATGATGGATATGATCAACACCGGAGGTCAATACGACGAAGTTGATAACCATCGGACGGTTAGATGATGGGTCACAATACTTAAACCTTCACAATGAGCAAGTGATTGTCGGTAAGGTATAAATATATGGAATATATATATGTGTATACATGTATATAAATATATGAAATTGTTGGTGATGAGCAATATACTTATTGAACTTTTTTTCTAAATCCATTGCCCTCTGGATCCACAACGACGAAGAGTCAAAATGTACGAGGCCCGGCAAAGCCGTTGGAGGGCCGCTTCGTAATCTCTGATTTCAACAGAGAGACAGGCGAACCACTTGGACCAAACGCCAAGAAGTTTGTTTATCATTATGGGTATCCTTGTAAGGGACAGGCTCCCCATCAGTGCTCAAGAGTGGAAACAGAAGAAAGACGCTCCTCATATTAGTTATGTCTCGGATCTTTAAAAGAATCTGATTTGGAATGATATCACTGCACATTTCACACTTAAAGGAGCCGATGATGATTTGAAAGAGGTAGTGAGGAATTGGGCTATGAAGAAGATGGCAACACAATTTCAGACTTAGGAAGAAAAAGCTATATAATGATTATGTGAAGAAGAACTTGACTGCCGGATTTAAACGCTCTGGGCCCTGTTTCAAAGTTGAGGCCATTTTGGGATGAGTTCGTACAGTACAAGACCTCAGAAGAATGTGAACAACAGGTGTGGAGGAACCAACAGAATGCCCAGCAGAAGTAATACCACCATCGCATGGGATCAGGTGGCTACAAGAGTGCCTGTCCCAAAGTGGGAGAAGTTGGAAGCAGACGTGATTGCCAAGGGGCTCGTGCCGGCTTCACTCCATTGGCCTAAACGCGCCAAGAATTGGTTTTGCGTGCATGGTGGCAGGCTGGACCTAAAGACTAGGGAGCGTAGTGTATGGTGAAAGAATCCAAAGAGCAGGCAGAAAGGTTACTTTTTGCGGTAGATGCTTCGTCTAGCGGTGCGTTCCAGCCCGACAGAGATAAAGATGAATTGACGTATGCCCTCGAAAGTGCTGAGCACGGTGGGCCAACAAGAGGCAAAGGTGCTATCCCATGGCAGCATGGCTTTCCTCAGGACAGAGGAATGTACAAAAACCGCCAGAGAAAGAAGGACGAGGAGAACAAGAGACTCCTGCACCGTGGAGGAGTTTGTATTAGAGTCGCGATAACGGGAAAATAAACTGCAAGAAGAAATGCAGGAGGAGATCAAACGACAAGGTGCAGATAGCATTGAGCACCCAAAGGCAGTCTACATCAGGTATGGGACTCAGGGTCAACATTAGCCCCCTGATCAGATGAAAAGCAGTTGTGCATCCACGGACATGCCAGTTCAAGGATATGCAAGGCTTCACTTTTCTGTGGATGACGTCACACAACATATGACAGCATGTGAGTTACACATTCCAAAGGACAATGCTACAGCTATTGTTTCCCTCGTCGCCACTACGCCTGGTAATCCATGGGCAACCAATCCCACCTGGATATGCTAAGGTGTCGGTGGATAGGGTATGCTCCGAATTTAGCGATCTGCCTTTTGACATTCTCGAAGGTGATGGGGAGAAGACTCTAGGAGAGGCAGAGCATGCATTCATTCTTTAGTGCAAGCGCTACATCGTCATTCTTGGGGCGTCGCCTTCTCCGCTCCCTCACCGGAGGTACGTAGATGAGAAACAATCACATACTAAGTTTCTGTTGACTTAAGTAATAATTAATTTTATCAGATTCTCACATTCAGTTTATTTGGTATACTGATCACCCAGGTTGAAGGGGGAGCTAAGTCCAATTGTTCGTTCACCAGACAACCACAGTGCTCCAAGGAGGTCTCCAACACCTCAGCCTCCTCCGCCAAGGTCTCCAATGCCTCAGGCACCTCCGCCACCGCCAAGGAGGTCTTCGACGCCTCTGGCCCCTCCACCACCTCCAAGGAGGTCTCCAACGCCTCAGTCAGCTCCGCCCCCTCGAATGTCCAAAACAATATCCACTAAGAGGCTGCAAACGAAGTCCTCGTCCCCACCGAAGAAGAAGAAGGCAAAAACTTCCAGCAATCCTATCCCCAGAAATTGCCTTCTGCCATGACTGAAGAGCAAAAAAGTGCGGAAATAAAAAAAAGAAGTGGCTAGTTACTTCGAAAGATTGAAACAACAAAGACAAGCAATGAAGGCAAACCCGACCAAGCCGTACTTTTACGTACATCTAAATGCAGTGAGGCAAAAGGTGGAAGACCGTCAGAGAATGTTGCGTGCAGCTCGTAAGCCCTCACCGCCATCAGACTATGACCGAACTCTCATCAAAACCATTGAGAAGTCAAAGAAGAAGATTGCAGGGAAAGATGTTCCACAACTCGGGGTTGACTCGAAGCCGATTGAACCCCTAGTTCTAAGTGACCAATATGGTTCAAACGCAGAGTACATGGAGACCGTACCTCCAAATGTCGATTTGGATGAACTTGGTGACTTCTTCCTAGCTACCGGTCTTAACTTTCAGCAACTCTTCCAAGGTGGACACATCGATAGTACGCCAGTTGTTGATACCTGGAGGAAATATGAATATGGCAAGGCTGAGAAATACTCAGAACTGGGCACACAAATGTACTTATTAAACAAGTGGTACCTAGAGGCATGTGCCAGGAAAGAGAATTACATAGCAGTCAACATTCGCGACGATCACTTCTTCCGTGGCGATGATATGATGTACATTGAATTCAGTGAATTACATCAGCTATGCGACCAGGACTCGCTCGACAAGTCTATCTTGAGCTGCTATTGTCTGTAAGTCATTATAGCACTTGGCCTGTTATTGTTTATATAATTATATATCCTAGATCACACTATATATATGTTCTTCAATATATATCCACATATGAGATGGGGTCATAAAAAAAAGAAGGGACGATATCATTGGTTTCATTGATCCGTATATCATATTCAAAGACCTAGTTACTCCTGAATTGGCAAGTTCAAGCAGAGGTGAATCTCAAGATGATCATAGAGAAACAAAGAAAGAAGACAACGATTCTCTTTCCGTACGGCTGCAAGGTGAGTGTTATTAATTATAATATCATTTTTTATACGTGGCCCGTATATATAGTTTATCGAGTTATGATTCGTATACAGCAATCACTGGATCTTGATGGTCATCAAGCTGTCAACCAATCAGTTATGGATCTTTGACTCGATGAAAAAGGACCTAGGACGACACCAACCAATGAAAGACATGATCCAGCGATAATCTAATTTCACTCTTTCACAACTCTTATCTCCGAAATGATTCTTTGGGATATTGGGCAGTGTTTGGGCAGAATTCATTTCAAAACTATCGTCCCGAGTGCAAAAGTGCCGCTGCAAATAGTCACACCCGTAGTAAGTAGCACTTTGGCTATATGTAGTGTCCAACATCTTTATTTGCTATAATTCAAATCACTGGATGACGAGAGAATTCTTTTCTCATATAGTGGTGTCTGGAGTAGGAGCCGGGAAACAACCTATGTGGATACTACATGTGCGAGTTCATCAAGGTGCACTCTAAGCTAACTCCTATGGAGAGGATCAAAGTAAGTTGCAAAATATATTTAGTGGCATACATGATTAATCATATATATACATACTAATATTTTTTCTCTCAATTTAACTCAAATTGAAGACTGATTGGTTGAGGCAGAGGACCCTACAACATCACCACATCAAAGCCATCCAAGAGACAATACCAGGCTTTCTTAATAACCAAGTCTTGAATCCCAATGGAGAGCACTACTGCAGCGGGAATTAATTTTCTCGGCTTGTAATTCTAGGTTAAGGACACGGACAAACACTTGTGTATATTTTATGTACAATATGTGTATATTCAATCATACATTGAGATATATAGTTTCCTATAATACTTGCGTTAATTATTTACATATGCTTGATACGTGTATGCATATAACATTAGCGTAAAATGCGTATTCAAATACCTATATCAAACCCTAAACCTTAAATATGAATTAATAAGCTGAAATGAGCCAAAAAACTGAAAAAGACCTTTACTCCGGGTTCATATTACGAACCGGGACTAAAGGTTCCTGCCACCGTGGCTAGGCTGGAGGGACTTTTAGTCCCGGTCCGTGTTACGAACCTGGAGTGAAGGTCCACCCTTTAGGGGTGGCCTTTACTCCCGGAATCGTACTCCCGGTTGAGAAACCGGGAGCAAAGGTCCTTCCCAACTGGGAGTACAATCCGATTCTGTACTAGTGATTCCAACAGCAAAATAACAAAAAATCCACACATATGGCAAACATTACAAAATTAAGTTTCAATTATATCCGATTCGCAAAAAATGTTTCAGTTCTAACCAAATAGGCCAATAGGGTTGTGAAAAACACTACACTGCTAGGTCTGTGAAGAAATCTAACCTCAAAGTTTTTAAGACTATACTCCCCTGCCCAACATCCTTGCCCGAGTCCTAGCAGCGTACCATATTACATTGCAAAGTTAAGACAAAGATACACACTAATTTCAAACAAAAATGTGAATGGGAACTAAAGATCCTAGTACTGGCAACTAACATTATTCACCCTGAGACAAGCTAACTTTGTCCACAGATTAGTAGGTATAGACTAGTAAACTCCTGGCCACTTAATTTCTATTGAAATTCAGTCAAACTAGAATTGCCCATAGCAGTTTTTTCTTTCAGTAACTGAAATATTACAATTACATCAGCTATGTGACTAGGGTAACATAATATGGTCAATCTATAGAGTATCCTAGCTGAAGATCAAGCAGAACCGGATAAGCCCCTTCAGTTTGTTCCATGACTAAAGGAAGCGCTGGTTGTGGCCATCAATTGTATGATTAGATAACTCATGAATAAAAATGCAGTAACTCAGTTCATCAAGGCAGTAATCAAGTACCTCTTGTTATAGCAAAAATTAGCATCCCATAAGTAAGACTTAAGCGAACCTATCTGGTTGAGAGGACCTGCCATTTCATATATTTTACAATAAACTGATGGTGTTCTAGAGGACTTGCCAGTATTATTTAGATATGAACAATTTATAAATATGGCTTAAGCTACATATATAATAACATCATGTCTGTAACACCACTGGTGTTACTGTAACTAAAACCTGCCATGTCATCATGATTGCATGTAAATCATCCCGCATTTAACCCTGTTAGTGTGCATTAACTAAAATAAATTTTATTCTTGCATGTGATTGTGCATAGGTGCCTTAGAGTGACTTATTACGTAATGTTTGTGTTTGTGTGTAATTATCTAAATCCAATTGGAAAATAAAAAGAAAATCATTTATAAACCCTACAACTGACTCAAAACCCTAATTTAAAAATTAAAATGAATTAGATGTTGGGCCATAAATAAAAGTTGAACATCTTTAAAAGTTGAGCAAATTCTATTTGGGGTAATTTTGAAGTTGTTAAATAAAATTTTAAATAAAACTCTACTCTATGTTTGATAATGTAAACTTGAAATACAAATTCAAAAACTATCAAGAATTTGATCAAACACCTTTAATAAAAGTTGTAAAGATTTTCAAATGGAACAATTCTTATATTTGGGGATTCCCATGTTATTGAGTTTAATTTTAAATAAAACTCAAATTGGTGTTTAATGATTCAAATTTAAAATGTCATTTCAAAAGTCATCAAGAATCTGACAAAACTTCTTTAATAAAAGGTGTAGGACTTGTCAAGTAGAACAACTTTTATTTTTTGAAATTTGCAACTTATTGAGAGAAATCTTGAGAATTTGACTGGATTAGAATTGAATTTCAAAATCCCTATTCACCCCATTTTTCATATTTCAAAATCAAATTTGTTTAGATTGAAGTGTACTACAACTCTTATTAAGGACATTTTTCAAGTTTCTACACAAAATTAAAAGTAATTTGAAGAAAACCCTAAATAGGACTTGCTACTGCTACAGTCCCCGCCCCCTCCCCCCCCCTCTTCTGCCTGTGCAGGCGCGCGTGCGCCGCGCCGCACGTCGACACCGCCCGGGGACCGACCAGGTCCTGTCGCCGTCAGGGTCGAGCTCGCGGGGGCCCATCCGCGTCCTGAGTTCGCCGCTGCCCTTTATAAATGTCCTGTTGTCGCCGTTTCTCCTCTCTCATCCGCCCTGCTCGCTGCCGTCGAGTTTCGATTCATTCCCAAGTTCGCAGTCTCTAGTCCTCCTCCATCCAATTCCTCTTGCACCCTGCTTTGGACTTTCCTGGCGCTCTGTTTGAGTCTGGTCGTGCGTCTCCTCATCACCGGGATCGCCCACGCGACCGTCACCTTCCTCGCGGCAGGCGGAGCGCCGCCGCGGGCTTCCTCTCTGCGACGGGTCTTCTCTGGTCATATTATCTGTCATCGTTCTCATGTTCTAGCTCCTATCAGACCTCAGGAAACTGATACTTGAGCTGGTTATTCATTACATGCTCTGGTCACGCCGGAACAGGGACGTGTCCTCGTGAAGCGTGGCTGCTGTGACCTTCATCGTCCATGAGCCGTCTCCGGCCATCCACACCTCCAACCCGCGCGCGCATCATGACTAGGTGCACTTATGGAATGTTTTGGTGTAGCTGGTTAGGCCCTGCATGGCTCGCCATGGCCGGAACGCATCGCGCCGCTGCGGTCGACCGCCATAGTTGCCGACGAGCTCACCGCCGAGCCGGAAAACTCCGCTATAGCGCATAGATTAGTTCGTCTGCCCGCAGTCCGTGCACCGACAGTGTTTCCATCGCCGGTGAGGTCACCGGCGGGAGGCCGGTGCGGTCAGCGCCGCCATGCGCCGCGGCCTGCGCAAGGTGGAAGGAGGAGGCCGGGTAGGCCTCTGCTGGGCCGCGTTTGGGCTGGCCCAGGAGGCGCAGGGATGCCTGAGAGAGTGAGGGAGAGTCGGGCTGTGTAGTAGGCCGAGGTGGGCCGGCCTGTTGCTGTGGCCCAAGCAAAAGAAAAATGTTTTCCATTTTTGAAATATTAAATAGTGCTGAGAAATTGTTAACTTCGTGGTAATTTTTGTAGAGCTCTGAAAATGATGAAATAAATAATGGATCCTCTCTGTGAAGTGTAATATTTAATAAAAATATGAAATAGGGATTTTACTCAATTTCTTTATATATGAAAAATACTCATTTTAATTAGAAAATAGAATTTCTATGAATTGTAATAAATTCTATATTTATCCAAAAATCATGAAAATTAATGTGGGACTGTTTTACGCTTAACATTATCTATTGAAAAGTTTGGACTCAAATAGAAGAAGTTTAATTGTTTGTCATTTAATGCCCTATTAATTGATTAATTAAGAAAAAGGTTATTTGAATTAAATTTTAATGATTTGCTTAAATATTTTAAGATTTTATTAAATACATTGGAACACATGGACTACTGTTGTTCCAAAGTTTGTTGATCATTTACCTTGAAAATATAAAATGAAATGCTTTATATAGTAATAATTAATTGCTAAAATAAAATTCTAAGTGATAAATTGGTTAATGAAAATAAATCGAAGCCTTAACCATTTTAGGGCTTTTGTGACTTTGGGATTGTGTGTTAACCCTAGGTCGTTATCATGTGCTGACCCTTAGTATCTTGTTAACTTGTTTAAGCTTATGCTAATCTTGTTAATTATGATGTTTAAATGTCGCTTCATGTAAGTAGATAAATTGTTAATTAAAAACATTAGAAATTTATATTATACACATATGATAATAGGGTTTTATGAATTACTTAAGTAAGTACTGGCTATTGTATAGGAGAGCTAGTTCGGCTTTCAACGACTGTTAAAGTGGTCAATAAAATAACAGGATAGCTTTGTTGGCTTACAACTTTATCATGAAGGAAAGTTATACTCAACTTTCTAGGTTAAGTGTTGACGGTATTTATTGTATGATTTTACCTGTCAATTAAACATGAAAAGGGTATAAAAGCAAACACCAACAAAGGTCTAGGGATTGAACTGACAGAATTTCACAAGTTTTGGTGAATCTGTGTTCCTGCAGGACGTTATTAGGAAAAGAAGAAAATACCAAGGACGTCGGTGCAAAAATCAAATTCCGTCGAGAAAGTGGATCAGAAAGAATCTAGAAGACACCAGAGACTCACCAGAGAAGACGGGACCCGTTTGAACTCCGAAGTGGGTCGGCTGACCAGGGCACCTTGGTCGGCCGACCTGTCAGTGTCACGGAACCGCCTCCGCTTCAACGTGGACCCACATCCCAATTTTTAGAGCAATCCCCACTGCCCGTCGAAGTCGATTTGATCCAAGGGCTACGGTTCATCCCACTGGCCTATATAAGCAGCCCCAGGGACCCCCTAGGCTTCATCCCTTTTATTATTATCATTCATATTCTCTAGCTAGGGCTTGGATGGAGAGGTGTCCCATTGAACAACAACCTCTCTCCATTGTAGTAGATTAGTTCTAGTTGAGAGTTAGGGAGAGAGGAGCCATGCTCGGGTTCTAGAGGAGTCTTCTGAGGTCTGGTATGACTTGTATCTTATCTCTATAAGACTTATGCTTTTATATATTTATCTTCTCTATTTACTTATATGCTTTATAATGTGATTGGTTAGTATAGTTGTTATACTTTGGCATAGGATCTCCGTTCGTATTGAGTGCTCTAGTTATCACATGTGAGAGGGTAGTAATCGATAGTGTAGACATGGCGTCTAGACTATTTGTTACCTGAGATTGCGTCTAATCCTAGGTTAGTTGTGGTAGCCTCAGGGGTGACAGCTCTGACAGGCCTTCGTATTCCACCACGTTTGGGTTAGTGTTCGTAGAGCTTTTTGGCAGCCTTCTTTCGATTAACCCTTTCTAGTCTATTCGAGAATCGGAAAGGTACTGTTGCTCCGAAGTGCTATTGTATGCTTGCTTGACCTAACTATGCTTCAGCTACCTTAGAACCCAAGTAATAGAGAAGTATTTAGGAACCTTGAACTCTTCCGTTGTCCTCTCAACTTAGCTAGACTACTCATTTATCACTGAAGTGAATATTATGCATAACTCCTATCATTTATCACTTACCCCTATTATAGTCCAGTTGGTGTACTAAGTTAGTAGATGCATGATGGTAGCTATCAGATTCTTTAACCATTCCTTCCCTATGGTAAAATATAAATAACGATACTCTGGAATACTCCCGGGTAAAAGATACAATAGTATTCTGTGCACTTGCGGTGTCTTTCATATTCTATTTGCACTTAATAAATACCAACAAACTTTTTGGCCCCGTTGCCGGGGAAGCAATTGGCATAAGGATTTTTGATAGTGATCTTGATGTCTGCTAATTTAGTATACCACTAGCTTTGGTAGGATTACCCCTGTTTTGTTGTAGAATAAGACAGGACAGCAGAAGCCGTTTCGACCTTCCAGCAAGTTCCACAAGACAAGAAGAAGCATTGAAGAGCCCAGGGTGCCTGCACATTCAAGATTCATCAACAATGGAACCCTACCATCTCACAGATCAGAGAAGGAGGTATGCACAAATCATGGTAAATATGATCAAGAAAGGTGAGAAAGTCTTGCTCATGGACTTTAAACTTTTTGAGTAGTTATCTTTTGATTTCTTGCATCCCATTGCATATTCACTTTTATCCATGCATCCACTCCATTTACTTTATGTTCCCTCTTATTAAATCCGTAGCATGTTTATTTCTTGCATACATCCATACCACTTGCATATTAAAAAGAAAATAAAATATTCCTCACTATGATCATACTCTTTCATCTCTATTTTTGAGTAAATTTCTATATGCTTTCATGCTACCTTTGTTTGCTATAGTATGCTTTGGTTTGGAATTACTGTACATACTTCCATAGGCTTTTAAATTAAGCGTGGTGCCTAGGTTAAATTGTCTGCCTTATTCAAATTAGACATGGAGTCTAGTTTGATTATTGAACAAAAATTGCTATAAGTGGATATTTGTTATTTTGTGGACTAACCCCTACAGAAAACTTTTAAATAAAATTTGGGTAAGTCAAGAGATGAACTCACATAAGAGATGAATCAAGGCATGTGATGAACTCCAACAACTTTGCATGAAGAAGACACATCAGCTCATCCTACATCAAGGAAAGAACTGTAAGTATCAAAAGTTTATTCACTTTGTCTTTGGCTGCAAGTTACCTTTGCCTTGAACCATGTTAGAATGTAGCAAACAAATAGAAAAATGCAAAAAGAAATCTATGCTAAAATAACCCTTTAATCATCTTTTGTTAGCATAGATAAAAAATATTGTGGACAACAACCCATATTTCAAATTTGTTGCAATCCTTCGGGTATGTGTCTACTAACATTTCGTAGGAATGAATAAAATCTATTCCTATCAATGATTTGGGATGAACCTGCCGAAAACCAAGGCACTACTACAAGAAGTGGATGAACTTGATGGATTATGAGCATCATCGAAGACAGCCTAACCTTGAGCATTCCCAAGGCTTAAGCTAGAATGATGGTCGCGAACAGGATGGAATTTCTACCGTATGGCCAAACTAAAGCCTGCTCTCATCATCTTCGAAGATAGCAACTCATACGCCGATGGCACAGACCAGGATAATGAGATGCCACTACATCATAGTGTGCATCTTCCACATACCTCATTTATCAATGGTGGTCTGTCGGCGATGTCTCATACTATGGTTGCAGGATGACATCCCTAAGTCATTGGAGATGAAGCTCTCACACAAATAAGGACAATCAAGGATGAACTAGAGTATGCATCTCCAATGATCATCAAACCATGAACCATGAGTCAATGAAGAAGCGCGTTACTATCCACATCAATGTCTCCAGGATCAGATGGTACAAAAGAATGAGAGGTCCTGCTCAAGCACAAAGAAGCCCTTTCTGACAAGTAATGTGAATCAAAACAAGCTCAAGATGGTGTCCAAGAAGGTGCAACAAGTACTGAGTAGAATTTCATGAAGACGTAAGGTGGCAAGAAGTAAGGTCCTTGTGAAATTCAAGCAAACACCTCGGTGATACAAGGGCATGTAAAAGATCAAGCTTGGGGGAGGATCACTTTCCCTCATTATTGAGACAAGATTCGAGGGAGCTCTCTCCCTAGTAACCATCGCAACACAAGGGTGGAGAAAAAGGAGAGAAAGAACCAAGCTTAGGAGGAGCACTTCCCACTTAAGAGGACCAATGCAACATTTTATAGAAGTGGCTCTACTCGCCCTTGCTAATTAGTTGAAATATAAGGAAGGAAGACTGACTCCTCTAAAAATGATCTAACATTGCTCCACATCCTCTCAAGCCTCCATCGCTCAGGAGTGAACCAATAAGAGGAACAAAAATAGAAAAGAAGGATGGCATGAGAAAAAAGATGAGAAAGGAGGAGTGCAATGTAGAAGGCAAGCTCATGGACAAGATGTACAACTAATCGAGCAAGAAAAGCTTCTACAAGGTGTTATGGTGCCATCACGCTCCAATACTGAAGGTAACATCTTAAGATCAAGGAGGAGATGTTGTTCATCTCAATGCCAGAAGAACCAGCCACCCAAGGAAAGAGTGATGAGACTCCTACATCAGAGAAGAGACTGTGAAGGATAGGACTCCAACCTCAGTGTCAACATCAGCTTCACCAACCAGAAAGGAATGGAGGAAGAAGGAGTTACTTTCCAGGTCATCATCATTGGAGGTGCAACCAGGGTCATCATCATAACCCGACGATGCACCAAGCAAAGAATGAACAAGACAAAAAGTCCTGTTCGGAGGACTTTAAACCACCGAGCCTTCGCCAAAATGTAAACTTGGTACTTATCCATATTTCCTTTTTCAGCATTGCATAATTTCCCGTTTAGTATAAGTAGTTGCATGTTTACTTTGTTGCATTCACATAGAAAAGAAAATAAAAATATTTACTTACTGCATTGCATCGAAAAAAATTAAGCTCCATGTGACTGATCTCGTGGCATAGCTCACAAGATTATTCACTGTGGTGGCACAAAAATAAATTGTATGCATCTAGAATAGGTTTTTGCATCATATCTACCTTTTGCATACATAAACTTAAAAACCCCAAAAATATGTGGGAACGTGAAGGTCCACACCTTTTATGAAAAATCCAAAAATATATGGGCACACGAAGGTCCACTCATTAAGGGAGCTTTCTGCTGGAAATTTTGCCACTAACCATGGAGCGGTATTATCCTAACCCCCTCCATGAGAATTGGTATTCTTGTTGGCAATTAAGTTTTGCAGTTGATCAAGAACTAGTTCAACCCAGTGCCTACAAACTGCTGGCACACCTGTTTTAAGAAGGATCACTCAACTTCAACATCACGACCACATCATCATCCAGCTTGGGGGAGAGCATCCTCCACTCAAACCAGCTAAGTATAAGCTTCTCATCCTATTACTGTACTATATTGCTTTTTGAGTGTGTTAGCTAGTGAAATAAAATTTGAAACTCAAATAAAGATTTGTTTAGCTTGTTTAGGTTTGCTTAGGTTTGAAAAAAAAAAAGAGAATGCTTACAGAGAATTTTGCCAGATAAAATGAGCTCAGATAGATGGAAACCATGCATGGAATAGATAATTAGCACCTTAACTAGAACCCCCTTTTAAGTGCCTAGACTTCAGACCTGAATTATCCCAAGTTTTAGACATAACTATTTGACTTGAAGATTTACTTTGAACCTGAAACTTGTGGGTAGCAAATGCTTGATCTAAGTCTAGGTGATTGAGGGATATGTTATGGAAAGCTTGAGCTACTATTTATCTTGTTCCTAGTGATACTTGAGTCCTAGAGATTTATTTTTGAAAATCCTTAAAACCATATGATGAGTTCCTGTATGACAGAGCTTAAATTCTTACCACAGCCATATATGCTAGAATAGGAAAGCCCCCACATTTATATGCTACTTGCTTTGCATTGAGTGTTGTCAAGCTTTGTTGATACCTTAGAAACCAGTCATGCTTTCAAAATCAAGATCACTATACACCACATACGCCTCCTGCTCCTGCACTAGGAGTACGCGAAAACGTGCCTTCCATCTAGATCCACCTAAAAATGTTCTACTCCTACACTAGAAGTGAACACCAAAAATATCCCATAGGTTCCCCCAAATAAATGCTCCAAGTTCTTGTTGCTATCTCTCAAAAGAAAAGAAAAAAGAGAGGGAAGTGTTGTTGCAGAGAAGAGGCATGTGGCTATGCAAAAGTGTGAGATGAGGGAAAACAATGGGTACAAAGATGGCCGCCTGAGAGGTAAAAATGGAAAAGTGTTCGAAGTATCAAAACAATGGGTACTCTAATGCCTGCCTGAAAAGAAAAAAGAAACATAGCCCATGTTGTCCTGCAGCACAATTCCCCAGTGTTTGAAAAAGAGAGAGAAATGTTTTCAAGGAGCGAAAGTAGAATTAGGTTAGCCACCATATACACCTACCACCACATATCCATACACATGCACATCTTGATTTAATTGCATGACTTGTTTTCTCTGGATCCATTGTTTGACTCTACAATATATGCATTGCAAGTATTTATGAGCTGTCTCCTTACCCATGAACTCCACATAAGCCATTAATGATAGGGTGAGAGAGAGAAGGCACACATCACTACTGCCTTGGTGAGGATCCACAAATACCACATATTGAGACACTTGAGAGGGTCATACAAAGTAATCTCTAAGTTTTATTTTGAAAACTTGCAAAAGCTCTAGAATAAGAGTTGAACGACAGAGCTTGAGACGTAGTGCTTAACTTAGACATTCTGTCCTTCAATTACCCAAGACCTAAGAGAAGGCTGTTAAAGGTAATAAAGGTAAGTTTGAAAGTCAGAATAGTTTACTCTAATCCCGAGGAGAACTCTTGTTTAAATACAGGTGTGATTTTGAGGAGTTGCTACTATATTTAAAAATTCTAATGAACTCCTATATTCATTACTAAGTTTGGCTTTGCTAAGGGACTAGTAAAGGTTAAGCTTGGGGGAGCTTGTTGACGGTATTTATTGTATGATTTTACCTGTCAACTAAACATGAAAAGGGTATAAAAGAAAACACCAACATAGGTTTAGGGATTGAACTGATAGAATTCCACAAGTTTTGGTGAATCTGTATTTTTGCAGGACGTTATCAGGAAAAGAAGAAAATACCAAGGACGTCGGTATAAAAATCAAATTCCGTCGTGAAAGTGGATCAGGAAGAATCTAAAAGACACCAGAGACTCATCAGAGAAGGCGGGACCCGTTTGGACTCCGAAGTGGGTCGGCCGACCTGGCACCTTGGTCGGCCGACCATGGCAGTGTCACGGAATCGCCTCCGCTTCAACGTGGACCCACATCCCGATTTTTAGAGCAATCTCCACCGCCTCGTCGAAGTCGGTTTGATCCAAGGGCTACGGTTCATCCCACCGGCCTATATAAGCAGCCCCACGGACCCCCCTAGGCTTCATCCCCTTTATTATTATCATTCATATTCTCTAGCTAGGGCTTGGATGGAGAGGTGTCCCATTGAAGGACAACCTCTCTCCAATACAGTGGATTAGTTCTAGTTGAGAGTTAGGGAGAGCAGGAGCCATGCTCGGGTTCTGGAGAAGTCTTCTGAGGTCTGGTATGACTTGTATCTTATCTCTGTAAGACTTATGCTTTTATATATTTATCTTCTCTATTTACATATATGCTTTATTATGTGATTGGTTAGTATAGTTGTTATAGTTTGGCATAGGATCTCCGTTCGTATTGAGTGCTCTAGTTATCACGTGTGACTAGGGTAGTAATCGATAGTGTAGACATGGCGTCTAGACTATTTGTTACCTAAGATTGCGCCTAATCCTACGGTTAGTTATGGTAGCCTCAGGGGTGACAGCTCTGACAGGCCTTTGTATTCTACCATGTTTGGGCTAGTGTTCGTAGAGCTTTTTGGCAGCCTTCTCCCGATTAACCCTTCCCAGTCTATTCGAGAATCGGAAAGATACTGTTGCTCCGAAGTGCTATTATATGCTTGCTTGACCTAACTATCCTTCAGTTACCTTAGAACCCAAGTAATAGAGAAGTATTTAGGAACCTTGAACTCTCCTGCTGTCCTCTCAACTTAGCTAGACTACTCATTTATCATTGTAGTGAATATTATGCATAACTCCTATCATTTATCACTTACCCCTATTATAGTCTAGTTGGTCTACTAAGTTAGTATATGCATGATGGTAGCTATCAGATTCTTTAACCATTGCTTCCCTGTGGTAAAATATAAATAACGATACTGTTGGCATAAAAAATGGTTCCTCGCGCTCAACACACCAGCGAAGCCGGAAACGATCTCAAGAGCGTTGGAGCCTTACAGATCTAGCTAGCTTCAAACCCGGTTTGAGAGTGCCGATGACTCCCAAACATGCCAGTCAATTTGATCTGCAATTGACAAGAAAATATAGCAATTAGTAACACAAGGAGAAAATTGCTGGTGTGTCCAGACAGTTCCAAATATCTGACCTCAAAGGCCCTGTTTCTAGGCTATCGACTAAAGAGTCGATATCCGGTTTGCATGAACCAATTTTCGTAGAATGAGTATTGTAATATTATGTAATCAATTCACATGCATCAACAGATTACAACATAATCGATGCATGCATATCAGAAATAAAGATGTCTGAGTGCGAAACAGAGAGAAATCGGCTGTTTAGCCGATTTGGCAAATACAGGAAACATACAAGCCTATAGGATGAACAATGCTTTGACCTTCGAACCGATACATCCAATTCATCGTTTACAATAATGGGGATTGAGAGGATTGAGACAGCCGTGATGTAAACTGTGGCTTGAACCTATCAGTCATGGATCTAAGCAATATTTATCCTATTACTTGAGTGCAACCTGTACACAATCAAGATCTAGATCTATCGGCTAATGCAAACATACCCTATTTGTCAATGTGTAAACATGTAACAATTATCAATCATTGAACAAACAGATCTATAAGATATAAAGCCGATATAACTAGATCAAGATTGGGCAAATTTGGTGAGTATTGCATGTAAGTAAACAAATATATTCAAACATCGCCGATAACTTAATGAATCTAACTAAGATGCAAAATTAGTTAAAGCCGATAACTAATCCATGCACATTAACCACCTTAATCTAAGCCCTCGTCCACCGGATGACGCTAAACATAGATTAATCAAGAAAATAAACATGAATCAATAACTAATCCTTATTCAATCTGAGCCCACGTCCACCAGATGATGCTAAACCCATGCCAAACAAGAATCAACCCCGATCTGCTATGTTCTCATGTCCACCAGATGACATTAAAGAGACAAAACTTAGCAAGGCATGACGGTACTTACAAGCAAGGCCTGCGTCTACCAGATGACACTCAGCCCGTTCGAAGAGACTCGCCGAGATCTACTCTACTCCTACTCCTAAGGGTTTGTCCGGAGCCGAAAGGTGTGTTGTATTGATGTGTACGTACGTTTTACAATGGCCGAGGTTTTCTATTTATACCCTGTGCTGACAAGATAGACTCCTAGTCGAATTACAACTCGAAATAAATATAGAAGCTAGTAAACTTTCCTTTGGAGTCCAATCTTCCCTTCTTCGAACGGACTCCGAACGTGATTGCTTTCCGGCGCCGAAGATTCATGATGACATCATCCACTCAATCGATTCTGTCTTCTGCCACGTCTTCCTTGCTTCAGCCCAACACTCGATCTGGGACCCGATCAGCTGTTCTCAGCTCTATCTTGGATAGATTCTGCCCCCGAAATCGACTATCTATTCCTGTCATCGGCTATCTGCTCCCGGTCCAAATTTTGGTGTAAACACATGCCCCAATTTTGGGATAAACTAGTTTTATTCCAAAATTAACACCGAGTCCCGATTGACCTTCATCCTCAAATCACAGCAAAATTCGCATACTCCCGCTCAGCACCCCAGAGCTTCGCAACAAAACCCTAGCCAAGAGAACCTCCGCTACGTCTCCGGCTTCCATTCGCCGCCTCCACAACCTGTGATAGATGGCGACTCCTTCTAAAATTCCTGAGGTACGAATTCCTTATTGCCGACGCGCTTTCAAGCTTCTTTCCGAATCCCCGTCCAATCAGTTGCATACATACCATTTTTTAGAATCTGAAGGACGAGATCTTGATTTCGCTGAGTGACGTCCCCTCCGCCTTTTATCTGGGTCCGATGGGTGACTCAAATCCATTAGAATTCATCAGCAAGGAGACTAATCAGATCCCTTTCAGAGCTCCCTTGGTAGATGCATCCTCATGGTCCAAGAATCCTTTCCGAAACTGGCCTAATATGCCAACTGGGTGGAGAAACTAGTTCCACGGAGTTTCTGAGAAGAAGCGAGCAGACTAGGAACTGCGTAGCCTGAGTCAATGCCTCGATCTCTCCCTTTGTCAGATAAAAAAGAATGAGCCTCTTTTGATCGCTGCAAGTTACTTCTGGTCAAATTCTCTAAATGCTTTTATCTTTGGAGATGGGCCGATGACCATCACTCTGGGCGACATTCACATGCTCACTGGCCTTCAAATTACTGGAGCCTGTCCATTCTGGGATTTTCTTTCTACTGGCGAAAAGCAAGTCCCCAAGATCGGCGAATATAAAAGCTGGACTGGCTATATCAAAACTCACCATCTATCAACCCCAAGCATCAGTGAAAAAGAATACATAGCCTTCTTAATCCTGTGGCTGAAAAGGTTTGTCTTCTGTGGAGCTTCTCTTGGACCAGCTTATCCTCTCAAAGCTCTTGCAGAACAATTAGCCCGTGGAAATTCAATTCCTTTGGGAAAACTTCTGTTAGGAGCAGCCTATAGGTTGATGAGCCGAGCTGTCAGTTCCTTGCTGAAAGGTGAAGAAGTGCAATGTACAACAGGCCCCTAGTAGCCGATCCAACTATGGCTCAACCTTTATCTGCACAAAATGATCTGGCCAAACCTCAGCAACCTCAGTTACCCCTCCATCCAGTATGCAGAGAATGAAAACAAAATCACCAGAGGGTGTCAGAGCTTTGGCGAGGCTGCCTCATCTATAACCATCAATATTAACCGGGGCCGACTGTTTGAATCTTTCTACAGAGGCTTAGGAGCAAATATCTTAGTCTCGTTCCCCTACGAAGAGGATGAAGAATTTTTCCAATGCCTTACAATTTCAAGTTTAGCACTAGATGTTCTGATGATGGAGCCATTAAAATCTTCAATGTTATTATCAAACCCTGCATATTACCAGTCGATTTCAAACATCTCCGTGGCACTAGCAGTAATGAGCCCAGGCTGGCCTTCCTATGAATTTTATCATCCAAATATTGCCGCAAGACAACTAGGATTTGGCCAACTGCCCCCAAGCTTCCATTCTTGCATTTTCTGAAACCCAGAGATGAGATAACTGAAAGGCTAGATGCTAATAGAGTCTTCAGATTGGGAACGGACCTGCCACACTACACTGGTGGATAAGTGGAATCAAATCTCAATCACCCATGAAAGCTTTGACAATTGGTGGCAATAATGGAATGCTCATTTATTCTGCCAGAAAATCCATGACAAATGTAAAGCCCTGGACCAGAACTTCAACTCTGAATCAGCAATAAGTATTACTAACCGTTTTTCCCAAAACTGGCTATCAGTCATGTTCAAACTTGTTTTGATGTAGGATCCAGAATCTGACCCACCAGGGCAAGTTAAGTACTACCCCACTTGCCCAACTGCAAGGCTAGGTTCCCAAGCACCATCAGTTAAGCAAATGATGAAGACCTCAGCAAGAACAGTAACTATTTCTGCTCCCAAGAGGAAAAACCCATCATCTGGCCTTTAGAAATTGACAACCAAAAAGCCATGTTCTAAAAGAAGGACTAACCAGGTATTCATCCGTTCTGAAATCTTTCTTGCACTATTTGCTCAGTTACCTAACTGGATCGGCTAACATTAGGCAATTGCTCAGCCGATTCAAATTCCACTAGAGAGAACCCAGGCTGAAAACTGAACCAGACTCCACAGCTCATCTAGGCGCTGTTGTGGGTCCTTCAAGTATAGCTGAAATCCCTAACACGCAACAGGAAGCTCCCAGAACCTAGGATATCTACTGAAACTGCTAGTGCAGCCAATGGTCAGAACTAGGCAAATAATTTTCGACTTCCTGGATATATCTGTCTCTCTTTAACCGGTTTAAAAATACAGCCGAACAGCCCTTCCTCTGAAGATACTTGGAGCAAGCTTGAAAAAGAAAGGACACCATCTAGTGAACCAACAGGTAAGACAATTTGGCTGTTAACACGGTTGTGCTTTCGCTATATCACTTATCTTCTATTTTGCAGAGCCTCAATCAATCATAGAGACCCACATCGATACTTCATCTGTCGCTGAGAAGGTGTTGACACCAGAAGTGGCAAACGGATATACCGCAAGCGTACGGTCGTCAATGTAGCCTTCACCGGGAGTATTCCAGGTATCGTATTTTCCACAGGGAACGTGAAGTGTTCTAACTAGGTTCAAGACCGTCCAGTGATGAGACAAAGGAGCTATGATAACTAGGTAGAGAGGATTCTTATGTAGCAAAGGATATTTGGTTTTGGTGTTCTAAGTATAAAGAGCTTAGTCAGCTCCTCCCTTCATAAGAGGCGACAGGCGAAACAGTAGGAGACAAAACCCCTACCCGAGGCGGCTGTACTATTGTCTTGATACCTTGCCGTTTTAATAACTTGTCTTACACACGTGGTGGAATACGAAAACCAGACAAGGCTATCACCACTTGCTGGCTACCACAAACAATCCGTGCGACAAGCGGCCTA
Organism: Eremochloa ophiuroides; assembly: GCA_038502445.1. NCBI lineage: Eukaryota > Viridiplantae > Streptophyta > Magnoliopsida > Poales > Poaceae > Eremochloa > Eremochloa ophiuroides. The sequence goes on from JAHLJS010000009.1 coordinate 37,400,861, forward strand.
CACTGGCAAGATATAGTCTAGACACCGCGTTCCACACTACACTTACTACTCTAACCTTCGCGAAAGACTAGAGCACTTCACTAAGTAAAGCAATGTACGGGTGAAGACAGTATATACTTAAAATACCAGAACCAGAATATCAAATACCTAGAAGGACTCGGATGTAAGACGTACTTGAAGATTCAGCATCCGCTGAGGTACACCTTAGAGAAGATTCCCGATAGGCCCTGGGGCTTTCTCCTGAAGACTTCCCTCACTCTCTCCTAACTAGCACAGCACTACAGTAGAGCTAAGCTACTACATAGTGTTTTCTCCTTTGAATCATGCTCTTAAATGAAGGCCTATGGGGGGTATTTATAGGGGGAAGTGGAGTAGGGGCTACTCCATCGTCACGTCAGCGATCCGTGTGCCTCTTCACCTCCACCCTTGGATAAACCGACCTCCAAACTGCCTTTGAATGGACACCTTGGATCAACCACCACGTGAGAAGCATGCAAGGAGTCGGTGGAGTGCCAACTTCCTTGGATGGACACCTTGAGGGGTTCGGCCGACCCACCAGCTGACCTGTGGGCCCAGCCTGGTCTTCTAGAAGACATACCAAGTCGGTGGAGAGAAAGTGGGCCCGGGAGGCCACACATAGTGGTTCGAGGCGACCCCCCCTTTGATAGGTGGGAACATGGGTGAGTGTCCCCACATGTCATAGAGTCCATCCCAAGTGTTGGTTACTTCGGGGCCCACCAAGTGTGGTTCAGGCCGAACCACTCATTGTGCCCATCTTTTGCACATCGTCTCCAGAAGCTGTGGTATTGTTGAATGTGAAGTTGGTTTGTCATTTGTCCATACTTGGTAGGTTGCCCAACCTTCATATAGAGCTTCCGGACACTGAAAAGTACCTGTTCTGAGTGCCTGCAACCAAATAATGACAAGTACATGTGGAACCAAGTTATTTGTACCTAAGTCACTATGTGTTTGGTGGTTTCCTTCCAGAAAGAATGTTTTGTTGACGGTTTTGATGGGGTAAAAACATGGTATAACTACCGTTAACAAGATCCCCCACACTTAAGTCTTTGCTCGTCCTCGAGCAAAGGTTAGAGAGAGAGAATGATGACATGTTTAAGGTATTAGCAAACACAAAGCTTTACTCAAGACATATCTCATACAAGTGGGTTATGTTGTTTTGTCTAGCATATATTCTTCAGATGTTGAAAAATGGAACAGTTCTTAAAGCAAAGTCATCTTCCCCTTTTCATGTCTTTAGCACTTAGAGTTTTTGATAATGGTTTTAAAAGAAAGCACATAGTTCATTCTTACTCCTCAAATAGTACTCTCAAATCACTCAGTAAGTATATGATTCCTCACCAAGGCATAGCATAAGATTGCCTTCTTTTGTTTTATCCTACATCTATCAGGCATATGTGGGGCTCAGGTAGGGATAAACAAGATAGCATACTTGCATTGCATTTATTGTAAAGTCAAAACAAGGATCCAAGGAGAAAAATGTCATAATCCTAGATCAAGATGTGCAAGTGTGTGGAAGATGATGCAATCTAGTGCTCCTTTATTTGATAAGATCTCTCTACTTTATTTTATTTGAGACATGGCTAGCATTTTTTTCTCTATTTTTTTTTCTTTTCAAAATAATGGACCTTCATGTGTCCACTTTTGTTGAATAAGGTAATGGACCTTCATGTGTCCTTTTTTTATGTTTTTCACTTTGCATAGCCTTTATGTCTCATCTACTAGATCAAACTTAGAGAGATCTTGCAACCTTAAAGCATGGAGCATTTATTTAATGAAAATGGATGGCATGTTTTTGCATACTTCCAGTGTAGAAGCAGCATGTGTATATGTGGCATGTATGTGATCTTGATCTTGGGACTATGACATAATTCTCAACTAGGGTCAACAAGGTTTGACCGAACTCAACATAAGTACAAGTAGCATATATAGAAAGGGTTTTGAATCATGGTATGAACAGTTATGGCTTTGGTAGGAAATTCATCACTATTGAGGAGTGAGTGACAATATGGTTTTATGATATTTTTAGAAAATAAATCTCTAAGCACTTTGAATAGAAAAGGGATGAATCATGAGCTAAGAACTATATCACATTTGTCAACAACTAAGTCAATATGATATTCCTATCAAGATATGTGACCCACAAGTATAAGCATATGCAAGAATTAAACTTTGTGACGTTTTTACCCTTTAAATGTCATAAATCGTGTCATATTTTTTTCAGATGCAAGTCTTCTTGTTTTTATTTTTATTTTATTTCTTCTAAGGAAAGCAAAAAAAGTAAAAATGAAAGAACAGAGGGGAGTAGGAGTGGCAAACCAGTCAGGAAGTATGAAGTCGATGAGTGGATGCTGACTAGTGGGCCCAGAGGTCCCTAGTAGGGGTCGGCCGACCCCACTTGGGCTTGCCTGTTGTTGCCATTTGAATTCCCTCTGTTGAAAATGTACTTCTGCAAACTTGTGTTCCCGTTGGCCACCAAAGTGGGGGTCGACTGACCCCCCTACTTGGCTCAGATTTCGTCAGTGCCAACATGTCAGGCCATGTGCTATGTCGTGGTATGTTCAGAAAAGTTCAAAGATGTAGTTGGGGTGTCGAACGACCCCCCCACACTTGGGTTCCTGAGTGTTCTAAATTGTAAAGACAGGGAAAACATCAAGTGCAGGTGTCCTGCCGGTGGTAACACACCAGCAGAACGAAATTCTATTCATTTTTTTGAATGGATCATAGGCACAAGTTACCATGATAAGGATTGAATGAACTTAGCTATGTGCCTAGCATATTTGTGAATAGGTTTAAGATATCTAAGGAAAAAGATCCAAGGTAGAGGTCCTCGTGCCCCACTGATTGTTTCTAAGTATGCAAACCGCACTAAGGACCTTCCTCATGACTCTCTTCTTAAACAGTCATCCTCAGAGAGCCTTGACGGCTTCTTTAACATGGAGGACTATCCTTTCACCTTATGGAGTGTTGTGCTTCTCCCACAACTACTTCTTCTCCCCTGAGGTGAACAGGGGAACAAAGCAACTTTCCTTGTTCGGCCCACCGACAATGCCCTTGTGGTTCTTCATGAAAGGTGGGCGTCGAAGGCGTGTAGGAGTTGGTATACTCTGTAGGGCTCAACCTCAAGCATCTTGACCTCCATGGCAAGCCTTTAGGGTCCTTGAAAAATGATCTCTCGAACTGAAAGGACCCTTACCCAAGGGACAATGGAATTTTTACTAGTGGGGGCCATGGTGGAGTTTCTCTTAAGGATCAAGGTCGAAGGAAGGTGCTGGAATGGTGAAGGATGGAGGTGGAAGGAAGAAGAAGGACAGGAAGGGGTTGAGAAGACGAGTGCCAACATTCTCCTTTTCGATATCGCGAGAAAACGTTGGAGGAACGTTGGCACAACATTCTGGAGCTGATAGGTGGCACTAGGTTGCCAAAGGTGGTTCGGCCGACCCCGATAATGGGTCATATGGTCGTGGCCACTTCCTCACTCATTTGCCAAATGCTTCTCTAAACGTGACGAGGTTGAGAGGTTGCAAAGTATGGTTCGGCCAAACCATAAAATTGCCCCAAATTTCTGTCACGTCATCTACAAGAGCTCCTAAACATTGTCCCATTTTCTAAAATTTCAAATTGTGCCAAGTGTGGGTTGCCCAACCTGGGTTTGAATGGCCCAGTGCGACCAGATTATGCATTTCTGAAAATTATATGGCTTGGCCTAATTTTGGTCCCAAGTGGTCACCGAATTTCGGCTGTCCACTTCTAATTTGGGGTTTTGGAGACCCAAGGTAAAGAAAGGATTTGCAGTTAATTGAGAACATATCTAGTGATCAAGCTATACAAACAATTGAAAAAGAAGTAAGACATGTAGATTTTAATTATGTCAATTCATTATCAGGGATGAATTCTAGCATGTCAACTTCTTCTTCAAAGGTTCATGTGAATGGGAAACTCTAAGGAGGTGGCCACTTACATTAAAGATAATGAGTTGTAGCAGTGGTTCTCCTTAGTTGCATTTAAGTTCTCCTTACCCTAAACAACTTGACTTTTGACCATGAAGATCTCAATCTATCTCCCTGAATGATCTTATGACTTACCCATAGAGATATCGGGGTTCTTGCTACAGGGTTTAGTCCAAAAGTGCAACCAAGTTCCATGCAAGTATGTTTTGATTCAATAATCAAACTTAACACCATGTCATGTTCGATTAATGTGGTCTCTTTTAACCTAAGCACCATGCTTAATTTAAAAAGACTATGAAGGTATGATCTTTCGAACGATCAATACATCCAAACCAAGGCTTGCTAACATAGAAACGGAGGCATGATAGGATAAATAAGATTCATTCTACTAGAGACAATAGAGTGAATGGTGAAGACAAGAAACATTTTTTATTATTATTATTGTTTTATTGTAGAGGGTTGAAGACAAACATAAGAGGAATGCACTAAACAAGAGAAAGAGAAAGTGACAAACCAGTCAAGAAGTATGGCTCAACGTAGTGGAGGTTGACTGGTGGGCTGGGGTATCCATGATGGTGTCGGCCAATCCCACCTTGGAGGTTCCAGCCACTTTGGTTCTTTCCTTGTGCATTCTTACCTCTAATGATGTGTTCATGCACTGATGCTTTTTGCTCGGGATGTCCATCAATGCCCAAATGTGTTTGAGGGGGTCAAATGACCCCTCCCCCCACACTTGTTGTAAGGTGTGTCCTGAGTCATGGAAAATAGAGAAAACATCAAGTGCACGGGTTCTGTTGGTGGCAACACACCAACAGAACCAAAAGTCTTATTACCCTTCTCAAGTTAGGCACACAAGTTCAGTGATGTTAATTTAAAGCCAACTTGTGGGGACCTAACTGCAAGAATTCATACCACACCGAATTTTGGAGAAGTTATGATAAACAAAAGCATCTACAACCTCTATTACAAAAGTTTTGGACACAAGAAGAGTGAAGGGGTTGTAGATCTCTTGTTGTGTAGTGGTAGAAAGAAAGATTGAATCAGGAGATTTCTCAAATGAGCAAGGACTTGATGAGAGGATCGACGGATAACTTCCATGTCCTTTGATGAAATTCTCTGTCTCAAGGTAGTGGGTGAGCGATTTTCTTCTCATGACATTCCAAATCCTCCTCAAGACTTGGATATGTCATGGTTGTTTGTGAAATCATATTAAGCTCACCCCTTGGGTCATGAATAGGATTGGATTCTACCCTTGAGCTAAGAGATTGGGACGACCAAACAGGTAGATATTCCTTGCCTATTCTATAACCAAGCTTCTCATTTCCAATGTCCTCCAAGATTCGCATGACTGGCCTTCCAATGAATGTGAGATGAAACGAAAGTCCAGGAAGGTCAAAGATGTGAAAATCTAGGGAGATCTTTAGATCATCAATCACTACAGGTATGCCTTGAAGGACTCCTAAACAATCAAGGATTTGACCATTTGGGAGCCTAAGGTGTTTTTGGGATTGTAGCAGGTGATTCTTTGATGAACTTTGAACATGGGAATGAGGAATGATGTTTATCCCAAGGCTAGGATCATAACAAATTTCTCTATAGATGCCCATGACTTGACAAGATATTCTCCTCACATGAGTGCGCATCTTAGTGATTTCATTAGAATCTTTGGTCTCCTCTAACCATTCTTGACTTACAACAGTGGGTGGATTCTCCAACTGTTGTTGTTTCTCTTCTTGGTTAGATTTTTATGGGCCCGATGACTCTCAATGCCTTGAGTGTCTTAATGAATCTCCAGACTCAATGACCGGATCATCATAAGACTTTGAAGGAAGGACACAATTGGATGTATTGGGATCAAGGATGAGTTTAGAGATAAGTTCAAAGGACATGGCGGATGTGGGCATAGAAGGGGAGATTATAGATTTTGCTTGTAAGCATTTTGGTTCTCCTTCTATGGGCACAGTCAGGATTCCTTTTGGAGGTTCATCCAAGATCCTAGATGTTTTCCTATGTGCCACATGGGAATTCGAGGACGTCAGATGATGCTAATTTAGGGAAATTTTTGAAGAGATCCTTCCTTGAAAGGTTTTGAATGAAGTTTCTTAGAAGGTCTCCTTTGGATAGGATAATTGTAGGCATTCCCAAAACCAGCAAGGTTAGATAGGAGATTAGCCTCGTAATCGAATGAGCGATTTATATGATGAATTTCTTCCTCCCTCGATACTTGAGGTATTTGTGGTTCAAGATCGATGGCAGAATCATTGGATGAGACTAGATTTTGATTCGGCTATCGGAATTTCTTTATGCTCGGGGATTAATTCCTTTTCTTTCTTAGGAGGTTCATTATACCCTTGGGTGTGGGGAGTGTTTTCAAGGATTTAGCAAGAAGTTTCTTCCCTTCACCAATGGTACAACGAAGAAATGCTCCTCCAGAAGATATATCAAGGAATTGTGCGGAATCTTTGCTAAGACCAAAGTAAAAATGTTATAACAGTGCTGGCTCGGTTATAGCAAGATCAGGACCAAGGGATACTAGATCTATGAAACGGGCCCATGCCGCACCTAGAGTCTCCTTTTCCTTTTGTTTGAAGTCTAGGATCTCTAGTCGAAGACGAGCAACACGAGAGATAGAGAAGAAAGCTAAGCAAAATTTAGATTGAAGGCTTTCCCACTCTCCATGTGCACTCTCTATGTGTCGAGCATACCAATGTTTAGCTTCTCCCGTCAAAGAGAACGGGTATAGCTTCCATTTCAAGGTATCTCATGTCATGCCTTCAATTTGAAGACATGAACACAATTGCTCAAGATCACGTAAGTGAGTGTAGGGTTTTCATCTTCTTCCCCAGCAAATGATTGTTCCTGAACCTTAGCTATGAAACTAGGGCAAAGCTCATAGCTAGGTGAAAGAATAGGATGGGATGATGGTGGTGGCTCCAAACTAGCGCCCTTTGGAGCAGGCGAGATGAGAGATGGGTGTTTGGTTCATGGTGTGGAAAGGATAAAAAGAAAAGAAAGATAAAAGAAGGGTAACTCGGACGACTCGATTCTAGTTAAGACAGCTACCGTTCCCCGGCAACGGCGCCAGAAAGCTTCCTGACACCAGAAGTGGAAAACGGATATACCGCAAGCGTATGGTAGTCAATGTAGCCTTCACCGGGAATATTCTAGGTATCGTATTTTCACAGGGAACGTGAAGTGTTCTAACTAGGTTCAAGACTGTCAAGTGATGAGACAAAGGAGCTATGATAACTAGGCAGAGAGGTTCTTATGTAGCAAAGGATATTTGGGTGATTGTCCCCACATGTCATAGAGTCCATCCCATGTGTTGGTTACTTTGGGGCCCACCAAGTGTGGTTCGGCCGAACCATCCTTTGGTGGAATCGAAGGCCCATCTTTTGCAGGTGTCTTCTCCATGCAATTCTAACCACAATGGTGGTGCTAACTTGCCTTTGGGTGGTTCGGCCGAACCACTCATTGTGCCCATCTTTTGCACATCGTCTCCAGAAGCTGTGGTATTGTTGAATGTGAAGTTGGTTTGTCATTTGGCTATACTTGGTAGGTTGCCCAACCTTCATATAGAGCTTTCGGACACTGAAAAGTACCTGTTCTGAATGCCTGCAACCAAATAATGACAAGTACATGTGGAACCAAGTTATTTGTACCTAAGTCACTATGTGTTTGGTGGTTTCCTTCCAGAAAGAATGTCTTGTTGACGGTTTTGATGGGGTAAAAACATGGTATAACTACCGTCAACAGAAGGCAAGCAGCCTTGGCAACTCAACCTCAAATGTCATTGGCCCCACCTACCTCAGGCTCTGGTCAAGTGAAGTATTCTCCTTAACAGATCAATCTGATCACCATTCGTATCATCATTGCCTTGATAAAACTGACCACGAATGCAGGTGCCGCAAACCTCATCACCTTGCTATTCATTTAATTTCGAAGAATGCTATGATGAGGAGGAACTTAGCTCCAAATCCTTGGTATTACTAGAGCCAGATTTCAAGAATTGGCTAAATGAGCTTCTACCTCAGCTGGAGGGAATTGACCGACCTCACTCTGCACACTGAGTCAATTGACAGGCCATCCAGCTGATTCAACAACAAACTCACTCGGCAGCCCTTAGCTCTCTGAAGGAGCTAAACAAACTCAAGAATGCAGCTCCAAGGATTGCTTCTGCACATGCAAATCTGACAGAGCTTGAAAAGCTGAAGAACAACAAACTAATCAACAAGCAAGAGGCCACTGGGCGAGCCGATCAAGTCAAGTCATTCAAAACTTCAGTTGACACAGCTGAATCAGAACTAGAAACACTGATAATTAGGCGTGAGCAGCTAATGAAAGAACTTGAAGAAATCAACCTGGCCATTACTCAGTGCGAAATAACGATGTCTACCAACACTGTTGACATTTCTCAGAAGAAAAAACAAGTCAGTGCCATGGTTACCGAAGGCAGATTGATCCATCAACGCCTAAACTTTCTGAGGTCGATAGCCGATGAAGACCAAGAAGCTTGTTGGTGGTCCTTATAGATAAATTTTATACCACCAACTTAGACTAAAAAGAGGATTAACAATCATATTCTAGCACATATGCCTTTACTACTAACAAGTTCCACTTGTACCCCCAGCATTCATGTCTTACAGGTTTTATGGCATAACAAGTGAAAATACGCATCAAAATGAAGAAAGCACAAAGTCAAAAGACGAATCCAACAAATGCGCAACCAAAGAATACTAAAGAAGCCCACCTTCAAAGCGTAACTGGATCCATCCACAACCAAGGGAGAGGCCCAGGCCCAGGGAGCAACCGACCACCCGAAGGCGGTGGCCAGATGGTGCTCCCCAGGGACCGACCGCCCCCGGGGGCGGCCGCCCCCTAGGTGGAGCCTCCCGGGCCCAGCTTCAGAGGTGGTACTGATGGCGGTTTGGCCATGGCGGTTTCACCTCCTTCCAAGTTTAGATGCGCCAAACCGTCATAGTTTTAATATAAATAGAGGGTGCTCCATCCCCTTCAATATACACATCATTTGGAGTCATCTACCTCACACCTCTCACTTGTATCTTTAGAGTAGTTGTAGTAGTTTGTGAGCAAGTCAAGAGCTATCAAGGAGATCTTGTCTCCTTGGAAGAAAAGGATCATCTTGGTTTGAATACAATTCGGTCTTCTTCCATGAGCAAGTTCTTATCATACTTATATGATTATGCATATGAACTAGAGTCTACTTATGATCTTGTTATGAGCATAGTATATGAGCTAGAATATAGTTTATGTATTATGTTCTTGACTTGTTCATCATCGTTCTTCATTATTCATCGAATTAGTATGAATAGAGGAAGAACTAGGAATGAGGTGATGGTTCGTCGTGCTGTCATGGCTGCTCTTAACCTAGCCTGTCAATCCGAAGGGTTAGGGTCCGCGGGGGTTAGGAGTTGTTTCCATGTATGCAAGCATGGAGCTTGGGTATGCGGAGATCGGCGAATATTTCGGTATCCCACGGGCAGAGGGGTAGGTGGACAGGTGGTGACAGCCCTGTCCATCCCTAGCATTCCCCCACGTTCGGATATTGAGTAGGAGTTCGTAAAGTCTCTATCGGCTGGCAGACCAGCTGCGGGGATCTCCCTATCACCTCAGACTTAGTCCTGATACTAGAATTACTAATTAGATAATCTGCTAATAGTTCTTTGCATAATTTTATATGACCAATGCCTGCTCAGTTAGATATATTCTTTTATTCTTTATTTTCCTTTTATCCTTGAGGTTGATCCATATGTGTGTCCACTATCTTGAAATCATGTTTTATTCCTGTTTACTCTATGCCTACCACTTGCACTCAATAAGTGATCATGTTTACACCACGCTTGATGTATATTGCCCTCCTACGAGAAATTATAAATACGACACCCTACTCATGGGTTGAAATGCTACAATGATAGTTCTATGTGCTTGCAGAGTTATCTTATTTCTTACTAAGCTATCGATTGGCGTACCTAAGTACCATTACTTAAGGATTGTAATTCTTGTGCACCCCACGACGCCGTGTCATAGTTTTGCATATCGTAAGTAATGACGGTTAGGAAGGCCAATCCGACACTTCTAACTGCTATTACCAGACTGCACTACCTAGGCCGGCGCCTTTAAGGGCCAAGGGTTACCTTTCTAAATTAATGGTGGTTGGGGATGCCAACAAGCATTTCTAGCGCCGTTGCCTGGGATGGACTTTTAGTCTATCTTTTGTAACGATGTTAATAAATGCCAACAAAGCTATCCAGGCTGGTCACATCCTTCATATCGAAACAATTTCTTGTATTCAATCGTTGCTGGATCTATAATCTTCTTCTATCTTTGTAATGAACAATCTTGCTCAGCCATGAATCGAACAATGTTGTAACGAACATCTGCCCTATGTATATCAATGTCAAAAGATCTTGTTCAGTTGTGAATCGGCTATTCCAATTCGTCTGTCCTTAAATCGGCTAAAAAAATTGATCTGATAGCCAATCCTTAGGTGCCGGCTTAGAATAGCCGACCAAGATGGCTGTTGACTAGGATAGCCGATCAAGACGATTTACTTTCCATGCACCGCGTCCGTTCTGGATTTAAGAACCAAATCATAACTTCAGCATAAAATCCGTCACGCCGTCTCGCCTTCCGAGGGAACCATCTCAACGCCTCCGTCTCATAAATAGATACCAGGCCTTAGCGAGCAACCGCACCCTCTACCAGTTTTCATTCGGCCAGCATTTCTACTTCATCTCTCTTCTCAGACCTAACCTAGGAGACCTTCAATCCAACTCAATGGCCGGCAATGAACACCGTGGCAAGCGCCCGGCATCGGATCCTACCGAGAGCGACGAGTTCACTCGGGGACTCCGCTCCATCAGGTCACGGGCTGACCGGCTGCACACCTATCTGGGGTAACATCGCTGTTCAATCTAATGCATCTGATCAAATCCCAACCTGACCGTTGTAGCTCATGCAGCAATCGGCCAACCGCCGGCGCCGGGGTTCTGGAACCGCCGTCGAGTCTTCTTGAGCCGCTCCTGCGGCTGGTGGAATTGCACCCGCTCCTGGCGAAACCGCGGGTTCTTCTTGGCTTCTCGCGCTACAGCACGCCTGGCGACACCCCAGATGCTGCGCATTTACAGCAGGTGAGCCGATTGCAAATCTACAGTATTAGATCTCGGCTTTCGAATCTGACACATCTCTTTTTGTCATCTCCAGCCAGGCGCATCACCTCAATCTGCCTCTGGGCGCTCCGATAGGAGCAGATATCAGGCGCATTCGTCGTACCACGCCCCAACCAGACCTCCCCCAGGGCCCGGCTTCAAGCGCTGCTTCCCGGGAGGGATCCAACTCAGGGTCTTCTTCAGACTCAGCCGGCTCTTACACCTCCGCCGACGGCCGACGCTTCCACCACCAGATGGTGGAGTATCGTAACCTCTATTCAGAGGCTACGGAAGAAAATGGCCGGCTACAGGGCGTCAACGAAGCCCAAGCAACCGCGCTTGCCGCCGCCGAAACCAAGGTGGCGACCATGCAAGCTCACCTCCCGAGTCCGACGCCGCGGTGGCAGGTAGACTCCTTAGAACCACCTTGCAGCGTACTGACGAAGATCCCTATGCTGATTCTTCTATTTTCCTGTAGCCCAAACTGCGCAGCTGCAAGAACTGCGTGTCACCGCCGAGGATGCCGCCAACGTCGTCAATGCCCGTAGCGAGACGCTGGCGCAGAGGCTCCAGGACGTTCACCATCGGGTCTGCCAGGTGGCCATGTCCGGCGTTCGTCACAGTGCCACCGGAGCCCTCGCAGTCGCGTGACTCCGCTCCGGCATAGCCCTCGAGGCCATCGAGCCAGGGTTTCCAGAGGGGCAAGACATGGGAGTGGCCCATGCTCAGCTAGGGGCCTTCTTTCCCCAAGCTGAAAGTGTCGCCGTCGTCACTGACGCCGATGACATCATAAATGGAGCCACCAGTGATCAAAACTAGAATGTATTAGGGCACCATGTCAATGTTATCAGTAATTAGCAATCAAAACTCTATTTCCTTTTTTTTGCTCTAATGGCAACACATGCTGCATTGGATGTTACACCTCATCGAGGGTGTTCCATTTTTGCGCTAAAGGTGACCCGTCGAAACAAAATCGGCTATTACATAGTTTTATTTTTATCCTAAAGGCGATCCTTTACTTAGAATCGGCTATCCAAGCCAGATCTCAAACAGATCGGCTGTCACCCTCCAACGGGAATGCTGGGATAATACTTCTTCAAATATTTTTCCATTAATTGCCCTGGCAAACCTATTTCCTTCCAAATCTTCGAGAATGTAGGCATTGCCGGGCGCACACTCTGAAATTCGATACGGGCCTTCCCAATTTGGTGACCACTTGCCGAATCGGCTGTCTTTACTTTCGATGGATAGAATGACTTTCCAGACTAGCTCTAATTTGGCAAATTTTTGCTCTTCACCTTGGTATTGTAATACTTAGCCACCCGCATTTTATTTGCTTCAATGCACTCCAAAGCTTTAAGCCAATGACAATGTAAATCCTCAAGACTGTCCATCATTATTTCTTTGTATTCATCGACTTCGAGCTTGTTCTGCAACGTGACACGCAGTGTTTCAAAACTGAATTTCCCAAGGTAGGACAGCAGCGTGTCCATAAACTAACTCATACGACGTAGCTTTAGTCGATCCATGTTGAGCCATCCGGTAGGCCCACAGAGCCTCATTCAAAGTCAAATACCATCTCCTGAGATTTTGCTCAATCTTCTTTTTAGTGACCTTCATCAAAATTTGGTTTGAAGCTTCAGCCTAACCATTAGCTTGGGTATAATAAGGTGAAGAATTGTAAATTTTAATGCCCATGTCGTCAGCGAAAGTCATGAACTCATCCGAAGTGAACATTATTCCTTGTTCAGTTGTGATGGTCTGTGAAATTCCAAATTTGTAGATAATGTGTTCCTTTACAAACTCAATTATGTCCCCTGACGTAGCATTCTTCAAAGGAACTGCTTCTACCCACTTGGTAAAGTAATCTGTTGCGACTAATATCCATTTGTGGCCTTTACTTGACGGCGGATAGATTTCGCCGATCAGATCGATTCCCCATCCTTTGAACGGCCATGGCTTGATGATAGGATTCATAGCTGAAGCAGGAGATTTCTGTACATTCCTGAACCTTTGGCATTTTTGGCAACCCTTATAATATTTAAAACAATCCTCGAGCATTGTTCGCCAATAGTAACCATCAGCTTTTTCGACTCCTCTATTCCAAGGCACTTTAACAGCACCCCTTCGATAGTCTTATAGTACAATTGACCATCTAGCAACACATACTTGATAGCCTTGTACCTCAACTTCCTACTGAATCTTCGTGAGGGATCTGGAAGATAACCTGCTATCTTGGCCCGCCAGTCATCAGCCGATTGCTCAGTGTTGAGGATTTCCTGCATTAATCTGTAGCCCGACTGCTCTGTGCCAAGCGATTTGCTTCCTAATTTTGAGTTCTGGGGATATGATAAAGTGAAACCGCCATAAATTCTCTGATCAAAGCTTGACACTGATCGTGATAGCCTCTGAGTATGTCGTCTTTACATTCATATAGGCCAAGCAATTGGTTGATGACTAACTGTGAGTCCCCAAAAACCTTGATCGCATCAGCCTTTGCCTCATGGAGAAGTTGAAGTCCTTTCCAGATCGCCTCGTACTCAGCTTGGTTATTTGTCACCGTAAGCCCAATCTGGAAAGCATACTCAAAACGCCGCCCTCGGGGTGATATCAATACTACTCCAGCACCTCCACCTTGTTTGCAGGACGGGCCATCAAAGAACATAGTCCACGGCACCACATCGATCATGTTGACAGCGCCACCGTGATGCTGGGTGATGAAATCGGCTATCGCTTGTCCCTTGACTGCTTTAGCCGATTCGAACCTCAAGTCAAACTCGGAGAGTGCTAAGATCCATTTGCCGATCCGCCCATTCAGGATTGGCATTGACAACATATGCTTGATCGCATCCGCCTTAGACACCACCACACTCGGCTGACAACAAGTAATGCCTCAATTTAGTGCATGAATAAAACAAACATAAGCACAACTTCTCAGTCGATGTGTATCTTGTTTCAGGGTCTAGGAGCCTTCAGCTCAGATAGAAAACTGCTCGCTCTTTTCCTTCGAACTCTTGAAAAAGGGCAAATCCAATTGTGTGCCTTTCGGCCGTCACGTACAACTTGAAAGGCTTTCCAACCTGTGGTGGCACTAAAACAGGTGGAGACTTCATATACTCTTTAATCTCGTCAAAAGCCTTTTGTTGTACGTCACCCCATCTGAACTCCTGATTGTCTTTAAGCTTCAATAATGGCGAGAATGGCAGCACCTTCTCTGACAAATTAGAAATAAATCTTCGGATGAAATTGATCTTACCGTGTAAGGACTGCAACTCCCTCTTGTTGGTCGGAGGCACAAGCTGATCGATGGCCTTCCTGCTCTTGCTGACAACCTCTAAGCTCTTATATGAACCATGAAGCCCAGGAATTCACCAGCTGATACTCCAAATGCACATTTGTTAGGATTCATCTTTAGCCCATGCTTTCTTGTGCACTCCAGAGTTGCCTTCAAATCGGCTAAATGCTCTTTGTAGCTTTTGGACTTCACAACCACATCATCAATGTAGATCTCAACAATCTTGCCGATCAACTTATAAAAAATGTAATTCATAGCCCTCTGATAAGTTGCACCGGTATTTTTCAACCCAAAAGTCATCACTACCTAGTCAAACAAACCAATTGCACCAGGACACCTAAAAGCAGTTTTGGGAATATCTTCGTCGGCCATAAAAATTTGATTATAACCAGCATTACCATCCATGAAGCTGATGACTTGGTGCCCCGCAGCAGAATCGACTAACATATCGGCTATTGGCATAGGATAGCCGTCCATCGGGGTAGCCCTGTTCAAATCTCTGAAATCGAAGCAGACTCACATCTTGCCATTCTTCTTGTACACAGGAACAATATTTGATACCCACTTAGTGTATCAGCAAGCTCGGATGAACTTGGCTTCCAATAATCTCTCGATTTTGGCCTTGACTTCAGGTAAAATTTCTGGCTTCAATCACCACGGAGGCTGCTTGAATAGCCAAAACCCAGGCTTGATAGGCAACCTGTGCTCAACAATCGATTTATCCAATCCAGGCATCTCATAATACTCTCAGGTGAAGCAATCTTTATATTCTTTCAACAACTCAAGCAACTCCTGCCTGAACTCTGGGTCAAGATTGGCGTCAATGAACATCGGCCTTGGTCGGTCACCAAGTCCATTGTCTATTTCTTCAAGCTTATTGACCGACGTGAAACCCTATCCAAGCTTGCCCTCGGTACCATCGATCGGATTCTCCATAAATAAAAAGACTCAGAGTCGATTGCCCGGACCGGCTGTTGACCCTCATCACTGACTTTGATGGAGCCTTCTTCCCTAGTCTTGCCAAAAAATAGTCATGGTCCCCGACTTCCCAATAGGCAGCATCAGTAGTGGCTATACTCACTGAATCATCAGCCGGGACCACTTCAATCTCGTCGCCGTGCCATTGTATTACACACTGATGCATTGTAGACGGCACGCAACAATTAGCATGGATCCAGTCATGCCCAAGCAGCAAACTATAGGATCCCTTGTTGTCAATCACGAAGAAAGTAGTGAGCAACGTCTTCTTCCCGACCGTTAGCTCAACATTGATTGCCCCCGGGTGTTAGAAGAGTTGCCCCCAAAGTCCATATCAGTCTTGATCAAATCATCAGAGCCTTTGCCCAGTTTGCGGAAGGTGGTATAGGGCATAAGATTGACTGTAGTGCCACCGTCCACTAGCATCTTGGTCATTGGCATCCCATCAACGTATCCTTTGAGGTATAAGGCCTTCAGGTGCCGGTGTTTGGCTGACTTCTCGAAAGTAGCTTGTTGTGCAAAGATCAGCCTGGCAGCACCCTACTCAGATTCTGACTCGTCAGAATCAAAAGAAGCATCACACCCTCTAGCCTTGGGCACCATGAATTCTGCCGGGAGCACGAACACCATCTGTGCGTCAGCTATTGCCTTCCCTTTATTCTAAGAAGGTTTCTCGTGCCAAACTTGCTTTGGGTGCCCCTCTGCTTCGAGTTCTCTATTCCTGAGGCGCTGCACTATTGGCGGTCCTTATAGATCATTTTTAACCGCCAACTTATGCCTAAAGGGAGAGAAACTATCATACTTTAACACATAGACATATGCTATTAACAGAGTTTCACTTGTACCCCTAGTGTTTATGTTTTTGCAGTATTTATGGTGAAACAAGTGGAACTACACAACACCAATTGGAAAGCGTAAAGGAGAAATGTGAATTCAGAGAATGCGCAACCAAGAATAACAAAGAAACCCACCTTTATTACAAATCTGGGCCCATTCGTAACCATAGGAGAGGTCTAGGCCCAGAGGAGAACCAACCACGCGAAGGCGGTGGCCAAATGGGCACACCAGGGGACCGACCGGTCTCAGGGGTGGCCGCCCCCCTGGTGGGGCCTCTTCGGGCCCTAGTTTTCTTCTGACAGGTGTACGGGCGTTCCCCAAGGATGGTCCCACCTAACAATCAACACAGATGGCAAGTGGGAAAGCTCCCTTTAGAGGTCGGTTTGGATCTTTCCATGTGAGGATGATCCTTTTGCATAGAACCCCCTCCTCTCAAGCTATAAAGGAGGCCCCCTCTCTACACCCTATTCAATCAATCAATTGATTCACCAACACAAGAGGTCACAATGTAGAAGGAAGAGCAAGCTCCATTCCATAGCTTCTAGCTAATTTAGTATAGGGAGTGAGAGAGGGACAAGAGCTGGAGAAAGAGCAGAGTCGAAACAGTTCTGCCTCCGGGTGGACGAAGTGCCGGGCTTGTCGGCTCTCGATCCAACTTGTACCTCTACGATCGTCTTGCTACTTGAAGTAAGAAGTTTGTGTTCAACTTTGGTTTGATTCATTAAGCATGTTACTTTCATAAAGCTACTTGTTTGTGGGATCGTCGTTCGTCCTTTGGACGGATGCTCTAGTAAGAGGACTCCTGATAGAAACGGATGTTCCTGTACGCCGCTAGAGTAGTAGTCGCCTTCGTAGACGTGGTGTCTAGGTCGAAGTCTACCTTCGTATGTTGCGCGCGCCCACGGGCAGAGGGGTAGGTGGCAGGTGGTGATAGCCCTATCCACTCATACCAGCATCCCCCCACGTTCGGCCGCGGAATAGCGCTGATACTGGTATCGCTTGGCAGACCAGGTGCGTCAGTGGGCCTGAAGCAAGCAAGTAGTGGAAAAGTTACCATCGCTTATATGCGTTTGACCTTAGAAGAACCTCTCTACCCAAGCTATCCCTTCCGTCTCTTCTGAGTAAACTAGTTTAAGAGACTAAGTACAAAGACCGTTCCTCTGGGAAATTACGATACCCTGAATACTTCCGGGTAAAAGCTACAATGGTACTTCCGTACGCTTGCGGACTTTTTTGCTGTTGCTAAGAAGCGCCAACATGCACTCGGCATCTCTAACTCCTGGTCAAGTACCCAGGACACCATTGGTTTTCCTGCCAAACCGGCTCTTCGCGATCGACTAACGCCGTATCGAGCCGATTGTGCATGTTTCTTTTTTCGCGCTGATCCTGCATGTCATATGGGCGTCCAAGCCTCTCATGCACAGACCGGCAGTTGGTTTGAGAATGCCTATACTCCTGGTACTTATCACTACACTCCGGACAGTTGCGGACAATTGGCAATTTCAAACCTTCTTTCCAGCAATGTCGAAAAAACGGGCAATACCAGTGCTCTTTCTCTTCTTCCCGGCGATGGACTAGTTCCTCCTGGTAGCGGGATTCCTCTTCATCATGAGCCCACCTCCGGTACTCTTCTTCTTTGAGCTGCCTTAGGTGATTCTTCTCTTTTTCTCTCCGCCACTTGTTCAGTAAGTCGTGGGAGGTTGGCCTGGTCTTGCTGGACTCACCCTTCTCAAATTGGTTCTTGCTTTGTTCCCTCCTCATCTTGATCATTGCCATTTCTTCAGCCGATATCTGCATGTCTGGGTCGACCGACGCATTCTTCTTTGCTTGTTCAGAGGTTAGAACCCTCATCTTGCCTGCAGGAGCCGCCAGCTCAACCATATTCTAGTCCTTTGGGAACGGGAACTTGTCAATCTTCATCTTCCCCTTGACAGGGTTATCAAACTTCAAAAAACCCTTAGAGATTGCTTTCTGAATCTGAGCCCTGAAAATACGGCATTCATTGGTCCCGTGTGTCTGTACACCGTGGTACTGGTAGTATTTCTTCCCTTGTTGCAATTCTTCAGGGGAAGGCTTCACATAGTCAGCCGGAACCTGGATATGTCCAGCACTGACGGGCAGATCAAAAAGCTTATCTAGCTTGGTCACGTCAAAGTCATACTGCTCCTCAATGCTCCAGTTCTTAGGCACTGCTATGGGTCTCTTGCCCCACTTCAGCTCGACAGCAGCGACTTCATCATCCGCCTCATCTTTAGAATCGGAATTATTGACATACGCAGTAGGCCTGTACTTTCCTTCTTTCCTGAAGGTTTGTGCTTGAGACTCGAGTGTTGCCACCCTCTGCATCACCTGGCTGATGTTATCGAAATCGGTACCCACTAGCTTCTCCTGGACGTGCGGGAGCAGCCCACCGACAGCCAAATGAGCGAGTTGCTTGTGGGTTAGATTCAATGAATAGCACATGTTCCTCATCTCCCTGAAGCTTTTGATGAAAGCCAACCCGGTGTCGCTGCTCTTCTGGCGCATGCTTGTTAGATCGACAATACTTTTCTCTCCGGTGCCCGAGAAGAAATAGTCATGTAACTTGCTCTCCAATTCTGCCCAGTTTTGAATCGATCCTGGCTCCAAAGTGGTGAACCAACTGAATGCTGGGCCAATCAACGATAGTGGAAAGAAGCAAACTTTGTGAGCGTCCTCCTGAGCCGCCTCACCAAGATGAATCAGATATCGGCCAATGTGCTCCATGGTAGTGACGTCGTCCTGACCACTGAATTTGGTGAAATCTGGCATGCGATACCTCAAAGGCAATACCTCGTGGTCAAACCACTCATGATACGGGCGCCTGTACCAGATCGAGAACCCTGCCTTCGGCTGCAAGCCGAACTGGTCTCTGAGCATTGAGCTCATCTTGGTCAACAACTCATCCTGCAGCGATTGATTGTATGCTCCATGATACCCGGGCTTCGGTGCCGAAGTGAGATCCTAATAAGTATGCCCATAGCGGAAACCTGGGGGAGCTGTCATCATTCCAGTGATCTGCATGTAAGCGTTGGTTTGCTCAGGAGAGTAATCTCTGTATAGCTTGGGAGAGGCAGCTATTTTTGGAGCCGAGCCCGCCGTCATATTGGGATTCAGGACGGGTGACTTCTGTGAACTCGGCTGTTGCGGCTGAGCAGTGGACATGCCTACCGCTGCCTTCGCGTCGGAGTCTTCTGAAGGTATGCCAAAATAAGCTGGGCCTAAAGACTCCCAGTCCTACTTCTTGATGACAACCTTCATGATATCGTAGAACGTTTGCAAGAAGACATTATGGTGATGCCCAACTGCTTGGTGTGAAGCTGACCAAATGGCGGACTCAAGGAAATTTCTAAACTCATCTTCACCCTTGTCGCTGTGGCCGTGCATAATCCACCTTGGGAAAGGGTTCTTCTTCACCACCTGGCCTCGTGGGTCTTGCTAAATGACAGTAGGCAGGCATCAGTGAACTCCTCAATGAGCTGATCCAAGATCACAGCATCCTCAGGATCAATCTCCGCGCTGGACCCTGATGACGCCATCATCTCTTCGTGCGTTGTTCGACATGTTCTTGTCCTTCGCCTTGAGTGAAACGGTTCGACCAGGCATGCCAAAAAGTGTGTTGGCACGAAAAATGGTTCCTCGCGCTCAACACACCAGCGAAGCCGAAAACGATCTCAAGAGCGTTGGAGCCTTATAGATCTAGCTAGCTTCAAACCCGGTCTGAGAGTGCCGATAACTCCCAAGCGTACCAGTTAATTTGACCTACAATTGACAAGGAAAAGATAGTAATTAGTAACACAAAGCGGAACTTGCTGGTGTGTCCAGACAGTTCCAAATACCCGACCTCAAAGGCCCTGTTTCTAGGCTATCGACTAAAGAGTCGATATCCGGTTTGCATGAACCGATTTTCATAGAATGAGTATTATAATATTATGTAATCGATTCACATGCATCAACAGCTTACAGCATAATTGATGCATGCATGTCAAAAATAAAGATGTCTGAGTGCGAAACAAAGAGAAATCGGCTGTTTAGCCGATTTGGCAAATACAGGCAACATACAAGCCTATAGGATGAACAATGCTTTGACCTTCGAACTGATACATCCAATTCATCATTTACAACAGTGGGGATCGAGTGGATCGAGACAGCCGTGATGTAAACTGTGGCTTGAACCTATCAGTCATCGAGTCTAAGCAATATTTATCCTATTACTTGAGTGCAACCTGTACAATCAAGATCTAGATCTATCGGCTAATGCAAAATACTCTATTTGTCAATGTGTAAACATGTAACAATTATCAATCATTGAACGAATAGATCTATAAGATATAAAGCCGATATAACTAGATCAAGATTGGGCAAATTTAGTGAATATTGCATGTAAGTAAACAAATATATTCAAACATCACCGATAACTTAATGAATCTAACATGGATGCCAAATTAGTTAAAGCCGATAACTAATCCATGCACATTAACCATCTTAATCTAAGCCCTCGTCCATCGGATGACGCTAAACATAGATTAATCAAGGAAACAAACATGAATCGATAACTAATCCTTATTTGATCTGAGCCCACGTCCACCGGATGACGCTAAACCCATGCCAAACAAGAATCAACCCCGATCTGCTATGCTCTCATGTCCACCGGATGACATTAAAGAGAAAAATCTTAGCAAGGCATGACGATACTTACAAGCAAGCCTGCGTCCACCGGATGACACTCAGCCCATTCGAAGAGACTCGCCGAAATCTACTCTACTCCTACTCCTAAGGGTTTGGCCAGAGCCGAAAGGTGTGTTGTATTGATGTGTACGTATGTTTTACAATGGCCGAGGGTTTATATTTATACCCTGGACTGACAAGATAGAGTCCTAGTCGAATTACAACTCGAAATAAATATAGAAGCTAACAAACTTTCCTATTTTAAAGATAAGTTGAAGTTCAATCTTCCCTCCTTCGAACGGATTCCAAACGTGATCGCTTTCTGGCGCCGAAGATTCGTGATGACGTCATCCACTAATCGATTCTGTCTTCTACCACGCCTTCCTCGCTTCGGCCCATCACTCGATCTGGGACCCGATCGGCTGTTCTCAGCTCTATGTTGGATAGATTCTGCCCCCGAAATCGGCTATCTGCTCCTGTCATCGGCTATCTACTCCCGGTCCAAATTTTGGTGTAAACAGATACTCTGGAATACTCCCGGGTAAAAGCTACAATGGTATTCTGTGCGCTTGTGGAATCTTTCATATTCTATTTGCACTTAATAAATACCAACATTAAGTTACTTTCTGTTACTTCATAATTTAGTGCATCTCATGCATCATGGCATACATATCATCATGATTAAATATGCATTATTATTTTACGTGTAGTAAACGGGTTTTTGGAAGACTTACTTGGTGTCCGACAGAGGATCATTCGTCTGGAGAAGTCAAGTGGGTTTTCTCTGATATTTCGGAAGAAGTGATTCACCTGCAACACAGGCAAGCCCCGATGCATTCAGCCCCTTTCTTTGTGATTTGCAGAATGTTACTTGAGTTAATCTACTGCATTAAATTGATAGGAGTTGATTGATAACCCAATTGATGCATTACCAACCTTGACCACTGAAATACCTTGAAACCATTTTAATTTTTTTAAAAAATGCTTAGTCCTGCTAAATTAATTTAGATTTGCACAAAATGCTATTTTTTGAGCTATTGTAATATATTAATGATTAAATTCATGAAGAAGGGTATTGGTAATGTTTTCATTCGGTGGCTGTGCACCTGAACAGTACATTGTCACCGACGGAAAGGGTTTTGTCCGCTCGGTGGTTGAACACTTGGGTTAGAGTCCCAAGGCTTTGTCACCAGCGGGCAGGGATTTTGAAAACGTTTGGCTACCTTGTACTTGGGTTAGAGTCCCAATGCATTGTACCAACGGGAAAAGCTTTAGGGACCGTCCGTTGTAGGCCTGCTTATGATCGAGACTTTGTAACTAGCCACATACTCCGGGAAGCCTTATCTCCGGTGGCTCTATTACTTGAACCGACAACCATGCACTGGGAGTAGAGAGATGGCGAGAGTAGCGTGTACCCTCGTGGCCGGCGTGCCTAGATAGGAGAGGAGTACTGTGCTCTCGGGTGGCGCAGGATCGGTTTAGGTTTTAGAAAAGCCGTGGTAGACGGGGTTGGTATATGCAAACTTTGGTGCTACATATGCAGTGTGGTTAGGGATCCCCAGCTGGGTACTAATCGATTCGAATCGTCGTTGCTCCTCGGTTATGGAGACTTGATCCCCTGACTTACATCGGAAAGTGGTTCGGACTAGGATGTTTTTGAGAATGACTGAGTAATTGAAATTAAAGGATACATGTGAAATAACTGAGATCTATGGTTGTTGACTAAAATAATATTGTGTTAAAATATTGAAAGTATGATTCAAGATTTGTATTGCTTTTCCGCAAAATACTTTGACTCTTGTTAAAGCCTTATCTTGACTCCCCTCAGCCTGCATTCCTGAGCCTTCTCCCCATTTTCTTTAGTCGGGTAAGTGTTGCGGAGTACCCCATGTACTTAGGGTTTGTTAACCCCCTGTTACAGGTGAGTCGAGTGAATAGTTCTACGTGGACCGTGCCGGTTGACGGATCGTGTATAGATGAAGAGGTGTATATGATATGACCCTTGGGCAGGGTGTCTAGTTGTATACCGCTACTCCACTACGAAACTCTGGTTTGGGATAATGCAACTTATATTTGTAAACTTATGGTTATATAGTACTTCCGCACTCTGTACTCTGATTTAAATAATTTTGTGTAAACTGTTGTAATACATGTAAGGTCTTTACAATGAGATCCTCGAGTGAATCAGGGTTTCCAAGAAAACCCGACAGGCCACCTAGGTTGCGGAGAACTCGTGCACAGTAACCGGAGGCCCTTAGGGACGATGATGGTGCACGTGGGTCCGGTGATTTGGGCGCATCTATCACAATGTCAATATAATGCTCATGGGTCAGGCAACTCAATAACACTCCATCAGGAACAGCCAATGAGTACAACGCTAGTGGATTGGTTAGAAGTACACTAAGCTAGTAGAACTATTCAATCAAGCTAAGCTCCTTTCATACTTAGTCTATCTTTTCTTTATGGCCTATGGACCTACGGCACCTCCAGAAGGATGGTGTGTCACATACCAAGTGACTAAGGTGCTTAACTTCGACCATCGGGGATTGATCCCACTTGACAATTTCCATAGAGAATTTGTGTTATATATTTGAGTCGATCATTCAGGAATTTTGGTAAAGCCGACAAAGCAAATCCCTCTTTATTGGGTTGAGGAGATTACTCGAAAATAGAACAACTAACGAATGAAAATCTATCCAATCCCACCAATCCACCTTTTTCGTATTTCAAAATAGTGAAAAAGTCAAATAAAGGTGTTAAACTTTTTATCATTCGGGCATCGAGCTATTTTGCCACAAGACCTCCCCTATAGTATCATCACCATAGTAGAATTTAATCACGGCATCAGGTCTATGCGTGAAATGGAAATAAAAAACTAACAACATCAGGACACCTCATCACAAATTGACGACCTTCATGAGAGACTAGTAGATCTAGAGGTCTGTCAACAACTAAACCATCGAGAAGGACACAAACTAAGTAATCAAACCTGAATCACACAAAGGAATCATGTAAACAGCACAAGGAAAAGCTGAGAAGGAAAGGAGAGAACCCACAAGAACGGCAGGTGTGTTGGGGTTGTGCCTGGCAGGGTTGAGGATGGCAACGGGTCGGGTTTGGATCGAGTGGGGTCTCTGGACGCGTAAAACCGAAATCCAAACTTAAAACCTAAACCCGCACCGAACACCGATTCAGGTGAAAATCCATCCCCAAAGAAGCCCGTGGATACCTAAAACTCGACGGATTAACCGAAACCTGAAAACCATCACTATATACAGCAATAAGTAAAATAATAAAAAAATTAGCAACATATGTATGATATATATTATATATTCAAATATATAAACAGAGTCAATAAACAACATACAATTTCATGACTCAATTTAGAATAAATTTAATTGCTTACATAAATAATTTATTAATAAAAATACATAAGTTTTTATTCGAAATGTTATATTTCGGACATCCATTGGTTATGTGCAGGTTAAAAACAAAACTAGAAACCAAACTTGAAAATTATGAGCGAAAAATTAAACCCGAACTCGGTAGAACCAAAACCCGTTGATATTCGCTCCGAAACCGATTCGCTATCATCCTTAGCTTGCAACCTGGGCGACATGTATTTGTTTGATTGTTTTGTTGGCCGAATAGCATCACACCCACTAGCAAGCCTATTATAACCTAATAAAAAAATGATGTTTCGGGCTGCACGACGTCGTTTTGTGTCCTGACTTCTCCGATCCCAATTCTCTCCTAGACTCTTATGGGCCGCGAAATATTTAATGGCGGCGGGCATTTTGGCTTTATAGAGGCGGGCAATCCAACTGCCTTCAACATAAGACCTTCGTTAATCACTAATTAACAGAGACGGTTGATCCACCCGTCACGGTTGATTTATTAACGGAGGCAGATGTCTTCCAACGCCCACCACGGTTAATCAATTGAAAAAAAAAACTATCCATGAGCCTACCAGCAAGCCCGTTCTTGAGCCTACCAGCGAGCCCGTTCTCCGCCCACTAGCCAGATCTGGCGATGCATAATGCCGCTGCCGTCGGATCCGAGCGCGGCTAGCCTCCTCCTCTTCTCTATGACAGATCTGCCTGCCGCAGGTTCACACCGCAACCGAGAGCAGCTCAATCTGTGCGGCAGAAGCTCGAAGGAGAGGGGCGTGCTGGACAGCTCGAGGGTCCGGCAGCTGCCGCGCCCCTAGCCCGCATGCGCCGCTGCCTCGCCCGCGTGTGTCGCTAGTGAAGCCGCCGCCTGGTCCGCGCTAAGGCTGGACGAAAAACTCAAAACTCGTTAGCTCGCTCGGCTCATGGCCGGCTCGGCTCGGCTCGACTCGACTCCGCTCGTTAGGATAACGAGCCGAGCCGGCCAAGGCTTTAGCTCGTTAGTTATAACGAGCCGAGCCGAGCTAGCTTGCGAGCCGCTCGCGAACCTAACGAGCCCAACAAGATCTTATATATATCATGTTTATTGCTGAATGATGGATATAAATATAAGTATATATGCATGAGTATGTGTTGCGTAGGGCTAAATATATATATTATGCATGTATATATCCATAATATGTTTGTTGTTAAACAATATACCTAATATTTAATGTATGAAATATAAGAAATTATATTTTTACATTATTTTGTCCATGGCTGACGAGCCTAACAAACTAGCTCGAGCTTTTTTGAGCCGAGCCAAGCCAACTTTTTAGCTCGTTAGTTATAACGAACCGAGCCGAGCCAGCTCGATATCCAGACCTAGTCCGCGCGCTTCCCCACCGCGCCTGGCCCCCACGCATCGTCGCTGCCAGGCCGGTGCGCAAGGTTGCAGGCACCACCCACACGTGCTGCCGCCGCTACGCCCGGGCACGAGGCCACCACTGATAGGCCCGCGTGCGAGGCCACAGTGCCTGGCCCATGCGTGCTACCACCGTCGGCCATGAGAGATAGAGGAAGGAGCTAGCTCCTCGCCGGATCAAGGAGAGAGGGGGAGGAGAGGATAGCGCGGTGGAGGGAGGCGGGGCGACGGCGCGCTGGGAGGGGAGGGAGGGGCGACGATGCGATGGGAGAGGAGGGAGGGGCGGCGGCGTGTTGGGAGGAGAGGGAGGGATATGTGAGGCAAGTGAACCTAATTCCTGCTTATATATAAGCCCGGTAGACATGGGCTTTCGCTGGGCTTGAAGATGGGCCAAGATTTCTGGAGGCGGGTCATGAAGTGTGCCCACCTTCGAAAATTGATTTATGGAGGTGGGCAAATTAAGACAACCGCCTTCGAAAATAGACTATTTTCGGAGGCGGATGTGTTATAACGACTGCCTCCGTAAATCTATTTTTAGAAGCGGTTATCTTAACATGACCGCCTCCGAAAATAGACTATTTTTGGAGACGGTTGTCTTAGAAATAACCGTTTCCGTAAATATATTTTTGGCGGCAGGTATACTTAGACCGCCTTCGTAAATATTTCTGCAGGCAGTTTCAATTGTGCCCGTCTTAGTTAATATTTGGACACCGTCACCTAAAATTATTTTTTAATAGTGCGCAAGTGACTGACTGAAGGCAACGGCGAGGCACCGAGGCTACGGCGCTGAGGCCCTGAAGTCTGAAAGGTAATACTAATCATTCATATTTTTTGCAGTTCATTGACAAATTCATAACGTACTATAGAGAGTAGTGGATCGATCTCTAAATTTTGTTCTTTTGATCTTTTCATCTAGATGCCTAGTTGAATAATGTTTAAAGATTGAAGCCATGTCTTTCACGGATCGGTCTAGAAAATTAGAATCATGTTGGCAGTTTTGTTTCAAGGTTACTAAAAAGGGCCGCTTAGGACAGCGCAACGTGCCACTATAGTTTTTTAGCCTCACGCTTCACGTCTGCTCAGTGCCTTCAGCTCACATGGATTAATGGTTCTGCTTACATGTAGAGGAATCGAGTGCCCAATCTACAGAAGTTTGAAGCCGTTGCTCCGTGGACCGTGGATGATTGGACGACGTGGTAGATAATGCCATGCCTCGTCACACATTTTTACAAGAGGTAGGTGACACTACTACATAAAAGCTCGATACAGACGGTTCAAATGCCTCTACAAAGGTGGTTGTCCTAGCCGCTTCCAGCCCTACAAATCATATTTTTAGAGGCGGCCAAGAATAGAATTAACCTCAATAAATCAATTTGTAGAGACTACTTCATTTCGAACAGTTCTCTACAAAAAATCACAGGTTGTAGCCAAAAAAGGAAAAAATAATTTAATCTCGGAAGATCCCATCGGGCCTCTACAAATCGTTGTCAGAAATCACAAATTTGGCTCTGCTCTTCCTATCTAGCGTCGATCAATATTCTACTATGAACCCCCCCCTCCCCGCCCCCCCCCCCCCCCCCCCCCGACATAGGAAGAAGGGCATAATCATATTTCTTCATCAGAGGTCATTTGGAAAAAATTGGATTTTAAATGTAAGAAATCCAAAAGTGTTTTTTATGTATAGAGCTCTCAAATTTGAGACTGAATGCCAGGGTATCAGTTCCTTGGGTACCAGAAACATATTTGTTTCTCTTACAATCAAGATATAATTGGTAATCCTGTTCAAGATAGCAATCTCGAACATCGGGTTGTCACGTCAAGATTCAAAGGCTGCGTTCGGATGGAGTGAAAAGTGCTGAAATTTCAGCACTTTTAAAGTATTTCTCTCTCACAGGATTTCAGCACTTCTACAGCACTTTCAGCACTTTTCAGCTTCACCGAACAGAGCCAAACTGAATGCTGGCGCGAAGACCGAAGGCAAAGAGACGAAAGGTGAGTGCAGATTTCTTGCACACGGGAACAAAAATAAAACCTCGCCTATGGCCCTGTTTAGTTACACTTCAAAATTTTAAGATTCTCATCACATCGAATATTGTGGTATATACATAGAGTATTAAATGTAGATGAAATTTTTACATGTTTACGCAGTTTGCATGTAAATCACGAGACGAATCTTTTAAACCTACTTGGCCATGATTAGATATTTATTGGAAAAGATTTTTTTTTCAAATTGTAAATTACAACTGCATCTAAACGGAGCCTACGAATTACAAAATCATTGCATTTATACAAGACCTTGTACTTTTCACCTGAACCCTAATGGCCCCGGTAGGTGCAAAGGGCGGGTTTCCCGTCACATTGAGGCCAATCTGGTAAAGTTCCCCAGCGCTTCACTAGATGACGCTTGTTCGGATGCAGACTGTCTAGATGCGAACTATCTAGAAGCGACCCATTCAGTTCCAACTTCCCCCTGACAGGGTCGTTCCAGGCTGGAGCTAGGGGCCCAAAGACGCGACCAAAATCACCTTTGTCCACGCCTTTCGGCTTCGAGGCATAAACATCTTTCGGGAATTCCACAACGATTTCCACGCCCTGCACAAGGAAACACCGTTGAGCACACCAGGTGAAAAACTCATAGGCACCCTGCGAAGGAAAACACCCTGCGAGACCCTCCTAATGAAAGTCGTAGCTCTCTTTCACTAATTTTCTGCCAAAAAAGCGAAAGCCCGCGAGCTGTTGCTTGGATCTAGGAACCACTAGAAGAGGGACCGCCCTGACGGTGGATGAAAGGAATCGAAACCCATTACGATTGGGTGGCGAAAAGGTGGTCTACCTCCGAACAGGTACAAACGAGCTTCCTTTGGAGATCAAAAATGAGAACCGGAATTTTTTTGTGCAGTTTCGATTCTCTATCTACCTACTTTGTCCATTGCTTTGTTGTGAATTAAGTGGAATAAATTAAAACGATTTGTATTTAAGTTGTTCTTCGCCAACAAAAGTATTAAAATTTTTTGAACCATATTGTCGTTTATATGCTTTTCTCATTAAGTACTAACTTATTGTGAATCACAATTCATGCTATAACCAAAAATGACCTCATAAAGTGATTCTGATTTATTACCTAAAATGTTTCTCAAAATAACCCCAATCTAAAATGTTTCAATGAGAATCAGGAACCTTTAGTCTCCCATCACTCAGTTTTTGCTTTTAGCTGCTGTCCTCTTTTTTTATTGCAAATTTTTCACTCTACCATCCTCGCAAACTAACAGGGTAATCTAGTATGTTGACAATGTCTTGTCGTGATTGGATAATATAATTATTTGGAATTGGAAACAGATTACTCGGTTGCCATAACCATACAGACACCCTTGCTTCATGATGTTTTCGGCCCATCCTACGCTCATTCTTCAATGTTTTCGGCCGGCCCATTCTTGTAAGCATATCGTTTAACTGGCCCTACTAGACATGTGTTAGCCTGGCCTATAACAACGATGCTTTAGGTCAGCATGCAGCAGATGGCCCATTCTTCAAAGCCTAGATCCATTCAGCAGCGGCCGGTGTTTGCCGTGTGGCGTGTGGGGGCGCCGCGGGCGAGTGATGATCGTTCAAACTTCAAACAGGTAATCAGGTGGTTTCCCATCCGACGCAGATCTCTGCGTCGACCTGCCTTTACATGTGCTGACTTCGTACTCGGTCCACCAGTCGGCCTGGCGCCCTGGGCAGTGGGCACATGGAGGACAATTCATGCTTGGGCGGTTGGGCCTGCTGTAGCAGCTACGGCTCGGCAGAGATTTTATTTGTGTTATTATGTACAGTAACTGATTTAGAGCTAACAAGATTGCAATATCCATATGAGGTTACTCCATATGCTTCATTGCTCAGTGTGTTAAGTTGATCGAATCTGCAGTACGATGGCTCCGGCGATCCCCAGACAATGCAAGGAGAAGGCACCCCAGATTAGGTCGGCATTGGCCCAGCAACAGGCCACGCACTGGAACGTTTGTCTTCGCTTCTTGACATTGGCATATCTTTCGATTAAGACGTGTTTCTAATTAAGTCCTTGATCAGTGAAAACCAACTTGATATATGACTTGACGGGGTAGTTGTTGTTCTTCTGCCACTTCTTCTGCCATGTGGGTCTCATCAGACATCAGTCAGGATATATATATATATATAGTAGGGCAGCTCTAGCTAGCGTTTAAGTAATTTAACATATACTAGTAAATATGTCCGTGCGTTGCAACGGAACGAGTGTAGAGCTTGGTACAGGAGGAGTTGGCGGTGCGGAGCCCGTGGCTTGGGAGCCTTGGGCGGCCATTTGGAGCAAACCCGTTTGATGTCCTCTTTTTCTTTCTTTCTCAGATTTCTTTGATTCAGCTCTTCCATTTTCTCTGATTTAATCTTCGATCGATTGAGAAAAGGTCGATTTGGATTTGAATCGATACGGTGATTTTGATTGAAACTCGGTTCTGTATCTTGGTTGAGAAAAAGATTTTGTATAAAACATGTGTTGTGGTGGTATGTGGTTACTATTTAATTAATTAATAGAGATTTAAAAAAGTTTGAACACGAAGGGAGGTTATTCGCTGTTCGACTCCAGGGGCAGTTGAACAATAAACGGAAGGGAACCACAGTCCATATAGGTGTCGGCACCGATCGCCCGGAGCAGGATGCAGCTTTGATCATCCATATCCTGATGAACATCTTGTAGCTGCCGCAGGTACCGTGATTGTCATATACGGTTGTATTTTTATTTATTTTTTTTATTACTTGATCATCCGAGATTGTTTCTGTTCCGGAGCCCGGAGGTGAGCTGAAGGAGTTGGAGACTTTCTATAATACGGACAATCTCCATAAAAAGCGGACAGAAGGGAAAACGGAAAAAAAAACGAAGGTGTGGTAACTACATGAGACTCGTGCTGAGACTCTCGTGTTTGTTTTCAATTCTTTGACCGGTCTGTTTTAATCTCTATCTAAGACTTTGTTGGAGGAGCAGGATCATCCGGTAGTTGGAAAGAGTGAACGAAAAAACGAGTCAGAAATTTTGCCTCTATATTAATACTAGCATAAGTGCCCGTGCGTTGCAACGAGAGAATTTACAGATTATGCATTTTTAAGAGTTTAGTAAAATTTATTTGGTAAATCTTATGATTTGACAACTCTCTAAAATATATGCCAAGTAAAAATATAGACTCTCTCCAAGATTTTGTCATTTTAACTTGGTAAAATTAAAAAAAGTAGGCCCATATTCTACCGGAACCAATTCACAGAGAGCGATTCAATTGACTGCTCGATTGGAAGCTTCACATATTGTCAACAACAACAAAAAAGGAAAAAAAAAATTCCCTGTCTAGGTCGAAGCCGCAGACTTCACCAGCGAGTGAAGATGGCAGGGATCATGCCCATCTCGGTCATGCCGAGGAGCTGGAAGGAGTCGCTGCTCATCTCCGCCTCGAAGAGGCCTATATTGGACATGGCGGCGGCGGCCTGGATTCACACGCGCAGCCACGGCCAACCAATCCGCTGACTGACCTCGGAGATGAAGGCGTCGGTCCACTCGGCCGCCGTCTCCGACGGCAGCACGCCGGTACCAGCCAGCAGCAGAATGAGGTAGGTGATCTTGGAGGCCCCAGTAGTTGAGGTAGGTGAGTGCGTCCGTGAGCGCGAGGGTCGCCAGCGAGCGGACCGGCGGTGGCAGCGCGAGGATCGAGCGAGCGGACCTACGAGGCGGGCTCCCGATGCGATGTGAAGTGGTATGCGCACGCGTAAAGATAAGCGCGCGGAGGGAATGGATGGTAAGTTACTAAAAATCCTAAGTTTATTTGCCAATCTATTAGAGAGTAAATTTTTACGTTTTACTAAATTTTTAAGGATAACAAACTCATTTAGTAAAATCTTAAAGATGCTCTAACACAGATAATACATGTCAATGACCAATTCAACCAACTGTAACTGAGATTGAACATCAATAAGAGAGAGAGATTAGAGTATCTTTGAATTGTGTTACCACATTTTTTTCTCAACCTTTTGATTAGTATTCCATACTTTTTGTATAAACAAATAGTTGCCATTATCAATAGAAGAAAGTACCTGCTCATTTTCTAATGATCGCTTGGAAAGCAGCGCATTAAGAAACACACCAATCGCCCTTGCCGGTACAACGACAGAGCAAAGCAGCTCTTTTCCTCCAAGCAAGTTCCTCCGATTGCTATAAAAAAGAAGAAAATGTTGTTAATTCCCTTTTTTTTTGCCTAGCCTTTTCTCTTTTCTCCCTTTTTCTTTCTTAATTTTTTCCTCCCTAACCTTATCCATGTATACATGCGTAAGCTACTTTCTTCACATGTGCATACCTCTGCATCGCTGCCGTCTTGACTTCTTGACGTCGCAGAATGTGGTCCGTGGCCGAACTGAGCCTAACCGCCGTCGCTAGTCCCACGTTCTACATCGCCGTCGTGGCCAGCGCTTGAGCTTCGTGTCATCGTCGCCACGCACGAGCTCCACCTCTCCTTGCGCCCTGTGTCGGCGGCCAAGATTTGCATCGCCCTCGTGGCTCACATTCAGGCTTTGCCTCACCGCCGTCGTTGGGCCGCGACCAGCATCATCGTCCTCGCGCTTGAGCTCCACCTCCTCATTGTCGCCCATGCGAGTGCTCCTCCTCGCTTGTGCAGGCGACCAGGCGTGCAGCCCGCGACCAAGCACGCCATCATGCACCACCCTTTTTGCCGATGCCGACATGGCTGGGTTCAAATCAGATTGACTCGGAGCAGGAGCCACATCTTATGGCCGGCCAGAGCGAGAGCCGTACGTCAAGGCCGAGCTTAAAGAACCAGACGAACCAGGGTGTAGCAGCATTGGTGAAGCTAGCGCTAGCGAAGGACCCTGTTGGCGTTGTTCTGTCTCCGTAATGGGAGCCTCAACATGGTGCGCCTCCGCCTCGTGTGTTTGACCACGATGGGGACAGCGCTGCATATATAGCACTTCTCACGGAAGTGCGTGAAATAATAGACTCGATCTGGTTGGTAAATATACTTTGCATGTATATAAGTATATACATGGTAAATTAGAGAAAAGACAGGAAGAGTCCAAGGAAGATTTTGCACCTGCTATAATTGGAACAGCAACCGGCGGACAGGGATGCCGCCGTGTGGGTGCTTGCCGTGATGATGGCTGGACGGAAAAAAGATTGAAATATTGCCGTTTTATTTCAGAAGAATAAATATTTAAACTAAAACAAAAGTAAATTTGTTTAGACAACCTGTACTCAAGTGACTAATCAAGACACGGCGTATAATAATTAAATAATTAAATCATCCCTGTTTAAAATAATTATTTCAAGGACACAAGGCTGGAGATGAGAAAACCCGCGCGCTCACGCTGAAGCTTCATGGCATGAAGAAGATGCTGGAGAACCACTCGACGTGCACGATCAGGTTGCAGATCAACAACACGGCGCGCAGCTGTGGGCGCGATGTCGACGACGTCTGTGGCGGACACAGCAGATACTGCCACGCATCAACGCGCGCTGCGTGAGGGCCACCGAGATGGCGCCTCCGCCAGTGGGAGGCAACGGCTTTGGCGTGGCCGGCGAGCGCAGGGCACGGCAAAGGAAGACTTGGCTGAAATCCTCTTCGATTCTTTCCTCGATTCAATTCTCTTTGTTTTACTTTTCGGTCGATTCGTAGATGGATGGAGTTGATTCGCCGGCAACTACATGCAGCTCCGCCGAGGGTTCCTTGCTGATGCCCAGGTGGACCTCGTCTGCGGGAACCATCGTCACGGCGGTGGCGTTTCCTTTATATTTAGCGAGCACGTGATTTAACTCGATCTGTATGTTCAATTTTGATTATGTAGTCTGGTATATTGTGCAATTGTATTTGAGTTGGAGTTCCTGACCGTGCAGGTACCTGTTTAGCAGCCGGTTAGCGATCGAAGTGGAGGACGCGGAAACGGTGTGGACTAGCAGAGTCCAAATGGCCCACGATAAAGCTTGACGAAAATTTTAGTGAAGAAACTTTGCCCGTTTAGTATTAAATATATATATATATATATATATATATTTGATTGCATAAATGTTACTATGTGGTTCGTTCCCATCCCATGTTAACCTACACCTCTTGGAGTAGGTCATTACGTACAAAGTTATACACCGCCAACACCTATTCCTATCTGGGTTAGGACTTAGGATTACTTCTAGAAAATGTATTTGTAGTCCCCGTCTCTGCTACGGTCAACTAAGGACTAACGTGCTACAGAAGGTCTTTCCTACGTCACTGCTACTCAGCGAAATCAGATCTTTTCTTTATCAACAGAAGTCATCTGCCCCACTCTGGTGAGGCAATCAGGTATTCTTCATCTACATGACTACATCAGTGTTTTTACTGCAACAACAGAGGCATCCATGGCATCTACTGATTGTGTTCAGTACCTAAGTATCTAATTTCCACACTAAGACGAGTTAGTGATCATGATGACTAGACTAAGATCAAGATTGTATTCACGTTTAGGCTCCGTTTGATATGAAGAATCGGAACAGATTCTTCGTAGAATCAGAAGAATCACATCCAAATGCATCTCCTATGAAACGTTTAAGCTAAGGATCCTAACGACCCTAGTCTAGTTTCGCAGTGATTCTCGAAACGGCTGAGGACTGTTTTTCTAGTTAAGCTTTTTAAGTGGGACAATTTAAAATGAGTAGTATTTAAGTTATGCTTCAGCCACAAAAAGTTTGGATATTTTCCAAAATATCTTTTATTTACATAATTTTTTATGAAAATATAATCTAGTCTAGTAGCCAAACGATCTCATAAAGCGATTATAATCCACCTTACAAACGTTTCTAGAGAGAATCTAGATCTGAAATATTTGTGTGAGAATCTTGATTCCTACCAAACGCACCCTTAGTTACATGTTTATGTCGAGTTTAACTTCCCTCTGGCCTCTGCACACTGGTCCGTGGGCCATAACCGTCTGCTACGCAAGTCTCACAGTGGCTGTTGGATGGATGGTTCGCTGTTGGATTTTCATGCGCATGCTTGGTTAACAATTGTGCAAGAGAACAGCTAACCAGGGTGATGTGATATAGGAAGTGTGGATCTGTCAATCACGGTGCTTCTTGCATGTGCAGCACAGGGAATAAGGGCTACAGACTAGTGCAATATATAATACAGTTTGTTTCTCTTTTTTGTTCCCTCTATTGTGGCTCCGATTGAACTTGGTGGTGCCCAGTGAGCCAATTGGATGGTTCTACCATGGGATATTCAGCTATTTTAGTGATCTGTGGGCTGTGGCAGAGAGTAATGCTGGCGACTGGTGAGTGGTAACTGTTGGCCCCTTATTTTGACAAATGGATATGCCAACAGAGTAGCATGCTTATGTTATGTTGGAGGTTAGTTTTATGTCCCTATAAGCTACTGCATTATCAGTTGTCATAGTCTCATGGAGCTTGAATGCCACCTGTACAAGTGTAGCACTTTAAGCAGCATACATATCCTTGTCATTTCTGCAATTTAAGAGGCTATCTCAAAAAGATCATTTATCCTTATGGATTGTCAGGCCTGAAGATTGTCCTATTCCATTGCTCTGTGGCTGGGCTATTTGATATTTTCTGCACTGCACTGAGACAACCTACACTGTACTGAATCTTTTCATGTGAAAAGATGGCACAGCACTATTCATTAGATTGGCACATCATCAAGCATGCAGCAGAGCTCTACTTGTGCTAAAGATCTCAGGGAAGAAAGAGCTGCTTAAGCACCAACGCCGCCATACAGCACACGATGACCCACACGCCCAACTACGTATATATACCCCTACTAGCTGATCTAGCTATCCCTCCAGAAGGACTCACTCATTCAGCAGCACATCATTAGGCATGCAATTCCATTAATTAGGCATTAGCTAAAACTAAGCAGACGTTCTTGACATGCATCCAGAAACAGAGGAGGTAAACCGGTGATGATAACTACAAACTCAAGCTCGTGACTAGAACTAATTAAGCCGCAATCGCATCAGTTTGCGACCGCCTTCTTTGGCTTGGGCGACGCCGCCTTCTCGTGGCCTGGAGCGGCGGCATTGAGGTCCGGGATCGGCGTGCGGTTGCCTGCTGCCGCCGCCGCCACATTCCCGTTAGCCTTGGCGCTGCCGTTGTTGTTGTTGTTGTTGTTGGCCGCCGCCGCCGCCGTTGTTTTGGCGATGCGCTGCTTGAGCTCGGTTAGCAAGGCCTGGTTCTCCTGGTTGAGCAGCAACGCCTTCTTGCGCAGCCGCTCATTCTCCTTCATGATGAAGCAGTTCTGCAGGTACAGCTTGGCGTTCAGTCTGTCCATGCTCGCTCGACGCTCTCCCTTCCCTGCCACAACAGGGAACGAAACGAAGTCAGTTATACTAGCAGATAGCAGTCACACATGGCTGCATGCTTGCATTGCATCCCTGTTGGGGACCCCATGTGTAAGACCAAAGTCACGCAAAAAAAAAAAAAAAAAAAAGGAACAGAGTGCTAGCAGAGCAACAGCAGGAGTAGATTCTGAGGCACGTCCATTCGGAAACTTCTACGAAGTAATTAGAAAAAATGGCTGTGGAGTTCCCCTGATTCTAGGCACATCATTACAGTTGCACCATTGTTAAACATACTCCACGCTAGTAAAGTACAGCCTCCCACTGCTAGAACTAGAACATGCAGGTTGGTTGTCAAGGCACATAAACAAATCAAAGGCAGTTTGTATAAAGCAGAAACGAACAAAAAGGGCAGGAAGGAAGCACCCATGTGTTGTACGACTTGTACACCAAGCTAAGAGAGAGAGGATGAGGTCCCATCTAATTTGCCACACACATGGATCCATCATTGTGCAATGCAATGCAAGAACCATGCGGCATCTATCGCCATGGAAAAAAGTGACGAGACTGAGAGTAGCATCACCTCGTTGGTGGACGAAGCCGCTCGCTGCCGGGGGGCCTCGGTCACTCGAGTAGCAGAGGCAATGGAGATTGCTGGTGGGGCAGCAGAGAGCTGAGGCTGGAGGCAGCTGGGATCGATGGCGAAGTCCACCGCTGCTTTTCTGTGATGATCGAGCTTGTGCTGGCTGGATTGGCACATCCGGCCGGGTGGGTGCGTGGTGGGACTTATTTATAGGCGCGGCGACCTCGACCGACCTCCCGCGTGGCGCTGCCATGCCATGGCATGGCGCGTCGCACGTACGTACGAGGGGGGGCTATAGTGCTAGCCGGCCACTCATGACCCCTTTGAACTTGAGCAGAGGCCAGGCCAGAGGGGACAGAGGGGATGCTATGATGCTTGGTCGTATAAGGAGGGGGGCTCAACGCAGGGCGGCGTAAATGGTGGCTAATCATGAGGCCGGGGTGCCTGGCCTGGCCTCACGTGGTGATGCGTCTAGACTTGTTGTGAGCTAGCGCGGCCGCGCGACTGCCACCGCACGATCGATGGCTGCACGGCCGGCCGTGTCGTCTCGCCGTTGCCGGCGGCCGGCAGAAACCTGTACGTACAGAGAAATTATGGTCCGAGTTATGTTGGTAGCTTGCTTTTTCATGCCAGGAAGTTGGTTGCTTAGTTATGGCATATCAGCACCATTTTGTAATATATATGGGAGTTGGTTTGCAATTTGAAAGGAATAAATTGGAACCGTTCCTTGTGAAAAATCTTATACTAACTATGCCCAGCGGCTGATGACCATCATAGCTAAGCTAAGCTACCTTGGATTGTTGCCAAGACAAGAGGTGATCGCGCGTCCGTGCATTTACCGGACACAAGTCATCAGTCTGAAAGATCTCGAGAGCCCCAACGTGCACTGCTTCTCGCCACTGTACTTCAACCTTCCATTCCACACTCTACTTTTACAGCGGGGAAGTGCAGGAACCGATGTTAATAGTCAAGATCTGCTTTTTAGAGCTTTATTTATTATTTAGTGGTTTGACACTGGTGGCCAAGCCAGAATGGTTAGTGGGGAAGAGGTCAAGCTGGGTACGACGAGGGGAAGGGGGCTTCAAATGATGATGATGATGGGCCTCGGCCGGCCCAAGATTCGTAATGATGGCTCGCCTCCGGGTCCTCGCTCATCATCACGCGCCACACCTCTTCTCTTTTTTTTTCACTCTCTTTATTACCGTCTCTCTCTTCTTCTTCTTCTACTTCTTTTTACAATACAAAGGGTGATGATTATCATCGCTTTACTGCGCCACCCCTCTTCTCCCTTTAACACCACCGTCGGTTGATCATGATCTCCTCTTTTCCAGCAATTCAATGCCTCACGATTGGAGGCCCTTTCTTACCTCCTCTGTTTTTACTGCATGCCTGTCATCTCATATCCTTTTTGTTCTTCGTTTTATCCTTTTCCTTTTTGGCTTGGTTCACCTCTTGCTTTTGCAATGCACCTGTTGAACGTGAACGTGGCAGCAGTCCTGAAGGATGCAAATATACGACTGGCGACACAGTGGTGGTAGGGTAGAAAAGGGGATCGAGAGAGAAAAGAAAAAGGCAATGATTTGAATAACTTGGCGCTAAGGATGCAGATTTACGAGAGCAATTTCGGGAATTTAAGCATGCAATTGTGGACTAAACCGTCACATCGAATGTTTAAACTAACTAGGAGTACTAAATACTTGCAAACTAATTACACATATTTACTTATATTGTCAAATCATGGACTATTATTTCAACTTCTTAGATTTGTCTCATAATTAACCTTTATATATGACATTAGTTTCATAATTATTCTATATTTAATACTTCCAATTAGTGCTAAGCATCCGATGTGACCGAAACCATACTTTAGAAGGTGTAATGTTTTTTTTGAAATTATATTGTTCCCATTTTCTTTTTATTAGAAATAAAGTAATTCTACGTGTAGCCAGGTTTATAGAGAAAAAACAAATAGATATACTAAGACCTATCTGATATCATAAATATTGATTTTTTATAAATTTTATTGCAATCAATATGGTTTCACATAGCATAAAATAGAATGACTTTTCTTTAGAGATGGAGGGGCACAACCCCCCCCCCCCCCCCCCCCCACACACACACACACTTTGTAAAATTGTCTAAATCTATAAAAAAAATATTAACATTATGATATATAATTGGTATTGCTAGATTAACCATTTTA
This sequence comes from Eremochloa ophiuroides, assembly GCA_038502445.1. Taxonomy (NCBI): domain Eukaryota; kingdom Viridiplantae; phylum Streptophyta; class Magnoliopsida; order Poales; family Poaceae; genus Eremochloa; species Eremochloa ophiuroides. The sequence goes on from JAHLJS010000009.1 coordinate 37,439,703, forward strand.
GAGTAATTCTCTTTTAAGCATAAACATAATTTATTATTGTACACATAATTGAAGTTTTGCACTGCTTGAATGGTAATGTATGGTTGATAACTTGCTAATAAATAATACTCCCTCCATTCCCCCCTCTGTCCCAACATAAATAACTTTGTAAATTTTAAAATTTGTCTTAAACAAAAAAATTGGACACCACCTCCTAATGCGGAAGTTAATCAAGCGTGCATATAAGCAATAATTGCCAAATCAAGGAGATATTCTCCAGGAAAGGAGAGTTGGCCATGATACATATGTGAAGTCATTTATCAAAGAAAATAGTATATTGTAAGTCATTACATGTTTTTTAGATATATAATTTTTACTTATATATCTAGACATAATCGATATCGAGGTACATAATAAAAGCTATATACTAAAAAAAGACAAATGGTAATTTTAGAGTAACAATTAAAACAATCAATAAATTGGTGATATCACTGAAAGAGTGTGCGTTAAGTAGATTTTGAATGCAGTTATGCAATAGATAGACCGGAATACCAGACGATGCATCCACGCGAAAGGAAAAACGAAGATAAACCTAACCAAATCTTTTCCAAGGCACTAGGGAAAACTATGATTGTACTGATTGAACTCCCCTGCAGCAGCAATGCTAAGGGCACTCCCAATGCTAGAAACTATGTATAGTTTCTATATGTATAGACATTACGTATAAAAACTACGTTCTCAATAGATAGTTTCTACAAAATAATCCTTTTTCTAATCACACCTCTTCTTTCTCCTTCATCTACCTATCATATCTCTTCGTGTCATGGTTCTCGTATAGACCTGGTTTCTATCTCTCTCCTCATTAAATCGCTTGCCACATCAGCAAAATATCTATATGGCAGGACAATTAATAGGGATAGAAACCAGGGTAGAGTCTGGGTTGGGAGTGCCCTAGTACTACTAGACACAGGATGACAGGACCAATAATGATTCATGTGACGACGTTTCACAATAAACATATAAAGTTATGGCTCCCGTGACAGAGTGTAGTCGCGCGCGGTCCAACTAACCCCTGCCAATCGTTTCCCACAACCATATATCTTCCATGGAGCTGCATCGGGTTCCTCCCTGCTCTGCTCGCAGCGAAGGCATCGGCCGGTGCTGGCCATGGAGACAGGCAATTGAAGATGCACAAGGGGGGGCAGTGCAAGTGCACGGCCATGATAGATAGCCAATTGAAAGCAAAGCCATCATTTGGATTTCCCCTTCTCCTGTGCTCTTGCCACACACCCCAGCCCTCTTGGTCGCCTTCGTTTCGGCCCCTCAAGTTATTGCACACACTCGAAAGCTTCATCGATGGATGCCGCCGCTCATCGGTCCATCGGTGCTACTGCAACACATATGCTAGCTACCACTGTGGCACACTCGATCGCATGCATGGTAAAAGAAAAAAAACGCACTTACTCGATTTGGCTAAGGTTGGGTGTCTGTTTACCTAAAGCCTAAGCAGAGACCTCCTTTTCTCTGTTTGAAGGAAAGAAATTGGCTAAGTATATACTATACTACTACTATACTGGACTGTAGGAATAGTACGTAATCCAGTAGATGTTGGTTGCTGACACGGCCAATGCAAGCTCTACTACTACACCCACCAATGGCTGCAAGCAGCAATAGGTTACTAGGGTGAAGGTCCCCTGTTTATTTTCCCAGCCAAGGCCAAAGCGACCCTGCGCTAAGAAGCAGCTCGCTGCTGCGGCGGTTCTGCCTCTGCTGTGCCTGATCATCTCAGACCAGGTTGGCCAAATACAGAGAGCTGCATGGTTTCTAGAAAGGCATGATGGAAGAGCCAGGGAGCGATAGATACAAATGCAATGATGAGTCCAGGCGAAGCAGAGGATGAAGTTCGATACATGCATGTGCACAATCAATGGGGTTCGGCAGCGTCAACGTGTCGCATCGATTCGCCCCGTGAAAAAACTGTTTGCTCCCTTTCCCCTGACGGGCGAAGGCCCGACCCATACCGGGCCACTTCGTGGGGGAGCTCGAGACCGATCTCGTGCACGAGCAGACTTGACACCGGGAAATTTGTCCGCACGAGGAGTCGACGAAGCATCACAAAAACATGTGCTAGACTGCTAGTGTAATTGTGTAGTACTGCACCTGTACCATGAACGCGTGATGCTTGACGACTCCATCACAGCGGCTTTGCTTGGTGGGCATGAATCTCCGCAAGTATAGATGAGCAAATGGGCCTGGGTTCGGGCTAGGCACGACATGATATGACATGGCACGGGATGGTCCACGGGCCTATTGGGCCATGCCATCCTAGCCCTTGACCTAGGCCTAGGGACAGCCCTCCGGGCCACTTTTCATGCCGGACAAGTAAAAAACACGGCCAAACTAGCAGGCCAGGTCAGCCCGTAGTCCGCGTCACCATGGCGCCGTGGGGAAGAAGCACCGCTGCATTGTAGAGGAGTGTCGTCACTCGCGTCGTAGAGTCGATCAAGCCACTGGCGAGCTCGCCCTTGGCCGCTCGGCCATCGGCCATCAGTGCTACGCACGCGAGGGAAGAGGAAGGCCGCAGAGGGCGTCATGCACTGCGTGCTTTGGTCTCGTGCGAGCACGATGCGAGGGAGAGAGATGGGTGGCCACCGCGTTGTGCCAGCGACGGGAGGGAAGGAAGCATCTGCAACGGCGATGCGAGTGAGGGAAGGGAGCAGGATTCGTGCGTGCGATGCAAGAGATATGAAGGGCGGCTACGGTAAGGAAGGGGTGACAAGTCGACGACGTGGGATGTGGATGAAGATTAGGATTACAACTTGTACATTATATATGACATGTAAGTTAGTAAGTCTTTATCGAGCCTTAGACTATTTAACTGGTTATGTTGTGCCGGCCCACGTGTCTAGGATGTGGCTTGGGCACGGCCCGGTGCACCGGGCTAGGCCAGCCCGGGCCCATACAACATCGTGTCATACTTGGGCCGGATAAAAAACCTTGTGTTCATGTCTGGTGAATGGGCTACAGGATATATGCTCATCTATAGTCCTATTTGGATGCACCAACTAAAGTTTAGTTAGCTAATTTTAGCTATTGTGCATCCAGACACCTTATAACTAAACATAACTAAAGTTTAGCTGAAAACCAAAATGTACACAATCCAATTAGCTATTTCAACCTCCAGCTAAAACCAGCTGAACGGTCTAAATGACCAAATTAAACCCAACTAAAGCTTAGTTAGAGCATCCAAACACACCCAATGAGGGATAGCATGGTCAAAATTTTTAATTAGATAGAGCACCTAAAGTCTAAACACCCCAGCCAAAATAATTTTTACCTAGCTAAACTTCAAATCTACTAATTAGCTAACTAAATTTTAGTCGGGTCCATCCAAACAGGCCCTATGTGTACAAGTCATGCGTAAATTGCTAGTGCTGGCTATACGTGGCTACAAGGAATGGTTGGAGCACGTAGACGACACTAGAGCATTTCAAACGAAACCTTGAATCGAATCGTGATATTTGCAGGACCATCGATCTGCCGCGTTGACCATCACATGAGCAAGGCGACCGAAAAGCGAACGGCCCCCATCATCTTGCTCGTCGTTGAAGAGCATCATCAGGCGATCGATCCTGGTTGGCTGCTTTTGCATTGTCTGCACGCACCAGCAAACCCGCTGCCAAGAAAAAGCTGTGTCGACCTGCTGGACGACAGCAGCTGATCCCCTAGTCAACCGGTGTGATTCGAGTGGCACGAGCTGCACACGCGTCCGAGTCAAACAAGGGCCGGCTCTCCATGCATGCACATGCATGGAGCCTGCCTAGGCACATCAGCATGGCGGCCGATCTGAGGTGAGGCGTGATGATCATGAGCGCGTCTCGGTCGACAGGAGTAGCCCGTACGACCTCCTCCACTAGCGGCCTAGCCGGATCGCCATCGATGGTTATGCCGAGACGGAGGGCCCTGCCCCGGCATTTGCTCACGCTGTCACGCACTTGTATAGTACTGTGCTCGTAGTAATTTGGTGGCAGGGAGGGACATGGATTGCGCGACACTATTGGTGCAGACGTGCACAAGCCCTGCTCAGCTCAGCTCATTTCATCATGCCTGCCCTGACCCTGACGCAGGCGCCGGTCGTGCTCGTGCGTGGCGCTGCGACGGTGTCATGGGAGGAGGAGGTTCTGGGCTCTGGCACGAGGGAATCGGCTCGCTAGCTCATCTCATGTGTCGCATGCGTCGGCTGATCTTGAGTGGTTGCCGGCACGGGTCCGAATGGCGCCGAATCTCCTTTGAGCCGAGCGTGCACGCGCGCACCCTGATGCCGACGTCGGGCCAGGCCGGCGGTCCTCCCACCTCCGTCCGCGCTCGGGCGTACAGTTATGTATCTATCGAGTCCCACGTGCGACGCGTCTGGCTCGCGCGGCTGCCTATAGGCTATACGTCGGACGTGCATGATGCGTCCGAGGAAAACAATGCAAAAAAAACTGCAAAAAGCGGTGCGACTGTGGCACGCCCGGCCCACACATTGATGAAGCCGCGGATGATGGCGCGGTTTGAACGCCTGCGCGACGGGCCGACGGGAGTCTACTCTACCCCACGGCCGACGGGAGTCTACTCTATCTCTACCTGATTCTCGTGACTGGGATCATCATCAGTCCACAAAGGGGACCGACGGAGTCGGAGGGGGGGACAAAACTAAAAAGGACGGGAACGGGAGGACGGGACGGGCATCCGAGTATCGCTTCGCTAATCGCTGCATTTTGCAGTACTACTTTGCTTTCACCGCTTTATTATTTCACAGGTTTCCGTTCGGTCTGCCTAGCGCAACGCAGTTCGCAAAAAAAGGCTGCATGCCTTTTACAGAGAACAGACTACGGAATGATGGAGTAGCACGGGATTTTGTTTAATATACCCCCTTCGTCTCAACAAACATAAACGCTATCAACTTTAACCAATTATAAATAATAAATAATAAATATTTATAATGTTAAATAAATACCACTACATTAACTATGAAATGTATTTTCATAATAATATATTAATTAGAGCTATAAATATGGATACTATCTACTACTATACCTAAATAGGAGGAACCTACTAGCCTATTTTTCTGTGATTTCGTGAAGCCAAGTCATCGAAGGGGCCCACCACCATCACAGTCCGCATGCCATCTGTCAATGCACCTTCGCCTGTTCATTCACGCGGTCTTCCTCCTCTTTCCTTTACTGAGTCATGGAATTAGAAGAGACACAGACGAATGGATGATTCCTCGCCACAATTGATGTATTGGAAACCGCTAGAAGATCAAAAGCCGGTGACTTATGAGTATGGCCTAAGTCGTTCATCTCCCATAGTCCCATGCCCAGGTTACTCGATAGGTGGAGTCGGAGGCAAGTATTCGATGGCTCCGCGTGGCCGTGTGCAACCGCGACAGATCGAGGACTGGGTGAGCTGCTAGATGCACTGCCAAGCGCCGGAGTTCTAAGGTTGTAGCTGCGCTTGGCTGGGGCAACGAGAGTCACGATAGTTGCGGCGTTCTGACGCACGAAGGGGAAGCAGCAGGTTGTGGAGGTGTGCAGCGATGGTCTAGAAACCATTTCACACCGGGCCGACTAGCACAATCCAGTTAGAGCCAAATTGCGACGCGGTCCAACTCCTTCGCCTGCTGCTCCTCCGACCTCTCAATCAAGTTTTCCAGGTTTGGCTATTGCTCAAAAAACTGCTCTAACCTCCTCCGGCCTCTTTATGTAGTTTACTGGTTGTGATTGTTGATTCAACAGGTGGACCAAGGTTGAGAGATTCTTCAGATAGCATTGGATGAGGATGTAACAGGTCACCTGCCAAGGCCAGTCTAGCTATGCATGTTCAAGTCAATCACGGAGGATGCTTCAAGTCCCTTCATGACCTCTGAAACGATGGTCGGTTTTCAGACTTGAAGGAGGATCATGAAGATAACGATCACTTAATGTGACGGAACCGCCTTAATCATAGGGCCCACGTGCCACGTCATCGTCCCTAAGGACCGTTGACTAGTCTGCACGAGTTCCCTTTGACTTAGGTGGCCCGTCGGGTTTCATAGGAAACCCTAATTTCCCCGAGGATCTCATTGTAAAGACCTTGCAAGTATTACAACAGCTTACACAAATAATTTGAATCAGAGTAAAGAGTGCGGAAGTATTACTTAAACATAGATTACAATTACATTATTCCAAACCAGAGTTTCGCAGTGGAGTAGCTGTATACAACTAAACACCCTGCCCAAGGGTTTCATTATATACACATCTTCATTCATGTACGAACCAATGACCGGCACGATCCTTTGTACAACGGTTTTCTCAGTTTACCTGCAACAGGGGTTAACAAACCCTGAGTACATGGGGTACTCCGCAAGACTTATGTAACAACCCTAAAAATCCACACAATCTAAAAATCCCAACCAATTAAAATTTTTCATTTATTTATTGTGAAAACCCATTTTTCTTGTGCAAGCATATAGGTTTCATTATGAAATTGGTAAATAAAGGAGTGTAGTTTGCATTTTAATTCCAATCACATAGAATAATAACTTATGCATCACATTTGGGATTTATAGCAATTTATGTTTGTATTTACTCAATAAATTAAAATGGGCAATATATGTATATATACACTAAACTGAAAACAGAAAAGGAGAAAGAGAGTTCGGCCAGCAAGCCAGCCCGAGCCCGCCCGACCTTCCTCTCCTCATCTCACCGCGCGCGGCCCACGTCGCGGCTCGGCAGCGCACGCGCACGACCAGCACACGCGCTCGCGCTCGCGCTCGCTGCCAACCCGGCCCCGCCTGTCAGCCACTCTCGCCCCCACTGTTCTTCTTCCTCACGAAGGCGACGCGCCTGCCGGGGGTGTCGCGCGAATGGCGTGACCCCGGTCCCACAGCCGACCGCATGGCAGAGCCCTGACCCCGCTGTCCCCCTCCTGTCCCCTCCTTTCTTGGCCGCCAAGCGAACCCGCGCCATCCGGAGCCCTAGATCCACTCGAGCCACGGCCCTTCGATCGGCCGAGCGCAATCGAGACCGTTCGCCATTGGAGCTGGCCAAGCTCGCCTATAAATTGGAGCACCCCGAAGCCCTACCCTCATTTCCCCTCGCCGCCACCGCAGCACAGATCGGCACACCGCACCAAGCCGAGAGAGAGAGCATAGGAGAAGGGCGGAGCAGGGGAGGAGAAGCTGCCGGAGCGCCGCCGCCGCGGAGCACGCCGGAGCCGGACACGGAGGAGAAGCCGAGCTGCGGACGAGGAGCGGCACGGCACTGCGATCGCTCTGCACGGCTCCGACTCGCCACTGCACCGCCATCCTAGCTTCACCGACACCACGGTGAGCCACCGCACGCCATGTCCGAACCTTGCCCTGCTTTTGCCATGGCGTTTCACCCTCGGGACGCGCAGGCACGAGCCTATACCGGCTCGGGAAGATCACCTGCACCATGCACTCACTCGACCAGCCAAAACCCCCGGACTACAAGCTTGCTAGACCGAGAACGCAGCACGACGCGTTCTCGGCGGAGCGCGCTCACCACCGACGCGTTCCGACGCCGAATCACCCGTTCCGAGCAATCCGTCTAGCAACCGTATAGGTTAGAGCGTCGTGGAGCACGGCCACGACCCCCTTGAGCTAGCTACGCGGATCTAAGCGCTAGAGGAAGCCTGAATCGCCCTGGCCGCGTGCGCCGCGACCTTACCGGAGCGCCGCCGCGAGCCGTCGCCAAAAAAAGGTCATGCCATGGCTAAAGTTCGCCACAAGAGTGTTGTATGCCTCTCTGGCCTCACCAATTTGACAAGACCGCACTCGATTGAACCAATACTTGTTCGTAGCCGCGATGCCGCCTTCCGCCGTCGTCGGCGACACGCCGCCGCCACGGCCGAGCACCTTGGAAAGCTCGGTAGCCAAAATTAGTAGTTGGTATACCATCGCCTTAGACCCTGGACGCGTATACATCTCCTAGAAGACCTCCTTAGCCCCGCCGGAACCTCACAGTCGCGACGACATCGCCGCCGACAGGTTCCGCCTCGCTTAAGATCCGTTCCGAGTACCCCCGGTCGCCTCGCGCTGCGGAGAAAGGCCGCCGAGGTTCGCCAAGTCTGCCTCGGCACCGCCGCTAGAAAGCCGAGCCCTGCCTTGCCGAGATATGGTCATCACCGCCCTGTCATCGTCCGCCGCATCGGAGAGACACCGCCGCCTTGAACAGACGCCCTGGACCCCTGCTAGCACCGAATTTCCGATTCGCCCGAGCCTCCCCAGGAGAGCTCGGGAGAACAGCACCCTCGGGCACCCAAATTTCCGATTCGCCCGAGCCTCCCCAGGAGAGCTCGGGAGAGCAGCACCCTCGGCACACCAAATCTCCGATTCGCCCGAGCCTCCCCAGGAGAGCTCGGGAGAGCAGCCCCTTCGGCGCCCACATTTCCGATTCGCCCGAGCCTCCGCGGGAGACCTCGGGAGAGCGGCACCCTCGGGCGCCCAAAATTTCCGATTCGCCCGAGCCTCCCCAGGAGAGCTCGGGAGAGCAGCACCCTCGGCACACCAAATCTCCGATTCGCCCGAGCCTCCCCAGGAGAGCTCGGGAGAGCAGCCCCTTCGGCGCCCACATTTCCGATTCGCCCGAGCCTCCGCGGGAGACCTCGGGAGAGCGGCACCCTCGGGCGCCCAAAATTTCCGATTCGCCCGAGCCTCACCGGGAAAGCTCGGGAGAGCGGCACCCTCGGGCGCCCAAATTTCCGATTCGCCCGAGCCTCACTAGGAGAGCTCGGGAGAGCAGCCCCCCTCGGCACCCAAATGTCCGATTCGCCCGAGCCTCCACAGGAGACCTCGGGAGAACGGCACCCTCGGGCACCCAAATTTCCGATTCGCCCGAGCCTCCCCGGGAGAGCTCGGGAGAACGGCACCCTCGGCGCCCCGAATCTCCGATTCGCCCGAGCCCCGCCGAGCTAAACCGAACTATGCCGAGCTCAGCCGAGATACCCCAACCACAGCCGAGCTACCACCGACCACCGCCGAGCCACGCCGAGCTACGCCAACTCCGGCAACTCTCTGGGAACCAGCATGGAACACCTGGTGGGCGACCCTCGGGTTTGTGTTCTGATGAGGCGACACACGCCGCACTACTGGACCCGCGCGCCACGTGGACCAATCCCGAGCTGCCCCTATTAACCAACCAGTTTTCCCATTTTCAGAAAATAGGATAATCTTCGGAAATTCATAACTTATTCATATGAAGTCCAAAAATTGCGCACCATATATCAAAATTCTCAGAAAAATGAGATCTACAATCTAAGACTGTGTTTGTGTGCATTTGGCTCTTTATTTTATTGGATTTTTCTGGAATACCCTATAGGAGTCGCTGACGCGACTATTTCGTGTTCGATTTCAGAGCCGGAGGAGGATCTGACTAAGGAAGACGACCACGATTACTTCCAAGAGCTAGGAGACGACTACGAAGGTGCCACGTCCCACCAAATCCTTAGATCCTATTACGCATTGCAAATGACATTATTGCTATTGCTTTATGATTATGTATGGATTGGTTGCATGGTAGTATATTTGAATTCCCTGCCTTGATAAGACTTTACCCTGCTATCCGCTGTTAGGTTAGCTGCTGCTTAATTTACTGTTACTCTTCCACTACTTTCTACTTGCTATATGCTATGTGGTGGAATTGGGACGGTGTATAACTGATTATAACCACTGGGAGAGAGTGCTGCGTGCGTCTTGGGTGCGTGGTAAGGGTTGATGTCGACCAAGTGGGATGTGAGACAAGCCCATGGGGCAAGTCGTGCCGGGGGTGCAACCTGGGCATCCCCAAAGTGAGATACCTGTGGCGGGTAAAGTTGTGGAGGAGGTTCCGGGTGGGATAGCCTTGGTGGTTTGAAGCCCGTGGACGGAGGTGCTGTGATAGCACGGGGAGAGTATCCCCTAAGTGGAGATACCTGCTTGGTCACAACCTAGGATCTGACTAGTGACCGGAAACATCTGGATTCCCTTGCTACTCGCTCGCTTCTGATGGGCGGGAGACGGCTGGACTACTTGGTAGGGCGGTACCACTACTGCTAGGTTGAAAGGTGATAAGGGTGGGCGGTGACGGATGGAGAGATTCCCGTACCGTCCTAGATGCGCAGTACCACTGGTTGGACCCGGTGCTGCGTCTCCCAGTCTCAGCATGACGGTGTTGGATCCGGAATATCCCAGGGCTGAGTGGTAGGGTGGTACCGACCTAGGCAAGCAAGCACCCGGAATTCTGCCTAGATGATTGTACAGCATCGATGATGGCTAATCTTGTGAGTAGTAAAACCTCTGCAGAGTGTATGGTTGATCGATCGATACATAAGTCAACTCGTTGGCTATGGACCTTTCCTAATGTTTCTGCAACCACTATTAGATGAGAGCATATTCTTTTCTCCCCCTGGATAACATTGTTCCGGCAGTGTACCCGTTGTGGTAGTGTGCCGCTGAGATAGGCCCGAAAGGGAGTTGGGCCTGTCGAATGAGAGTGAGGTGTGGATATGTGAGGTGTGGTGATGGGAAAAGGGATAATGGTGTTAACTGGTGATAAAACTTGACTAATTAAACATTGATTACAGCTGCATAGGAAAAACCTCAGCCTATAGGTCTGCTTGTATAGCCTTGCATCCACTTTCCACAAAGCAAATGCTGCATAGGTGGGCTCCGTGGCCAGTACAAATCGTACTGATAAATTTGCTGTCAGGTGACGAGAATGAGTACGACTTCGAGGGAGATGATGACGAGGAATAGGGTCACGTGCTACACTCAAGTTGGCCGTGAAGGATGAATCGCTTCCGCATCTTCTAAAGCTTCTCTGATTGTTGATTCCGCCAGTGTGGCGATGTAATAAATATGTAAGACTTATTTATCGTTGTATGGATCCTGGTGTCAACTGAGATATGGGTAATTTCATGGATTGTCCCAAGCAATCTGTTGAATTACAATTCGAGCCTGTGGATTTCCCTTCGTGGAAATCGAGGTCGTTTCAGTTGGTATCAGAGCCATACTTGACTGTAGGACGAGACCCATAGAAAATGGACGTTAGAATAGGAAACCAGACTCTCTTTCGGTTATATTACCGACCTTGCATTCACTTTTTATGCAATGGCTTATCTAATACAAGGACCTGCTAATCCGTTTCTTGAAAAATTTGCAGATGACCAGCCTTGGACCACCACTTCGTCCACTGCACGACGGCACTATTGAGAACCCGATCAAATGGCCATTGACCTTATGCACCAGTAGCTTATGGGACCCTGCGTGGCCCTTAGACTAGTGATACCATGCGTTGTCCTGTCATTGGCTATCTGCGCTTAGCTCGATCTTCTTAGCAGCTAGGAACATCCTTTATGTAATAATAACCATGTGATGAGTGACATTTGGATCTTATGCTTCTTATGGTTCTCTAAGCTTCTTTGGTTGAGTGTAGGATAGCATGAAAAATGTTTTAATTCATTTAAATCGTTGAAAACATCTAACTCCTACTTAAACAACTACAAGATTATTACTGCACTGAGCACGTACCTAATAACTTCAGATGTCAACGAGACGTTCCGCGCGCCTGGAGAACCGCCAGCCCTCCCCTGCACCTGCGCCAGGACACGGGCGTGGTCGCAACCGTGGACGCCCAGCTGGCAGGCGAGTTGGAGTTAACTTGGAAGAAGAGCTGCGTCGGGCAGAGGATGCACCGCCGGAGAACGATCCACCACCACAGAGAGAGAGTGTGCCTCCGCCACCGCCACCGCCGCCGCCACCAACGTTGGCGGAAGTGATGGCTCAGCAGACCCAGCTGCTGAATGCCATAGCTGCTGGGATGAACAGGCACCCCGGGCCACCCCAGAATGACTTCCAAAGGAAACTGGAGGGTTTCCTGAAGCTGAGGCCACCTACCTTCGACGGGACCGACAGCGATCCCCTCGCTGCCGACGATTGGCTTAAAGAGATGGAGAAGAAGCTGGACCTGACCACTTGCTCCGACGAGGAGTGTGTTGGGATTGCTAGCCACCAGCTGACCGGTGCTGCGTCTCCCAGTCTCAGCATGACGGTGTTGGATCCGGAATATCCCAGGGCTGAGTGGTAGGGTGGTACCGACCTAGGCAAGCAAGCACCCGGAATTCTGCCTAGATGATTGTACAGCATCGATGATGGCTAATCTTGTGAGTAGTAAAACCTCTGCAGAGTGTATGGTTGATCGATCGATACATAAGTCAACTCGTTGGCTATGGACCTTTCCTAATGTTTCTGCAACCACTATTAGATGAGAGCATATTCTTTTCTCCCCCTGGATGACATTTTTCCGGCAGTGTACCCGTTGTGGTAGTGTGCCGCTGAGATAGGCCCGAGAGGGAGTTGGGCCTGTCGAATGAGAGTGAGGTGTGGGTATGTGAGGTGTGGTGATGGGAAAAGGGATGATGGTGTTAACTGGTGATAAAACTTGACTAATTAAACATTGATTACAGCTGCATAGGAAAACCTCAGCCTATAGGTCTGCTTGTATAGCCTTGCATCCACTTTCCACAAAGCAAATGCTGCATAGGTGGGCTCCGTGGCCAGTACAAATCGTACTGATAAATTTGCTGTCAGGTGACGAGAATGAGTACGACTTCGAGGGAGATGATGACGAGGAATAGGGTCACGTGCTACACTCAAGTTGGCCGTGAAGGATGAATCGCTTCCGCATCTTCTAAAGCTTCTCTGAATGTTGATTCCGCCAGTGTGGCGATGTAATAAATGTTTATGTAAGACTTAATTATCGTTGTATGGATCCTGGTGTCAACTGAGATATGGGTAATTTCATGGATTGTCCCAAGCAATCTGTTGAATTACAATTCGAGCCTGTGGATTTCCCTTCGTGGAAATCGAGGTTGAATTACAGCTCGAGTCGGCGCAGGGTAGGTCTGAGCGGGGTGGTGATAGTTGCTGCTGTTGGTACCACCACGGCTCGTTCCCGAAGAAGGTCCCTGGCGGGTTCGGAAAGGCGGAGGTGCACCCGTTCGCTGTCTCTGGGGTGGAGCAGTGCGAGCGGGTCCAGTAGTGCGGCGTGTGTCGCCTCATCAGAACACAAACCCGAGGGTCGCCCACCAGGTGTTCCATGCTGGTTCCCAGAGAGTTGCCGGAGTTGGCGTAGCTCGGCGTGGCTCGGCGGTGGTCGGTGGTAGCTCGGCTGTGGTTGGGGTATCTCGGCTGAGCTCGGCATAGTTCGGTTTAGCTCGGCGGGGCTCGGGCGAATCGGAGATTCGGGGCGCCGAGGGTGCCGTTCTCCCGAGCTCTCCCGGGGAGGCTCGGGCGAATCGGAAATTTGGGTGCCCGAGGGTGCCGTTCTCCCGAGGTCTCCTGTGGAGGCTCGGGCGAATCGGACATTTGGGTGCCGAGGGGGGCTGCTCTCCCGAGCTCTCCTGGTGAGGCTCGGGCGAATCGGAAATTTGGGCGCCCGAGGGTGCCGCTCTCCCGAGCTTTCCCGGTGAGGCTCGGGCGAATCGGAAATTTTGGGCGCCCGAGGGTGCCGCTCTCCCGAGGTCTCCCGCGGAGGCTCGGGCGAATCGGAAATGTGGGCGCCGAAGGGGCTGCTCTCCCGAGCTCTCCTGGGGAGGCTCGGGCGAATCGGAGATTTGGTGTGCCGAGGGTGCTGCTCTCCCGAGCTCTCCTGGGGAGGCTCGGGCGAATCGGAAATTTGGGTGCCCGAGGGTGCTGTTCTCCCGAGCTCTCCTGGGGAGGCTCGGGCGAATCGGAAATTCGGTGCTAGCAGGGGTCCAGGGCGTCTGTTCAAGGCGGCGGTGTCTCTCCGGTGCGGCGGACGATGACAGGGCGGCGATGACCATATCTCGGCAAGGCAGGGCTCGGCTTTCTAGCGGCGGTGCCGAGGCAGACTTGGCGAACCTCGGCGGCCTTTCTCCGCAGCGCGAGGCGACCGGGGGTACTCGGAACGGATCTTAAGCGAGGCGGAACCTGTCGGCGGCGATGTCGTCGCGACTGTGAGGTTCCGGCGGGGCTAAGGAGGTCTTCTAGGAGATGTATACGCGTCCAGGGTCTAAGGCGATGGTATACCAACTACTAATTTTGGCTACCGAGCTTTCCAAGGTGCTCGGCCGTGGCGGCGGCGTGTCGCCGACGATGGCGGAAGGCGGCATCGCGGCTACGAACAAGTATTGGTTCAATCGAGTGCGGTCTTGTCAAATTGGTGAGGCCAGAGAGGCATACAACACTCTTGTGGCGAACTTTAGCCATGGCATGACCTTTTTTTGGCGACGGCTCGCGGCGGCGCTCCGGTAAGGTCGCGGCGCACGCGGCCAGGGCGATTCAGGCTTCCTCTAGCGCTTAGATCCGCGTAGCTAGCTCAAGGGGGTCGTGGCCGTGCTCCACGACGCTCTAACCTATACGGTTGCTAGACGGATTGCTCGGAACGGGTGATTCGGCGTCGGAACGCGTCGGTGGTGAGCGCGCTCCGCCGAGAACGCGTCGTGCTGCGTTCTCGGTCTAGCAAGCTTGTAGTCCGGGGGTTTTGGCTGGTCGAGTGAGTGCATGGTGCAGGTGATCTTCCCGAGCCGGTATAGGCTCGTGCCTGCGCGTCCCGAGGGTGGAACGCCATGGCAAAAGCAGGGCAAGGTTCGGACATGGCGTGCGGTGGCTCACCGTGGTGTCGGTGAAGCTAGGATGGCGGTGCAGTGGCGAGTCGGAGCCGTGCAGAGCGATCGCAGTGCCGTGCCGCTCCTCGTCCGCAGCTCGGCTTCTCCTCCGTGTCCGGCTCCGGCGTGCTCCGCGGCGGCGGCGCTCCGGCAGCTTCTCCTCCCCTGCTCCGCCCTTCTCCTATGCTCTCTCTCTCGGCTTGGTGCGGTGTGCCGATCTGTGCTGCGGTGGCGGCGAGGGGAAATGAGGGTAGGGCTTCGGGGTGCTCCAATTTATAGGCGAGCTTGGCCAGCTCCAATGGCGAACGGTCTCGATTGCGCTCGGCCGATCGAAGGGCCGTGGCTCGAGTGGATCTAGGGCTCCGGATGGCGCGGGTTCGCTTGGCGGCCAAGAAAGGAGGGGACAGGAGGGGGACAGCGGGGTCAGGGCTCTGCCATGCGGTCGGCTGTGGGACCGGGGTCACGCCATTCGCGCGACACCCCCGGCAGGCGCGTCGCCTTCGTGAGGAAGAAGAACAGTGGGGGCGAGAGTGGCTGACAGGCGGGGCCGGGTTGGCAGCGAGCGCGAGCGCGAGCGCGTGTGCTGGTCGTGCGCGTGCGCTGCCGAGCCGCGACGTGGGCCGCGCGCGGTGAGATGAGGAGAGGAAGGTCGGGCGGGCTCGGGCTGGCTTGCTGGCCGAACTCTCTTTCTCCTTTTCTGTTTTCAGTTTAGTGTATATATACATATATTGCCCATTTTAATTTATTGAGTAAATACAAACATAAATTGCTATAAATCCCAAATGTGATGCATAAGTTATTATTCTATGTGATTGGAATTAAAATGCAAACTACACTCCTTTATTTACCAATTTCATAATGAAACCTATATGCTTGCACAAGAAAAATGGGTTTTCACAATAAATAAATGAAAAATTTTAATTGGTTGGGATTTTTAGATTGTGTGGATTTTTAGGGTTGTTACAGTCCTCCCCCCTCATTAGGATCTCGACCTCGAGATTCAGAGTTAACGTACCCATCGAAGAGGTAAGGAAACATAATCCGCAAGTCCGATTCTTTCTCCCACGTAGCTTCCCTTTCAGTGTGATTGCTCCACTGTACCTTGCACATCGGAATAGTCTTGTTTTGCGTCTCTTTGGTATCCCGTGCCAAGATCTTGATCGGATGTTCCATGTATTCAAGTGTGTCTTGCAGGTCTAATGCATCTGTAGGAACTTGCTCCTCGGGAAGCTTCAAACACTTCCTTAATTGCGAGACATGGAACACGGGGTGTACTCCAGATAATTCCTCCGGTAGTTCCAGCTTGTAAGCAAGCTTTCCATCCCTTTTACAGATCTTGTATGGCCCAACATATCTTGGTGCCAATTTCCCCTTCACGTGGAATCTGACAGTGCCACGAAGTGGAGATACCTTGAGGTAGACATAATCCCCAACCTCGAACTCAAGCTCTCTACGTCTCCTATCTGCATAGCTCTTTTGCCTACTCTGTGCAATTCTCAAATTTTCTCTGACCTGTGCTACGCCTTCCTCTGCTTCTACAATCTTAGCAGGGCCAAAGAAGGCTCTCTCTCCGGGTTCTGACCACATTAGCGGGGTCCTGCAGGGTCTCCCATACAATGCCTCAAACGGTGACATCTTGAGGCTTGTTTGATAGCTGTTGTTGTACGAGAATTCAGCGTGGGGCAAGCAGCTTTCCCAACTGGTCTTGTATTTTATCACACAAGCTCGGAGCATATCTTCGAGAATTTGGTTCACTCGTTCTGTTTGACCGTCAGTTTGTGGGTGATAAGCCGTGCTATAGTCCAGCTTGGTTCCGATGGATTTGTGCAAGGCTTGCCAGAATCGAGACGTGAATTGTGAGCCTCGATCAGATATTATGCTTGTGGGTGCCCCGTGTAGTCTCAGAATGTGGGTTATGTATAAATCCGCCAGCCGTTCGGCATCGTAGCCAATGCTGATGGGAATGAAGTGAGCGACCTTGGTCAAACGGTCGACTATCACCCAAATCGAGTCGTGTTTCTTCTCGGTGCGGGGTAACCCAACGATAAAATCCATCGAAATGCATTCCCATTTCCATTCTGGAATTGCGAGGGGTTGTAGTAGGCCGGCTGGTCGTTGATGTTCGGCCTTGATTCTGCTGCAAGTGTCACATCGGGCTACATGCCCTGCAATGTCTGCCTTCATATTCTCCCACCAGAAGTGTTTTCTTAGATCATGGTACATCTTGGCTGACCCCGGGTGAATGCAATATTTGGAGTCATGGCCTTCTGACAGAATCTCTTCTCGTATCGCTGAATCCGTCGGTACACAGATTCTATCTTTGTACCATACAGTTCCCTGCTCATCTTCTCGGTATTCAGGGCCTCTTCCCAGCTTCATCAAACCACGGATATAGTCTATCTCAGGACAGTTCTTTTGTGCTTCACGGATTCGTGAGGTGAGATTGTACTCGACGCGAAGCTCATTTAGCATGCCATAGGAGACTACCTCGAGCTGGAATGCGTCGAACTCTCTCCTGAGCTCAGGTGGCATAGAGTTGGTGATGAGGGTATGGCAGTAGCTTTTGCGGCTAAGTGCATCAGCGACAACATTAGCCTTTCCTGGGTGATAATGGATCTCAAGATCATAGTCCTTGATGAGTTCCAGCCATCTGCGTTGCCTCATATTCAGATCTTCCTGTGTGAAGAAGTACTTCAGGCTCTTGTGGTCAGTGTAGATGTCACACTTGTTGCTTATCAGATAGTGTCTCCAAATCTTGAGTGCATGTACCACGGCTGCAAGTTCTAGGTCATGAGTCGGGTATCGCTGCTCATGCTCCTTCAACTGTCTTGAGGCATAAGCTATCACTCTTCCTTCTTGCATTAGTACACAGCCCAAACCTTGCCGAGAGGCATCACAGTATACAACAAAATCCTTGTGAATATCGGGCAGGGCTAGTACAGGTGTAGTAGTGAGCTTCTCCTTCAAGGTCTGAAAACTCTTCTCACATTCAGGAGTCCATATAAACTTGTTCTCTTTCTTCAGCAAGTTGGTCATGGGTCTTGCAATCTTGGAGAAATTCTCAATAAATCTGCGATAGTATCCTGCAAGTCCCAAAAAGCTTCTGATTTCTGACACATTACAGGGTTGTTCCCACTCTTTCACAGCTTCAATTTAGGCTGGGTCTACTGCGACTCCTTCTCCTGACAGTACGTGTCCAAGGAAAGCAACTTCCTCAAGCCAGAATTCGCACTTGGAGAATTTGGCGTATAGCTGGTTGCGAGACAACCTCTCCAATACGGTCCTCAGATGATGTTCATGTTCCTCTTTTGTGGCTGAATAAACCAATATATCATCAATGAATACCACTACAAACTTGTCTAGCTCATTCATGAAGACCTTGTTCATCATGTTCATGAAGTATGCCGGAGCATTAGTGAGTCCAAATGAGACTACTGTGCACTCATATTGTCCATATCTAGTGACAAATGCAGTCTTCGGGATATCTTCTTCCCTGATCTTCATCTGATGATACCCTGATCGGAGATCGATCTTTGAGAAGTACTTGGCCTTACTCAATTGATCTAACAGATCATCGATGCGGGGCAATGGGTACTTATTCTTGACTGTAACCGCATTCAGATTCCGGTAGTCGATGCACATCCTCATCGTGCCATCCTTCTTCCTGACAAACAAAACGGGAGATCCCCAAGGCGAAGCACTTGGCCTAATGAAACCCTTCTCCAGTAATTCTCCCAGCTGCTTCTTGAGTTCCTTTAACTCATCAGCCGACATTCTGTAGGGTCTTTTGGCAATCGGTGCAGTCCCTGGCATCAGCTCTATAACAAACTCCACATCTCTATCTGGTGGCATTCCTGGCAACTCCTCTGGAAATACGTCATTGAATTCACAGACTACTGGCACATCTCTGAATGTCAGCTCTGTCTTATCTGCTTTAGTCTCCAGGGCACATAGGAGGGCTTGGACTCTCTCGGTTTGGGGTACACATCGGACAGCTGTTCCCCAAGGGTGGGTTACCTGAACATATCTAGGTGAACAAGATATCACCCCCCGGTGTTTGGTTAGCCAGTCCATGCCTAAGATGACATCTAAGCTATTGGAGGGTAGTAGGGTTAGGTCAGCTCGAAAGTCAAGTCCCTCGATAGTGATTATCACTCCTCTACATATGTGAACGCTTCTGAAGGTTCCTAAGGGCGAGCTAGTTAGGATGGGGTTTGCTCTCGGGGTTACAGGTATGTTATGCTTTCGTGCATATGCAGATGAAATGTATGAACATGTAGCTCCCGAATCGAACAGAACTGTAGCCATGTTACCCTGAACTAGGAACGTACCGTACACAGCATCAGGTGCAGCTTCAGCTTCCTCAGCGGTCATGTGGTTCAGTCTTCCTCGGGTAGCAGATCCCCGGTTTGGTGTGCCCTGTGCAGCTGCTGGTGCACGGTTGAGGTCGGGGCACACAGCCACACGGTGTCCAGGCTTTCCGCATCCGAAGCAAGTGAAGGGCGCACTGCCTGCTGTAGCTGTCGCAGGAGCCTTCCAATTGCTTGTCCTTGGCGTGTTGGTAGCGGGGGCGGGTGTGTTCTGCACAGCTCGAGTCGGCGCAGGGTAGGTCTGAGCGGGGTGGTGATAGTTGCTGCTGTTGGTACCACCACGGCTCGTTCCCGAAGAAGGTCCCTGGCGGGTTCGGAAAGGCGGAGGTGCACCCGTTCGCTGTCTCTAGGGTGGAGCAGTGCGAGCGGGTCCCTCAGAGCGGCGCTTCTTTCCCTTGTTCTGGGCCTCGAACTCCAGACGTGCTTCCATGCGATCCTTCTCGATTTCTATGCAGCGGTCAATCAGCTCTCGCAGAGTGTAGCTCTTGTTCCCTGACAGAGCCAACCTGATCTTGGTCTGAAGTCCCTTCCTGTAGTAGTACATCTTTTCCTTCTCGGAACTCACGCAAGACGCAGGTGCGTAGCGGAGCAAGCAGTTGAAGCGGGTGGTGTACTCGTGGATCCGGTCAGCTCCCTGGGAGATGTTGCGAAACTCGTTCTCCTTGGCCTCCATGACTCCCTCAGGAATGTGGTGGTCACGGAAAGCCTCGGTGAACTCATCCCAGTCAATGCGGGCTGGGTCCTCGTGAGCGCTGGTGTAGTTGTCCCACCATGCTCGTGCAGCACCGGTCAGCTCCCTGGGAACCAGCATGGAACACCTGGTGGGCGACCCTCGGGTTTGTGTTCTGATGAGGCGACACACGCCGCACTACTGGACCCGCGCGCCACGTGGACCAATCCCGAGCTGCCCCTATTAACCAACCAGTTTTCCCATTTTCAGAAAATAGGATAATCTTCGGAAATTCATAACTTATTCATATGAAGTCCAAAAATTGCGCACCATATATCAAAATTCTCAGAAAAATGAGATCTACAATCTAAGACTGTGTTTGTGTGCATTTGACTCTTTATTTTATTGGATTTTTCTGGAATACCCTATAGGAGTCGCTGACGCGACTATTTCGTGTTCGATTTCAGAGCCGGAGGAGGATCTGAGTAAGGAAGACGACCACGATTACTTCCAAGAGCTAGGAGACGACTACGAAGGTGCCACGTCCCACCAAATCCTTAGATCCTATTACGCATTGCAAATGACATTGTTGCTATTGCTTTATGATTATGTATGGATTGGTTGCATGGTAGTATATTTGAATTCCCTGCCTTGATAAGACTTTACCCTGCTATCCGCTGTTAGGTTAGCTGCTGCTTAATTTACTGTTACTCTTCCACTACTTTCTACTTGCTATATGCTATGTGGTGGAATTGGGACGGTGTATAACTGATTATAACCACTGGGAGAGAGTGCTGCGTGCGTCTTGGGTGCGTGGTAAGGGTTGATGTCGACCAAGTGGGATGTGAGACAAGCCCATGGGGCAAGTCGTGCCGGGGGTGCAACCTGGGCATCCCCAAAGTGAGATACCTGTGGCGGGTAAAGTTGTGGAGGAGGTTCCGGGTGGGATAGCCTTGGTGGTTTGAAGCCCGTGGACGGAGGTGCTGTGATAGCACGGGGAGAGTATCCCCTAAGTGGAGATGCCTGCTTGGTCACAACCTAGGATCTGACTAGTGACCGGAAACATCTGGATTCCCTTGCTA
This sequence comes from Eremochloa ophiuroides, assembly GCA_038502445.1. Classification (NCBI taxonomy): domain Eukaryota; kingdom Viridiplantae; phylum Streptophyta; class Magnoliopsida; order Poales; family Poaceae; genus Eremochloa; species Eremochloa ophiuroides. Next base: position 37,460,459 of record JAHLJS010000009.1, read on the forward strand.
CTCGCTCGCTTCTGATGGGCGGGAGACGGCTGGACTACTTGGTAGGGCGGTACCACTACTGCTAGGTTGAAAGGTGATAAGGGTGGGCGGTGACGGATGGAGAGATTCCCGTACCGTCCTAGATGCGCAGTACCACTGGTTGGGCCCGGTGCTGCGTCTCCCAGTCTCAGCATGACGGTGTTGGATCCGGAATATCCCAGGGCTGAGTGGTAGGGTGGTACCGACCTAGGCAAGCAAGCACCCGGAATTCTGCCTAGATGATTGTACAGCATCGATGATGGCTAATCTTGTGAGTAGTAAAACCTCTGCAGAGTGTATGGTTGATCGATCGATACATAAGTCAACTCGTTGGCTATGGACCTTTCCTAATGTTTCTGCAACCACTATTAGATGAGAGCATATTCTTTTCTCCCCCTGGATAACATTGTTCCGGCAGTGTACCCGTTGTGGTAGTGTGCCGCTGAGATAGGCCCGAGAGGGAGTTGGGCCTGTCGAATGAGAGTGAGGTGTGGATATGTGAGGTGTGGTGATGGGAAAAGGGATAATGGTGTTAACTGGTGATAAAACTTGACTAATTAAACATTGATTACAGCTGCATAGGAAAAACCTCAGCCTATAGGTCTGCTTGTATAGCCTTGCATCCACTTTCCACAAAGCAAATGCTGCATAGGTGGGCTCCGTGGCCAGTACAAATCGTACTGATAAATTTGCTGTCAGGTGACGAGAATGAGTACGACTTCGAGGGAGATGATGACGAGGAATAGGGTCACGTGCTACACTCAAGTTGGCCGTGAAGGATGAATCGCTTCCGCATCTTCTAAAGCTTCTCTGATTGTTGATTCCGCCAGTGTGGCGATGTAATAAATATGTAAGACTTATTTATCGTTGTATGGATCCTGGTGTCAACTGAGATATGGGTAATTTCATGGATTGTCCCAAGCAATCTGTTGAATTACAATTCGAGCCTGTGGATTTCCCTTCGTGGAAATCGAGGTCGTTTCAACTTACCCGACTAAAGGTGTAAAATGAGACTCAGGAATGCAGGCTGAGGGGAGTCAAGGTAAGGCTTAGCAAGAGTCAAAGGATTTTGCAGAAAAGCAATACTAATCCTATTTTCAGTATTTTATCTCAGTGATATTATTAATCATTAACCATATCTCCAAGTTCCTTCTGATATATCAACATTCTTTCATTTACTTCATCCATTCGAAAACATCCTAGTTCCGAACCACTCTTCGCTGTAAGTGTGGGGATCATGTCTCCATTAACCGAGGAGCAACGTCGATTCGAATCCAGAAGTACCCAGCTGGGGATCCCTATCCACACTGCATATGTAGCACTTAAGCTTGCATATGCCAACCCCGCCTACCACGGCTTTTCATACCCCGGAACCGGTCCTGCGCCACCCGAGAGCACAGTACCCCTCTAGTCTCCAGGCACGACGGCCACGAGGGTACACGCTACTCTCGCCATCTCTCCACTCCCAGTGCGTGGTTGTCGGTTCCAGCAGTAGAGCCACCGGAGTCAGAGGCTTTCCGTAGTATGTGGCTAGTTGCAAAGTCATGATCACAGCAGACCGACAACGAATGGTCCCTAATATTTTTCCGTTAGAAACCATGCATTGGGACTCTAACCCAAGTACACTGGTAACTACCCGGTTTTCACATCCCTTTCCCGATGGCGACGAAAGTTGGGACTCTAACCCAAGCAGTTGGCCAACCAAACGGGAAAACCCATCCATGTTGATGATAATGGACTGGCCAAGTACACCATCACCAAACGAGGACAATACCAATCCCATAAAATGATTCATTTGTTCCATATCATCACAGTTTTCAAAATAGCATTTTTGCAACTCTATCATTAAGCATGACTAAACATTTTTTAATACTTTAAATAAACCAGGGTCTTAGGTATAATATGTGGTCAAGGAAAGGTAATGCATCAATAGGTTATCACTCAACTCCTATTAACTTAATGCAGTAGATTAACTCAAGTGATAAATATTTTTAAATAACAAGGAGGGGCAAATGCACCGGGGCTTGCCTGTTGCTTAACGACAAAACCTTGCACGAACTCTGGAGTGGTTCCTCAGTAGTCACCTCCACTGGCACCTCCGGATTCGCGATCACTACACGTGTGCATAATGAATGCATGAATGCGATGCACATGAAATGACGGTGCATGAAAATAACAACAAACAAATCCTAACCTTGAGCATGACTCTCTACACAAGCTAGGCATAACTATACTAGGCTATGGTGTTCGAGGTCATAGGGGTTTGGACCTAGAACCACAATCAATCATAAAGTCACACAAGCCCTAGGGTTAATTTCATTTCTAATTATTTTATTCATTATTAACCCTATTTTAATTAACTAGTAATTAAATTAATTCCACTTGAGCCAAAACTTTATTAGCATAAAGGTCTTAGTCTAAAATAGTAGCATAATAATGTTTATGATTTTTGGAGCTATAGAAAAATTATTGAAATTCATTAAAGATCCATTTATTAATTAATCTAGAAATTTTTATAAACTTTAGATAGTGTTCTAAATGCATGACTAATCATTTTATAAAATTTTACACATAATGGAGAGCACACAAAATTAATTTCATTATTTTTGGACACTCAGAAATAATTATACAAAAATAACAAAACAGAACACTATTCATTTTAAAATTAAAATAGAAAAGCATTTGAAAACACTTGGAAAATAGAAAGACTAAAAATGGCCCGAAGCCGGCCCAGCTCGGGGAAATCGGCCCAGCACCGCCCGCGCTCACTCCCTCTCTTCTCCCAGTCGCTGACAGGCGGGGCCAGCCTGCCAGCCCTTTCTTCCACCCCGCGCAGGCGCGAGCACGCGCGCGCGCACGCGATGACCGGCGCGGCTCTCGCCGCCGGCGAGTCGGGAGACCCAACCGAAGACACCACCATGCTTAAAACTCTTCCCCGAACCCAACGATGTAAGATAGGACTAGGTTTGATGCCCGGAGCGGACACGACCGCGCTCGCGGCGGCTCGGCGGCGGCGGCGTGGCACACTCCGGCGAGGGTGAGTTGGAAGAGTGGGAGATTAGGCGCGGAATCGAACGAGGGGCTCACCACGAAGCTAACCCAACAATTGGTGGAGACCGAGACGGAGCGTGAAGGCGAGCGTGGCGGCGGTGGCGGGTGCGGCAGCTTGGACACGACGGCGAGTCCCCGTCCCGGCAAACCTAGAGGAACAGAGAACGAACCAACACGCACATGAGAAACTACCGGTCGAGAAGACACTGATGCGCACCATCTCAAGTCCCAGAGCTCACCCAAACGAGCTGGTGGCGACGGCGAGATCCACGGCGGCGCTCTGCGCGACCGCGACGGTGGCAATGGCGTGCCGAGGCCAACAAGGCACCAGAGCACGAGACGAGTGGTGGAATCGATGCGCAAAGAAGTGGGTTATCAATCGGGAAGATGGAGAGGCTTGCAGTGGTTTAAGGATGACGAATTTCACCTCGAGACCGAGCTCGCCGGTGAACGGTGGCGGGAGAAATGGCGAAGGAGCCGTGCACGGGGTTTTATAGCCGAAGGGAACGAAGCGGTCAGGTTTGGGACGCGTCCGGGGCCCCCATCGACCCACGCCGCGACGTCGACAGCGAGCCTGCCGGCCGGACGGCGGCAGCGCGCCTCGCGCGCACGCGCGTGCACGGCCGGGAAGAAAAACAGGGGACCCCCCCCCCCCCCGCTGTAGCTACAGTGCTAGGCTCTCTAGGTCAGCAGCTAGTTGATTGAATTGGGGTTGATCTGATCTGAATTAGGAGATGGGGCAAAAACGAAAGTTGCAGGAAATTTGATGAGGATCAAATTTGCTTTAGGAACCAAATTCAAATTCGGCCAAGATTTGACAATATTCAAAAGGGGGTAAACTAGGGTTTTGAAATTTAAACTGTAATTCCAAAATTACTTTTTATTTTTATCAACAACTTGAAAAATACCCAAAATAAAAGTTATTCTAATCAGTGAGCTTTACAACTTCTATCAAGGAAGTTTTGCCAAATTCTTGATATTTTTGGAATTGGACTTTAAATTTGAATTTTAAACTAGTAATTCAAAGTTAATTCAAATTTTTTATAAAACAACTTCAAAATTGGTCAAAATAAAATTTTTGCATCTCAGAGATATCTAAAACTCTTGTTAAGGAAGTTTTATCAGATTCTCAATAATTTTTGAAGTGTATTTTCAAATTCAAATCTTAAAGCACTGTTTTGAGTTTAATTCAAATATTTTCAACATAACTTCAAACTACCCCAAAATAAAAGTCTCTTCATTTCAAAGATTTATAACTTTTATTAAAGCACCTACCTCAGATTCCTTATAGTTTTTGATTTTGGGTTTTAGGGCCAAAATAAGGTTTAAATTGGATTTTTCTTTTTATTTAATAATTGATTTTAATTAAGTGTTTATTTGCACAATCAATCACAAACACCATCAAGCAAATCAATCTAAGCCCTAATGCACAAACATAATGCAATTATGAAAAATTAAATATGATGACATGGCAGTTTTATTAACCTTAATACCCGGGGTATTACAGCCTTCCCCCCTAAAATAAATCTCGTCCCGAGATTTCTGATATGGATAAAGCCTTACGTTTTGCAATGGAAAAGAAAAGGTCTCAAGCACTTAGTTTGAACTTGATTAGTAAAGAAGCAGAGGTTTTTATTTTATGGAACTTCATAGGGAAGAATTATGTTTAAAGGGTAGCAAGAATTTAGAAAGCTTTCGGGTGGACATTTCTCTGAATTCTAGGATTGCTTCTCCTTCTGACGACTGATTTCAATACACTTGTATCTTCTTGCTAGAGTCTTTTGAGTCACATAATTCCTTCATGTTCTAGCTCTCATGCTGGATACTCGGAGTGTGCCAGACCTGGTCCAATTTACTCTTATCAAGTCAACATCTTGATCAGACTCTTGCCGACACTTCCCAAGGGGTGACTTATGGAACACACTTAGCACACTCATGAGGGTTCAGACACTGGAGCCAACACTCTACTAACCCACACTTAACTTCCCAATTATAATAAAGATTCTTATTTAACCTAATCAGTTGTCTCTCAACACAATAACCTTAAACCTTAATTCTCCAAAATAAAACACCTATGAGGAAAGTTTTCTGAGTGTGATCTCACAATGAGTTAAGGTTAAGAGTGACGATACCAGCGTGGGCCAAGTAGCTACTCCTGTATAAAACAAGAGAAACTCTTGGTTGCGTCGCGGCACCATCAATCGATGACCCTAACACCATTATCAAATACACTCAAATAATTCACCACAAGGTGGTTTTTGTATTCTAATTTAATTTTTGACTATAACAAACACTCTTGTTATTACTTAAGTTGAAATGGTTTTTCAAAAGTGGTGCTAGAAGTACACAGAGTTTATGCAAGTCAAATAAGATCCTCAAAAGAGATTTCAAGGAGGTGATGGACTGATGACACATTAATTGCGAGCTACAATGGTTTAGGAGTACCGACCACGATACCAGTGAATACCCTAATGAACTCCTAGGTGGCTGCAGTCCACAGAGGATCCCAAGTGTAGCACAGCACCATAGTCACGGAGCGAGTTACCATTATAGAACACAATTAAAGTGACCATAGCAAAAGGGAAAAGTAAGGTGATTATGGATATGATGAAATATGACCACAGATATTGGCACGAGCATATACCTTCAAAATCTCAGGTAGTGGAGTCACGAGAGACTTTAGGTTGCTACAGTGTATCTCAATCGTAGGTCATGTTTCACCAAACATAATCGAATAGAGCTTTATTCGTTGTGAAACTATAGTAGATCAGAACCTTCGTCCTTGATACCTGCACGTGCCTAGCAGAACCTCGTGTGACCATGGTACACAAGAGACCCTAGGTTTCGATGCGGCACCATGGCCTTAGGTCATGGCACTACTATAGGACACAAACCATAAAGACTCTGATAACAAGTCGAATTCAAAAGGGGTGGTACGTGCTGAATCAGGACATGACACATACATAGGTGGAAGAAAAAATTTTAGAACAAGTTTTGGACTAGGCAGTGGGATGAATGCGAGGGCATCGCAAAATTTTTGAGAAAGTAGATTTTTCATAGATTCCAAGATACTCAGGAATTCATAAAACAACGGGGAATCCTCAGCAGATCATAGATACAATTTCCAAGTGAATGGATTTCAGGTACCATTTCCAAATCGGTTCCCGTTATTTTATCAGATAAGATTAGTATGATCGGAGGGACGAGGAATTTCGGGAGATCAGATGTGGATTCTCAAAATAGACTTTTGTTATATTTGTAATAACAAAAGAATTTTAGATATTCAGGAAGATATACTAATATGAATATTGTGTAAGATTTTTGAAGGCGAGTGAAAGCACATTAATTGCAGGCTAGGATCATAACCTCTATCCCTGATAACAACGAGCGTCCGGCAATAACTTCTTATGGTTGCGACCCATAAGAGACCCCAGATTTCGACGTTGCATCATGGTTGTAGATCGTGATATCCAATAGACTACAATTATAGTAGTTTTCACGGAAATAGCAGATTAGTTGGTTACATACTTCAAGGAAATAGCATATGCCGCGAGAGTAGAAAGTAAGGTTGACACACACAGGTAAGTCCATGATGTGGTCATTCCTTGTATTAAATTGATTTCTTTCAGAAGTTGTCAAAAGACTGGCAACTTATGCAACAAGGATTATTGGTAGAAGAGATCGCACCAATTATGACCTTCGTGATGAGTAGCACTGACTATGATATTAGTATGTGCCCTGAGAAAACTTATGTGATTGTACATCACTCAATTTCCTCAGTTTACAAGGCACCATAGTCGTGGACATTCATCATTTTAGGGTCATACTTAAAATAACTTCGGTAAACAGGAGTTACCGAAATGAAGATATAACGGGTAAACGTATGATGGATAATGACTATGGATCTTGATGCAAGCAAATACCTTAAAAATTTCTTGCGGCAGCAAACCACAAAAGATTTCAAGTTTCGACATTACATGATACCCGTAGACCATGAGTCATCATAGTGAGATGGTTTCGTTTCCACAAAAAGTGTAAACGAAGAAGAATTGTGAAGCTATGGTAGACAACAACCATAAACCCCAATGCCCGCGCGCACCCAGCAGAATCTCGCATGATTCAGACATGCAAATGACACTAGGTTCCATCACGTCATTACGGTTACTGATTATAATACCACCATAGGACACAATTAGGATAGTTTTGGAAGTACGTGACAATATCTTGAAAGAAGATAAAATTTACACATGAATAGTTTTCACAAAATCGAGAATTAGCTAAGGCTTTATATTGGGTTGACAGAGTGAACGAGTGCATCCAGAAGTTTCCCAAGGACCAGAAACTCATGGAGTAATGATCATTTACGATTGACAGGAACTTGATATAGAACCAGGTTCATTGATTTAATTGATCCTGATATATATATTTTTTTTTTACTTTGGAAGAGGATTTTTAACAGAGTCTAACTTGAGAATTCAGTGGTGCTCAGTACCATTAGAGGGCGGTCACGATCATACCACGATACCAGCATACTCTCGGCAGCAAGCCATGTGGATGCATCACACATGGGGCTTCAAGCTTTACAGCGGCACCGTAGGTCGAGAACGACTTATCCCATCGAGGTACTAGCATCAACCTGAGATTCCAAGCAGGTGAAAGGCAAGGGAGCCTTTAGAGAAATTCTTTTTAACTGATTTAGGACTTTGTTCCTCTGAAATCCTAAGGGATAGGTGACTTTTTGAAAGGATAGAATTTTAAAATTAAGTTGTTTCGTAAACTTTTGACAAGAGACTTCTGGTCAAAGGTGTTTTAAAATAGTGCTATTCAGAGTTAGGATTATTCGGAAGGAACTGTACATTTACCACAAGCCTTTCAGGATGATGGAACTCAATTAATGTTTAACAGTTGAAAAGCATTTTGTAAATTTTAAACTCTAGGTTTGAGATTAGTTTTGAACCCAAAACGAGTTTTTGAAAAAAAACAAATCTTTTGACTGTCTTGCTTTTTTTTTAACAAAAATTTAGAATGTATTAATTCCAAATTTGCAAAACTTGGTTTGAATGATTCAGCTTTCATATCAAGGCCGTTTGTTTACTTTAAACAAAATTGGGAGGACTTTTGCACTCATCTTTGTTTTCAAAACCTGCCTTTGACTTAAGTTGTCAGAAAACTTCATCAAATCTTTCAGCAAGCACAAGGAAAGATATGAGAATGAGACCTTTTGAAATAGGTTTTGTTTATGGAAATACAATTATACTTTATTATGGGGAAAGTATTAATTGTTGTAATGCATGATATCATGATGCATGAACGTTTCAACGCGAATTAGAATACTACGATATACGTATATATTCACATAAATAAAATATTAGGTGACATGCACTCAATTTTTTTTTTTTAGAACATAGGGCATACCTAGGGTGCTAATCCACTACTAGGCCTAAAGTCTATCTACAGACCTATAGAAAGAATAAAAGAAAGATCCTATAGACGAATGAGGTGAGTTTAGAAGCAACTCAGACCAAACTACCCCATTGTTTTTATTTGATCCAAAACATTTTGAACGTTGTTGTAACGTAATACCGCAAGTTCTCTACAATGAAATGCTCTGATACCACCTGTGACGGAACCGCCTTAATCATAGGGCCCACGTGCCACGTCATCGTCCCTAAGGACCGTTGACTAGTCTGCACGAGTTCCCTTTGACTTAGGTGGCCCGTCGGGTTTCATAGGAAACCCTAATTTCCCCGAGGATCTCATTGTAAAGACCTTGCAAGTATTACAACAGCTTACACAAATAATTTGAATCAGAGTAAAGAGTGCGGAAGTATTACTTAAACATAGATTACAATTACATTATTCCAAACCAGAGTTTCGCAGTGGAGTAGCTGTATACAACTAAACACCCTGCCCAAGGGTTTCATTATATACACATCTTCATTCATGTACGAACCAATGACCGGCACGATCCTTTGTAGAACGGTTTTCTCAGTTTACCTGCAACAGGGGTTAACAAACCCTGAGTACATGGGGTACTCCGCAAGACTTACCCGACTAAAGGTGTAAAATGAGACTCAGGAATGCAGGCTGAGGGGAGTCAAGGTAAGGCTTAGCAAGAGTCAAAGGATTTTGCAGAAAAGCAATACTAATCCTATTTTCAGTATTTTATCTCAGTGATATTATTAATCATTAACCATATCTCCAAGTTCCTTCTGATATATCAACATTCTTTCATTTACTTCATCCATTCGAAAACATCCTAGTTCCGAACCACTCTTCGCTGTAAGTGTGGGGATCATGTCTCCATTAACCGAGGAGCAACGTCGATTCGAATCCAGAAGTACCCAGCTGGGGATCCCTATCCACACTGCATATGTAGCACTTAAGCTTGCATATGCCAACCCCGCCTACCATGGCTTTTCATACCCCAGAACCGGTCCTGCGCCACCCGAGAGCACAGTACCCCTCTAGTCTCCAGGCACGACGGCCACGAGGGTACACGCTACTCTCGCCATCTCTCCACTCCCAGTGCGTGGTTGTCGGTTCCAGCAGTAGAGCCACCGGAGTCAGAGGCTTTCCGTAGTATGTGGCTAGTTGCAAAGTCATGATCACAGCAGGCCGACAACGAATGGTCCCTAATATTTTTCCGTTAGAAACCATGCATTGGGACTCTAACCCAAGTACACTGGTAACTACCCGGTTTTCACATCCCTTTCCCGATGGCGACGAAAGTTGGGACTCTAACCCAAGCAGTTGGCCAACCAAACGGGAAAACCCATCCATGTTGATGATAATGGACTGGCCAAGTACACCATCACCAAACGAGGACAATACCAATCCCATAAAATGATTCATTTGTTCCATATCATCACAGTTTTCAAAATAGCATTTTTGCAACTCTATCATTAAGCATGACTAAGCATTTTTCAATACTTTAAATAAACCAGGGTCTTAGGTATAATATGTGGTCAAGGAAAGGTAATGCATCAATAGGTTATCACTCAACTCCTATTAACCTAATGCAGTAGATTAACTCAAGTGATAAATATTTTTAAATAACAAGGAGGGGCAAATGCACCGGGGCTTGCCTGTTGCTTAACGACAAAACCTTGCACGAACTCTGGAGTGGTTCCTCAGTAGTCACCTCCACTGGCACCTCCGGATTCGCGATCACTACACGTGTGCATAATGAATGCATGAATGCGATGCACATGAAATGACGGTGCATGAAAATAACAACAAACAAATCCTAACCTTGAGCATGACTCTCTATACAAGCTAGGCATAACTATACTAGGCTATGGTGTTCGAGGTCATAGGGGTTTGGACCTAGAACCACAATCAATCATAAAGTCACACAAGCCCTAGGGTTAATTTCATTTCTAATTATTTTATTAATTATTAACCCTATTTTAATTAACTAGTAATTAAATTAATTCCACTTGAGCCAAAACTTTATTAGCATAAAGGTCTTAGTCTAAAATAGTAGCATAATAATGTTTATGATTTTTGGAGCTATAGAAAAATTATTGAAATTCATTAAAGATCCATTTATTAATTAATCTAGAAATTTTTATAAACTTTAGATAGTGTTCTAAATGCATAACTAATCATTTTATAAAATTTTACACATAATGGAGAGCACACAAAATTAATTTCATTATTTTTGGACACTCAGAAATAATTATACAAAAATAACAAAACAGAACACTATTCATTTTAAAATTAAAATAGAAAAGCATTTGAAAACACTTGGAAAATAGAAAGACTAAAAATGGCCCGAAGCCGGCCCAGCTCGGGGAAATCGGCCCAGCACCGCCCGCGCTCACTCCCTCTCTTCTCCCAGTCGCTGACAGGCGGGGCCAGCCTGCCAGCCCTTTCTTCCACCCCGCGCAGGCGCGAGCACACGCGCGCGCACGCGACGACCGGCGCGGCTCTCGCCGCCGGCGAGTCGGGAGACCCAACCGAAGACACCACCATGCTTAAAACTCTTCCCCGAACCCAACGATGTAAGATAGGACTAGGTTTGATGCCCGGAGCGGACACGACCGCGCTCGCGGCGGCTCGGCGGCGGCGGCGTGGCACACTCCGGCGAGGGTGAGTTGGAAGAGTGGGAGATTAGGCGCGGAATCGAACGAGGGGCTCACCACGAAGCTAACCCAACAGTTGGTGGAGACCGAGACGGAGCGTGAAGGCGAGCGTGGCGGCGGTGGCGGGTGCGGCAGCTTGGACACGACGGCGAGTCCCCGTCCCGGCAAACCTAGAGGAACAGAGAACGAACCAACACGCACATGAGAAACTACCGGTCGAGAAGACACTGATGCGCACCATCTCAAGTCCCAGAGCTCACCCAAACGAGCTGGTGGCGACGGCGAGATCCACGGCGGCGCTCTGCGCGACCGCGACGGTGGCAATGGCGTGCCGAGGCCAACAAGGCACCAGAGCACGAGACGAGTGGTGGAATCGATGCGCAAAGAAGTGGGTTATCAATCGGGAAGATGGAGAGGCTTGCAGTGGTTTAAGGATGACGAATTTCACCTCGAGACCGAGCTCGCCGGTGAACGGTGGCGGGAGAAATGGCGAAGGAGCCGTGCACGGGGTTTTATAGCCGAAGGGAACGAAGCGGTCAGGTTTGGGACGCGTCCGGGGCCCCCATCGACCCACGCCGCGACGTCGACAGCGAGCCTGCCGGCCGGACGGCGGCAGCGCGCCTCGCGCGCACGCGCGTGCACGGCCGTGAAGAAAAACAGGGGACCCCCCCGCTGTAGCTACAGTGCTAGGCTCTCTAGGTCAGCAGCTAGTTGATTGAATTGGGGTTGATCTGATCTGAATTAGGAGATGGGGCAAAAACGAAAGTTGCAGGAAATTTGATGAGGATCAAATTTGCTTTAGGAACCAAATTCAAATTCGGCCAAGATTTGACAATATTCAAAAGGGGGTAAACTAGGGTTTTGAAATTTAAACTGTAATTCCAAAATTACTTTTTATTTTTATCAACAACTTGAAAAATACCCAAAATAAAAGTTATTCTAATCAGTGAGCTTTACAACTTCTATCAAGGAAGTTTTGCCAAATTCTTGATATTTTTGGAATTGGACTTTAAATTTGAATTTTAAACTAGTAATTCAAAGTTAATTCAAATTTTTTATAAAACAACTTCAAAATTGGTCAAAATAAAAGTTTTGCATCTCAGAGATATCTAAAACTCTTGTTAAGGAAGTTTTATCAGATTCTCAATAATTTTTGAAGTGTATTTTCAAATTCAAATCTTAAAGCACTGTTTTGAGTTTAATTCAAATATTTTCAACATAACTTCAAACTACCCCAAAATAAAAGTCTCTTCATTTCAAAGATTTATAACTTTTATTAAAGCACCTACCTCAGATTCCTTATAGTTTTTGATTTTGGGTTTTAGGGCCAAAATAAGGTTTAAATTGGATTTTTCTTTTTATTTAATAATTGATTTTAATTAAGTGTTTATTTGCACAATCAATCACAAACACCATCAAGCAAATCAATCTAAGCCCTAATGCACAAACATAATGCAATTATGAAAAATTAAATATGATGACATGGCAGTTTTATTAACCTTAATACCCGGGGTATTACACTTAATTTACAATTTCTATTCCCCTACTTTCATTTTTTAGAAATATTTCTCCTACTTCCTGGAATCCGGTACTGTTTTAGTTTCACTAAGTTGTTTAGCAGCGTCTGCTTTCACTTATGTGTTTTGCATCTATCATAAATCAAATATATTATTAATTAATACATATAATCCTTTTTAATGTCTAAACTATCTATTTAGTCATTTTTGCTGCTATACATATGGTTGTCTTTATAACCTTAATTTTGTCATTATTTATAATTGTATTTTGTCATTATTTATGACATCTAATTTTGTATCTTCCATATTTCCTCCTAACGTTTTGCATATAACAAAATGCATTTTGTTGCATCAACTATTCAACTAGACATAGAACACTATAAATCCCCGCAGCAACGCGCGGGGTATTATCTAGTTCGCTAAAAACTTGGTCAAACGTGAACTACTTTATCTGACATACAACCCATAGTTGCATGGTTTTAGGGACGGAGGAAATATATGGCCAGGGAAAAAGGGTCTTGACTCTTGGAAATTTTAATTATTAAAAAAATATATTTCTGCCTCTCTACCAAATTAGTTTATCTCACTTTTAACTAAATATAATCCAAATTAACCGCACACGGCACATCTCACCTTTTTATGATTCAAAATTTTAGAAATAAATCATGAGATTCTCATAAAATTTTAACAGCATTTGTATCTTCAAATATGTTTGTTATATCCAAAATATATTTTATTATTGAATCCAATAAAATTTATTTTATGCCATAAATATTAATTTTTTATATTTTTTTATTGAATTTAAAAAGTTTTAACTCATGAAAAAACGAGTTGTTTTAGTAAGGGAAGATAGTGATGCTATGTACGGTAGGAGACAAATGACCACCCTGCCGCACGTACCTAGACACCAGACTATGTTCCACTGATGTTCTACGTAGTTGGACGATGGATACCAATTAATTGTAATAGATAACAAGAGCTTCTACTAGAAAATGAGGAGTCCATCAAGATTCAAACAATTCCAAGTTGGGCACTATATGATGGAGCATAATTTTAGACAAAATCTGAAACTAGTTTCACAATTTTTCGAGGTAAAAACAATTTTAATAAATTTTTAGATTTTTTAAAATTAGTTTTAATGAATAATACAGTTAAACCAAATTTTAGGATTTTTAACTGTATTATTTCCATTTCAAAAAACTTAATGAATATTTAGTTTTTTTAATAGTAATTTTAGACTGATTTACTCTCTAAACTTTCAACTTAGACCAATTTACCCTCTCTGATAGGGCGTCAGATCAGCAATACCACCATCAAAATCGGTGCAAAAGTATTTTCCAAGGAGGTAATCTGGAAGTAGAGTCCATTAGCATTCACAGTACAAAATCCATGGAAATTCACAGCCCATCATAACCCAATGACAACCTCATCACGGCCCAAGCCATCTTCGTTGGCGATGCGCATACTACGTCATCCCTCTCTGAAGGGCCCATCCCAAAGAAGAGCCTTCCACACTGGCTGCCTGCACCTCTGCTCGACTGCTCAGGTGTGTTCCGCAGCTCCGCCTCTCGGCCCCGCGTTTCAAATCAAATGCATGCTTCAAGCGAGGTACACTATCTAACAAGTTGTGAGGTGGATCGGAGAAGACGTGCACTCCAAGGTCCAAGCGATGGTCTCTGCACCGCGCAAGTCCGCAACGCTTGAAGCGAAAGCCTCCGCGACAGCAAGCGTCAAATCACACCATTCCCATTCCTTGACGCCATCAAATCAAACGCGCCCGACTGCTCTACATGCTATGCCTATATGGACACATGGTCCACGCACATGCTCGATGCAGCCGATCAACGTCTCAGGTTGCCCGAGTTTGTCCGTTGACAAAGAAGATGCGCACGACGCGTTACATTCCACTCATGGTCGCTCAAGCTTTCGTCGTCTCCACATTTTTGGCCGCCGCCGCCGCCGCGGCGGCAGAGTATGTCCGGCCACCGCCAGGGCGGATCATCCTCACGGAGCACACCGAGCCCGCCGCCCATCCTCAGCAGGTGCATGTATCGGCCGTCGGGGAGAAGCACATGAGGGTGTCGTGGGTCACCGACGACAAGCACGCGCCGTCCGTGGTGGAGTACGGCAAGGCCCCCCGGAACTACACCGTGTCCGCCGCCGGCGACCACACGTCGTACCGCTACTTCCTCTACACCTCCGGCAAGATCCACCACGTCAGCATCGGCCCGCTGGAGCCCAGCACCGTGTACTACTACCGGTGCGGCAACGCCGGCAGAGAGTTCAGCCTCAGGACCCCGCGGGCCGCGCTGCCCATCGAGCTCGCCCTCGTCGGTACGTAGCCTTGCCTTGACCGCGCTGACTTTCTGATCGGACGGCTGACAATGGCGCTGGTCCGTGCAGGGGACCTGGGGCAGACCGAGTGGACGGCGTCGACGCTGGCGCACGTGAGCAAGGCGGACCACGACATGCTGCTGGTGCCCGGCGACCTGTCGTACGCCGACGCGCAGCAGCCGCTGTGGGACTCGTTCGGGCGGTTCGTGCAGCGGCACGCGAGCCGCCGGCCGTGGATGGTCACGGAGGGCAACCACGAGGTGGAATCGGCGGCGCCGCTCCCGGGCGGGTCGCCGTCGCCGTTGCCGTTGCCGCCCCCGTTCGCCGCGTACGGCGCGCGGTGGCGGATGCCGCACCAGGAGAGCGGGTCGCCGTCCAACCTCTACTACTCGTTTGACGCGGCAGGGCGCGGCGTGCACGTCGTCATGCTGGGCTCGTACGCGCCCTTCGACGCCGGCTCCGACCAGTACCGGTGGCTGGAGAGGGACCTCGCCGGCGTCGACCGGCGCGCCACGCCGTGGCTCGTGGTGCTGCTGCACGCGCCCTGGTACAACACGAACGCCGCGCACCGGGGAGAGGGCGAGGCCATGAGGAAGGCCATGGAGCGGCTGCTCTTCGATGCCCGCGTCGACGTCGTCTTCGCTGGCCACGTTCATGCCTACGAGCGCTTCGTGAGTGTCTCTTGATGATCCGTCAGTTGATCAGCAGTTCATCTCTGTCCGATGATGACACGTACGTACTTCATCCCAGACAAGGGTGTATGACAACGAGGCGAACCCGTGCGGACCCGTGTACATCACCATCGGCGACGGCGGCAACAGAGAAGGCCTTGCCTTGAAGTGAGTAATCTTGACCTGATATTTTTCGCAAACCGCATTGTTCTACTAATCTGCATTTCTTGACTGATCACTCATCTGGCCGTGTTGATTAATTTGTTAGCTTTGACAAGAACCACAAGCTGGCGCCATTGTCGATGGCAAGGGAGGCGAGCTTCGGGCACGGGCGGCTGAGGGTGGTCAACGCAACCTCGGCGCACTGGTCGTGGCACCGCAACGACGACGCCGATTCCGTGCTTCGCGACGAGCTCTGGCTGGAGAGCCTGGGCGCCAACGTCTCGTGCCGGCAGCACGCCGACCCCGCCGCCGTCAATTCGTGGGACGATGAGTTGTAGCGGGTCAATCTCTTGTTTTTGCCCAAAAGATATAAATTGTTTAGATGCACTTTAAAATTCTAAAATTCACGTCACATCAAATGTTTAGGCACATGTATGGATTATTAAATATAGATGAATTTTTTACATGTTTGCATAGTTCGTACAAGACCTACGAGATGGATCTATTGAACCTATTTAGGTCATAATTATACACTTATTCAAAAAGATTCCACCATGCTACGGTGTCATTGGCGGCTTCTAAACAGGCTTTGCGGCGCGTGACACTTCCGTGTCGTATAGTGCATGATGTCTCTCAATTCAAAGTATACTTTTGTCACACTAGTTCATCAACACATGGACGATTTCTTATTGCCAAAATACTCCATCCGTCCCCTCTAACCGTCGTTGTAGCGACAGTAGTTTATCCTAAAATATTTGTTAACACCTATCAACCAGCTAGGCCGTAGCTGTACGCCCGTACCGCACCAAACACAATAATCTTATCATTTCCCTCCCCTCACAGTCTCACGCACCACACAAAATTTCAGCCTAAAAAAAGAAATGCTATACATCGCACCCTAGTCCCCGGTCGTGCCCGCTTTCGACGATTTCCCTCTGTCCCTCCGCTGTCATCCCCTTCCAACGCACGTCAACTCCATCAACCACGTCGCCTCCCCCGTCTTCCACTACATCTCCCTCTTCCCCTTCTCCATCCATGAAGGGACCTTCTCTATCGGTGCCCTAGTCCCCGGTAGCGTCCGCCCTTCGACGATTTCCCACCCCCATCATCCCCTTCCACCGCCCGTCAACTCCATTAACCATGCCGCCTTTCCCCATCTTCCAACATCAACATCTTCCCCTTCTCCATCTATGAAGCAACCTTCTCCATCCACGAAGGGTTCCTCGCTCATGAAGGCTGAATCTTGTTGCCGCCCTTTCCACTCTCGGTGGAGCTGGGTCCAGCAGGTTAGGCGCTCCGAGGTTAGGATGAAGCTAGCTAGTAGCAGCAATGATGGGAGCCCCGAGCGCGTGGTAGGCGTCGGTGGCGATACGGGCGATGACGGTGACGAGTCTCGTTTGTGTCGTAGGATCCAAAGACAACAATGAGGAAAGCGGCCCAAGCTTGGCGCCTGTCCCCAAGATGTGCATCGGTGAAAGGCCGAACGAACCAGTCAAACCGGGGGCCATGGAAGCGCAGAGCATGTCGTCAAAATTGGCCACAGTTGGTGGACACGTGTTGTTACTTGTGATTTTAGGAGATATAAATAAATAAGCACAACTAGTTTAGGAGAGAGGATAAATAGAATTAGAACCAATACAGTCAATTCTGATAGAAATAGAAGTGTGCTAACCTTGATTAATTTGTTTTTCTTCATCATTCTCAGCAGGATGGACCAAAGTGGTCAGCTCCCCCAACTTGAACTACAACGAGTACATCTTCCCAGGGACCACGATCCTCTTCGTGTTCATGTTCAGCAGGATTCTTGTACAGATCTAGCATCTTCTCCCCTCTCCTCTGGTGGCTTGTTTAAGTCTAGTATATCGTGGGGAGATGGATGAGAACCGAGTGGTTGAAATAAATGTAATGAAAGGGTAACAAGGCTTTATTGGCACGGCTGTTACAGAGAAATGACGCGCTACTTTTAAATTTTTTGTTTGCTTCACCTGTGTAAGAATTGGAGACATGCTTTATTGGGCGTAAGTATTGTGTTTGCCGCCGAGTGGACGCTTAGTTGTTTGCTCTAAAAAATATGTTTGCCACTGGTGGATGTGATTATGATTTGTTTATTGTAAGAAAATATATGGAGTGTGTGAGCAAAAGGTAACATTAATGGCATGTCATTTCAAAATTAGAAGGCGCCAATTATTATTATAGTAGGGGTGTTCAAATGTTTGCGCACCTACCTTAATTCCTGTGTCCACCTCCCCAGTAACAGTTAAAAGGGAACGGAGGGAGTATGCCAAAACATTTAGCATGCACAAAAGAACAAATGCATTTTAAAGTTTTTTTGTCAGACAATATTGTTTATTTTTATATATTTAGAATAGTGCTCTTAAAATTATAGGATAAACCTAGTACAGCCTAAACTTAGTTTGACCCCAAACCTATGCAACCCAACGATTTACATTAAAAGAAAACAACAACAATTCGTAAATTGAGCAGCATAGCTCTAGCTAGTGTGTGACCGATCTTTACAACAACAGTTGTATAATAAGTATTCTTAGATTAATTGTGAAATATATTATGGACTACTAGTGCAGCACTGTTGCTAACTGCGCCCAATAGGCCTATTGTCAGCTTGAGAGCATTTCTCAAACTGATGCGACACTTCGTTACGTATGCTCAATCTCTCTCCAGATTGCCAACGTAGAGGAAAACATACGTACGTGCTATGCGTGATCGTTTCTTAATTTTTTGCGCGAGACAGTAATCCAGGAGTATGACAACACGTGATGCGGTCGGTGCCCGCGCGTCACGTTGCATTCTGCATTTCTGCTCAAGCATAAACAATTGGCGATGGAAATTGGTTTGGAACTGGTGGAAAAAATAATTCAGAAACTCCTCCGTCCTAGATCGAAACCGAAGAAGCCAACAATTCAGATCATGTAACCGGATCAGTAATTCAGTTTAAGGTATATTCAAAATCCTTGAAATACCCATATATGGAGAGCGAGTAAAATAATTATTACTAGACATTTAGATGGCGATGCTACTGCTAAACGATACAATGACACAAGCAAAATACAAGGAAGCAGGGAGCTTGAGTGGTTAATTAGGCGCGTCAGGTTAGATTTGGAACCTCTGCGGCAGTGCTGGCGGCGGCCTTGTCACGCCGACTATGCTGGCCCCCGCGCGCCGCCCGCCCGCAGCCGCACCACCTGCTCTTCGACCTCGACGACGACGACGTCCCGTTGCCGCCGTCGACACCGCATGCGCCGGTGCCTACGCAGGTAGAGGAGGAATGCGAGGAGGCCGAGCAGGAGAGCGAGGCTGCGGACGAGGCGGCGGCTGCGGCGGCGGCGGCTGCATCTCTTTCTTGGCCGCCCCCGTGGTGACCGTAATGGTCGCGGCTGTTGGAGTTGGAGCGGGTCGGAGTCGGACGGTGCCTCTCTCGCCATCGCTGCTCTTCCGCGCACGGTGTTGTTTGAACCAGGCGAACGCAAGGAATATGAGGGAGCTGGTTCCAGCGATTGAGGATCGTGTCGCAGCTATAAAGTACGTACGTGCAGTGTTTTCTTGCAGGCACAGTTAGGAATCGTAGTTCAGATATAGAGTCCGGGCTGCTCTGCTGCATTGTCTAAGCTTGCGTGAATGCTTGCAGTAGCAGGTCCCTCCCCTCCGCCCCTGATGCGACAGGGACGAAGTGCGATTAGGCTATCAACACCGCGCGGAGCTGGGAGGAGCACTGTAAAAGGACTGGGACCCACTTGACAGCAAATATACAGGGAGAAGAGGAACCACCGACGCAGCCGGCAGGGAGACCGCGGCAGCGTCGGATGTCCGGTGACGGCGGATCCGGTCGTGCCAGGGTCGGGCGTGGCGGCGGCGAAGCTCGGCAGGGGTGGATGCAGACTCTGGGGCGGCGGCTCCCTCTATCTCCTTCTCTGGGGGTGGCGAATGCGAGCTCTGGGGCGGCGGCTCCCTCTCTCCTTCTCCGGCGACGACAAGCGCAGCGGCAGCGGAGCTCGGCAGTGGCGAATGCGGGCTCTGGTGCGGCGAAGCCCTCTCTCCTCCTTCTCTGACGACGGCGACCGCGGTGGCGACTTCCTCACTCCTCCTCCGGCGACGGCGAGCGCGGCGGCACATTCTTCTCCCTTTGCTCGGCGGCGGCGGCGTGGGGCCCGTGTGGAGAGGATAACGTACCGGCGTGTCGCGGTGCGACCAGTCTTACACTGCAACGCATAAATTGAGTCGCAGATCTCGAAATTCACGAAGTCGCCGCAAACACCTTACTATGGACAGGACGTCGCCTACCACTTAAAATATAGCACTAGTAAATCTTGAGAAAAAAATGCGGCATCAGAATTTAAACTTTAGTGGGTAGAGTCCCATTGGACATTCCTATTTCCTACCATTAGACCACGGGGATTGCAAAACAAATCGTTTAAACCTAATTAGGTTATGATTAGACATTTATTATAAAAGTTAGCATATTGCTATAGCAACAAATTTTGCATAATATTGTATCTAAACACCCTTTACTTCGAGATCTACTTCAGCTTGCTCTTCACAGATTGCTTGGTTGACAAACAATGAAATCAAAATTTGCCATGGCAATTTGCATGCACGGATAGATGCATACCACCTGTTCTCAATCAATCACCAATAGTCTAAATTGAATAGGGAGGGAACACACGTACAAGAGCAAAAGAATACCAAAACACTGCTCCCTCCGTTCCAAATTGTAAGTCATTCTAAGAATTTTGGAGAGTCAAACCAACCTCAACTTTGACCAAAATTATAGAAAGAAATATGAAGATTTATGACACCAAATAAGTGTACTATGAAAATATATTTGATAAAGAATCTAATAATACTAAATTAATATCGTAAATATTATTATCTTATTATATAAACTTGGTTAAAGTTAAAATAATTTGACTCTCTAATATTCTTAAAATAACTTACAATATAGGATGGAGGGAGTAGTTCCAAAGTTTGAACACAAGGACTATATTCAGCACTCTGCTTGACCCCTGACTAATAGTCAGGCGTCGTCCTGCCCAAGGCAATGTGTACAAAGCAAGCACATGGTAGGACACTCAAAACAGAGCTGAAATCTGCCTGCTGGAGATGATGAGCTACCACCCATAGGATACCAATCCATTCCATCCCCGCGACAAAGGGGTGTTTAGATGCATAAAGTTTTACGATTTTGACACTGCAGTAGTAAGAAATTTTTTCTAATAAGTGTCCAATCATGGTCTAAGTAGACTCAAAAGATTCGTTACGTGATTT
Organism: Eremochloa ophiuroides; assembly: GCA_038502445.1. Classification (NCBI taxonomy): domain Eukaryota; kingdom Viridiplantae; phylum Streptophyta; class Magnoliopsida; order Poales; family Poaceae; genus Eremochloa; species Eremochloa ophiuroides. Next base: position 37,481,582 of record JAHLJS010000009.1, read on the forward strand.
ACAGACAAACTGTGTAAACATGTAAAAATTTTGTCTACATTTAGTACTCCATGCATGTACCGTAAAATTGATGTGACGGAAGTTTTAGGATTTTGGAGGGGATCTAACCACCCCCAAAGATTGGCACATCGAGACCTGCATAAATGAAGTTCAGTTCAGAATACGTGCTAAGCCAGACAGAGAAGTAATTACCAGGATAAATATATATTTATAGTTGCTCTATTCATGATCCGACGGTGCCGCAATTAATCTTCATCTTCAACGAAAAAGTCGATAGTGTGCGACTTGATATGGCGGATCTTGTCGTACTCAGATGAACTGCTGCCTGTTAACAAGGACTCGTAATCCTTCATCTCCCAGATATCAAGTGACGGGACTCTTTCTAGCACCTCCACATTTGGGCAGTATGAGATCTCGATTTTCTGCAACTTAGAGAGATTGCTGATTCTTTTCAGCTTTGGGCAATCCAATACATCGAGTTCCACGACTGAAGGGAAGTTCTCTATATCTGTCAGGCAGCTCAACTTGTATAGGTGCAGTTCTCTAAGAGCATGCCTCCTCCTACTAGCGAGTCCTGTTGGAAGACAGCTCAGTTTGCAACTGTCAATTATGATCTCCTTGAGAGCAGGCATGGCCACAGCTTTTGTAGTCTCACTCTCGCAATCATCCTCCCAGTCCCACTCCTCTCATTCACACAAGCCATCCAGATGAAGAAATGTCAAATTAGGAAATGTTACTACTGATCTAGCAGTGATGACACCTTCTCCACCCACTGCCAGGGAGGAGGATGACTGGAACTCAGGCCCAACACCCTTGATAGCAGGTGCGTCACTAATGGATAGCGAATCCAAACTAGGAAGCTGGCACAACCCGTTGGGTAGTTCGGTGCAACAATCAAGCTTCAGCTAGGCGCTAGGCGAAATCTAGACGCTGACCCTTAGCCTAGCGACTAGTCAGGATTAATCGTGCCTAGGCATTTCTAGGCGTTAGTGTGTGTGTGTGTATATATATATATATATATATATATATATATATATATATATATATATATATATATATATATATATATATATATATATATATATATATGGTGCATTTTCTATACTCCCGGGAGTAATTACTCCCATCTTTAAAAAAAACACCTTGCGTATGTGTTCATACTTGTTTATCACTCTGAGTATGTTTACATACTCATATTATGGTGCTCCAAATCTTCCTACGCGAAAAAATTTTAAGGGAACTCATACTTTTTAATATATTACGAAAATGCCACTTACTGTAAGTATATAAAATAAGTATGACCACATACTCGACGTATGCATGCATACTTGACAAATATACTACCATAGATGGTCTAGTATGATCATATACTTCGCATACATATACTTTGTTTGATCATACATACCCAAAATCTTAAGATATAAACATGGGAGTAACTACTCCCTGGGAGTAGGAAATAATTTCCCTATATATATATATATATATATATATATATATATATATATATATATATATATTGTGGTTTATGATGTTCACATAACATAATACGATATTTTGTGGTTTATTTTGCGATGTTCATGGGTATATGCGTGATGAATTTTGATTATTATATTTTTTTTGTTTCCTTCCTTCCCTATTATATTTATTTTTTGTTTTTCCACTTCTTTGCGTTTTATTATTGTTTTCTTTTAGTTCATATTTTTTATTTTATTTCCGTTGTTACATGTGTCCTTGTTTGTTTTGATGTCACTATTTTTAAATCTCATAGGTAATATTTTCTATTAAAATATATTTTGTGAGGTGAAACATTTTCATTAGGCTGAAACCGCTTGGTATTGATTTAATTAAAAAAATTGTGCAAAACACCAACAAAATATGTGGTGTAGTGCTTGGTATATGGCACTATGAGATCAAAGGGCTGTGTTCGATTCTTGCCACACACAATGTTTTTACTCATCAGATTTTTTACTTATTTCCCCAACTAGGCCGGCTGCAGAGCAGACGCACGACGCAGGCAGGCATGCACAGAAATGTCGTGCGGGAAGCATGCAAGCCACACTTGGCGTGCTATTTTGGCGGGACGAGAAGTTCTTCAGAAAGGGCTCATCCCCAGAATTGGTGATGGGAGTTCAACAAGAATTTGGAGAGATAGATGGATTCCACAACATTTTGGAGGGCGACCAATCACCTCAAATGTTGGTCAAGGAGTGCAAGTAGTAGCTGACTTATTAACACTGACTGGAGGCTGGAATGCGGAGGTGATTAAGCAATGCTTCTTACCGGTCGATGCTCAAGCTATTTTAAGCACACCAGTGAGAGGTGTAGGGGATGATGTATGGGCATGGGAGCCAGAGAAACATGGTCTTTACTCCGTGCGAACGGCATATCGCCGAATCTACGAAGACCAGTGTTGTGCAAGGGAGGAGAACCAAGCATCTTCATCAGGTGATCCCTCCTGGAAGAGATGCTGGAAGATGTGTGTGCCACCGAAGGTTCGAGTATTTTGGTGGCGTGTAATCAATGATATTCTACCGGTTCGAGGAATTTTGCATCAACGCCATATTGAACCAACAGCAAACTGTGAAATTTGTGGTGCGGAGGAGGAGTCGATAAAACATGCCCTACTGGACTGCACGGTTACGAAATATTTTTGGGAGGAAGTCAAATTGCTGACTGGAATCAAGATACCACCACTACATCCTGTCACCTGGGCATGTGACCTGATCAACCCGGAATTTGTATCTGGGAGGGATGCAGCGGTAATCTTATGCGGAGCATGGTCGATTTGGATGTCACGGAATAGAAGACGCCACGGTGAAAGAACAGTGCCGATCAAAGTCACTTCCCAGTGGGCAGTTGACACAGCTTTTGATTTATGGCAAGAGTTTCACCCAGACAAGGTTGCGGTTTCGTCAGAAAGGCACCAGCAGCCGAGTTGGCAAAGGCCGGAACCTGGCTAGATCAAGGGCAATGTGGACGCTTCTTTCAGGGACAGAGACTGGACTGCTGCTTCGGGAGTTTGTCTCAGGGACCAGGAGGGCAGATACTGTGGAGGAACGGCTATTTGGTATGGCTACTGTCTAAATCCAATAGCTGCGGAGGCCTTAGCATGCCGTGATGGGATGGTGTACGCACAAAGACGTGGAGTGACCAAGTTGCATTTGGAAACTGATTGCCAAGCCTTGGTGAAGCTGTGGTTGAATCGCACCATTCAGAGATCAGAGATCACGCCCCTGCTGCAGCAAATGGAAGAGTTGAGACAGAGCTTCGAGGATTTTCATTTGAGTTTTGTTAGCCGAGCGTGTAATAAACTAGCCCATGATTGTGCTAGGCTAGTGTCTCCTGACAACCAGGTGGTGGAGTAACCCCATCGGTGTTAAGAAACAACATTAATGCTGATGGTAATCTCGTTCATGATGAATAGATGAAGCTCCGGGCTTCCCCTAAAAAAAAAAACGTCCTGATGGTATGCTTCTTAAAAAATAAACCCTCACTTGGCGCCATCATCAATGACGTCGAGATTGAACGTGTCGGCGCTAATTTCACGGGCTGATAAAGAGGAGCTGACGTGGCGTCAAGATCAGCGCTGTGGATCTTGGCGCCAAGCTCGGCGCCATCACCTTTGGCACCAAGTTCGTATGAAATGGACCGCCTTGGACCGCTAAACGGAGGACCGCCACCGTGGGCCATGCTCAGCGCCACGGAACATGGCACCGAGATCGGTCCCCTTACACGGCTGTGCGCTCTCGCATTCTCTCTCTCTGTGTGTGTTGGTAAACATTAACTGCAATTTATTAAATATTATTATTATCAAAGTATCCGCAAGTGCACAGATAGAATACCGATGTAGCACTTCACCAGACAATCCCGATTTTAATATCGAACCCAAAGGAACAGTAGGTGATACTGACTAAGTCTATTGATTCTTAACACAATAACACAATCAATTCAGAGAATATCAAGAATAAGGAAATAGCTAGTGACTATTTAGTTCCAACAACTGGTAAGCTTTGAATAATATCGTTCTAACTGGGCAGTGACCTGAATAAGAGCAGATATCAGAGTTCTCTCCTACCAAGGACTTATACACCTATCGATCCTATCAACGGGAAGTGGACTACAGAGAACTCAACGTAGCTATCACCTACGCGAACTACCACTATCCGGCCAATCAGGGGACATTCACAAGCAATAATAGCCTAAACACCACGTCTACACTACCAACTACTACTTCAATTTAGGAGCTACCAAGATCAAAGCACTCAATATAAGTCACAAACTTAAGAACGAATAAGAACAAATGCTTACTTGAATCAGAATGTTGAATACAAAAGTGCATTAGAACGCAGCTCCAGGCGAGGGAGCTGAATCCAGACAAATACAGCTACGAAGAGGCTCTGACAGGCCGGGATTCCTCCGAATCTCTACTAATCTACTCTATCTCACTAATCTCTTTCTTGATTGCTAGCCTAGATCTAATGGATATCTATCTAATGCTTCAGACTCTTCAGCTCTTGATATGGCCTCCTCCAGGGGGTCTGGCCCTTTATTTATAGCCCGGTGGGATTAATACGTGCCGTAGGATCAAACCGACTTAACCAAGGGCCGAGATCACTCCTCAAAGGCGGTGGAAGAAAACTCCAGAAGGCAGCACACGAAACCCTAACGTGGGGCGCCGCCCGGCCCCCTTGGGGCCGCCCGGCCCCACCACCTGCCAGGTGGGGCCCTGTTTATTTCGGGTGGCTTCCAGAGGCTTCTAGCTTGTCGATGACGTATGTTGCCTTGGCGTTCAAGTTTTGTGATAATTAAGCACTTCAATCCCTCTTTTAAACTTTTCTGGATAATTTTCTGGAAAATATACAATTCACCAAAACTCGTAAAAATTATTAGTAATAACCCTATTCTACTAGATATTCATGTGTAATGCAGGGATAATTGATAATAAAAATTAAACGTTAACAAGTGTCAACAATTACCCCCACACTTAGGCTTTTACTCATCCCGAGAAAAAGGTTAGTTTTAAGATATAAAAGTTTAGAGAGAATGGAACATTTAAAACATACCTTGAGAATATATTACATAAAACTAGTCTAGTCATACATGTACTGCGGAATTCAAAGTGTCTACCATAAATCTTTGAGTAGTTAGAGAACAGAATAGCTTGAAATATATCATTCTCTTCCTTTAGTTGAGTCAAAGCTTTACCTTCTCCTTTTGTAGTACTCTCGAATCACTAATATATCTGGTATTTTGCATCCTTACGGAAGCATTAATGATATTGCCTTCTTTATCCTATTTCTAAAAAGCTTATATGGATCTCAGGTAGACATAAAAGTGAAAGCATACTTGTATTGCATTTATTATAAGGTCAAACAATGAATCCATAGAGAAATAAGGCATATAATCGAATCAAGCTTTATTTGGTGGAATATGGTGGAACCTAATTCTACCTTGCTCTTTGAGAAAATAAATCTTTCTTTAAACAATTGAGTTTATTTAGAGAGTATGAGCTATCTCTTCTCTTTCTTTTTTTTTCAAGGGAGGCGAGCATCTAAGTATCCATTGTTTTAATTTCTTTGGATACTTGTCCATTTTTTGTATTCCCTTTTTGTCTTGCATAGCTCATACCTCTTTTGAATTTAGTAACTGAGAGATTTTAACGAAACATGGAGAAATTATTTGGTGGCTATCCTATATGATTATTTTTAGTGTTTTCTCCTAGTGCAGGAGAGAAACATTTCTAGTGGAATGATTTGCTATTACTCCAGATTAGAGTAATGCTTATGTGGAATTGGCACTTGATTCGAAAATATGACAAATTTCTTCAAAAGGGTTACAAAGGTTGACCAAACTCAACACAAAGACAAGTACTAAATGTAGAAGGTTTCTATCCTATATATGGCTCTGGTAGGATATTATCTTTACCACAAAGGAGAGGTATAACTATTTTTAAAAAAAATTGAAATAAAATCTCCAAAGACAAAACATCAGGGATTGAGTTCTCATTATTCTGCTATCTCGTATTCCGCAACAACTTAAGCAATCATGGGGGCCCTATAAATAGTTTTCAACAGTGACATGACTCCTAGAAAAGTGTTATATAATTTATTCTTAAGTCATGAATTAAACAATCTTTTCCTCTCTTAAAAAATGATTTAACATGTGAATTTTAATTCGAATCGAAACAGAAATCGAAACATATACAATTATACTTGTATTGGATTCAAACCTGACCGTGGTCGAGGCATGGATGCAGAGGAGGTAGGGAGGCGCCGGCCGGCCCAGGTAGCACTAGCGTGCCTCTGTGGCCCCTCGGGGCTTACTTCGGTGCACATGGTCCTAGTTCGATTGTTTTCCAAATTACGTGATTTTCCGAGCGAATTGATTTCCGTGGTCGCTATGTGCCTCTCCCGCACTTGTTTTCCTGTATACTTTTTCTAAGCAACATGTGGAGACAACATGCGTACCAAAAAATAGAGAGTAGAGCAGATAAAGAAATATTAAAACATTAATAAGAATAAGGCACTTTATTCATTAATAATAATAGATAACTTTAACAACTGACTGAGCAAACGACTGCCCTAGCTCATTAGGCCTTGTTCTAATATATAACCAAGCAAACTCAATAATATAATCAAACCTAACACACTTGTGCCTTATTACATAGATAACTAGAGTAGCTTAAGGCTGCCCTTTCTTCATGAGATCCCTGATATCTTTCTTAACCTCCTCAATCTCCTCTTTAAGGTTATCTTTATCGCGTTTGAGACTGCGGATTAACTTGACGTTGATTTCTATCTGCTTAGTCATGTCGCTCATAATCTTAGTCCTCATCTCATCAGTCTTCTCTATACCCTTAATGGAGTTAGAGAGGGCTTCAATCTTCTCACTGAGGATTCGTAAAGAAAGCAGAGGCTGTTTAGGATCTTTCTCAAGTGCTAATGCTGATGCAGCCCTCTGTCTCTTGGGCAGAGGTGGTATGAAATTGGTGTAGCAGACTTGACCTGGACGTGCACGAACTCCATTGATGGCAGGGCGAGCAGTGGTGTATTTCGCACACACTAACGTCTAGTTTTTGTCGGTCTTGACTGACAGGAGTCGTTCATTGTCTCTAGGTGGAAGAAGCTGGGTGCCTCGGGGAATAGCGACCTGTTTTCCCTTGGTACCGTCTTCTAGCAGCAGCCTTACTGGTGGTGATGGCAGAGCAGGTTGAGCTTGCGTGTAGTAAACTTGCTCGTATTGCGGGGACACTGTAGCGAGGTGCTTCGGTGGCATGATTGCGAGAGGCTTTGGCTGCGTGAGGACGATGGCCTTCGAGTCGTCACCTTGGATCTTGCCGGAGTCAGCGCCAACGACCGCTTTGTCTGCCATTGCTACTAGATCTAAACTAGAGAGTTTCTTTGGAGGAGAGAGAGGCGGCTGTTGATGGGATGCAATTGAGGGCGGTATAGGTCCGTATTTATATGGGTTTTCAGGATACAGGATAAGGTCAAATCTAGGTTCTACAGGCTTCGTACGAAAGAATATCCACACGCGTCGAGAATCTACTTGAAAGTGTTTAGGAAGGATGTAGAAAGAAAAGGAAACGAGAGACGGGACAGGAGGGCACCGTCCAGCCCCACTAGGGCACCGGCCGGCCCCACAAGGTGGCCTCTCGGGGTGGCCGCGCTCGTGGTGCCTCCAGACTCTATCTACTTCCTGTTAGTTGCGATGCGCGATAATTTTTCGTAATGGATGATGACGGGACTAAAAAGTTGGTAATTGGACAAAGTCCAGTCCATCAACAACTTCTAAATTAAATAGCTCTAAAAATAATTTAAGTCGGTGACCATTTACTTTGAATAACGTACCTTCGTGTGATTGTAGAGTTACTGCTCCATGTGGCGATGCGTTCACAACCGTAAATGGTCCTTCCTATTTGCTTCGTAGCTTTCCAAACCCGAATAACTTAAACCTAGAATGAAAAGTAATACCTTATCTCCTAGTACAAACTCCTTCTTCTTGATCCTCTTGTCATGCCATCTTTTTGTTCTTTCTTTGTAAATCTTTGAATTGTGATAAGCCTTTTCTCTCTATTCTTCTAATTCTAATAATTGCATCTTTCTCTTTTCTCCAGCGGCTTCAAAGTCCATATTCCATCTCTTAATGGCCCAGTGAGCCTTATGCTCTAATTCCACTGGTAAATGACAGGTTTTACTATACACTAACTGATAAGGTGACATGCCCAAGGGTGTCTTGTAGGCAGTCCGATATGCCCAAAGTGCATCGAGTAATCGATCCTTCCATGCAGTACCCACCTCATTTACTGTTTTCTGTAGAATATTATTGATCTGTTTGCTTGATGTTTTTGTCTGGCCACTTGTCTGAGGATGGTACAGAGTAGCAACATTATGACGGATTGCATAAGCTTGTAAGTATCGGTGAAACTTCTTATCAGTGAAGTATGTTCCTCCGTCACTAATAACCATCCTTGGTGTCCTAAACCTTGGAAATATAATTTCTTCGAACATCTTCTTTGAATGTTTAGAATCAGCATTCATGCATGGCATAGCTTCTACCCATTTGGATACATAATCAACTGCCATCAAAATGTATTCATAGTTTCTTGATTTCACAAATGGTCCCATGTAATCAATTCTCCAGACATCAAAGAGCTCGATCTGGAGATTGTTGGTGAGTGGCATAGCATTCTTGCATTGATATTTCCGTATCTCTGACATGATCCACATCTCCGGACAAAATCTTTGGTGTCTTCATACATAGTTGGCCAAAAGAACCCATTCTGCCAGGTCTTAGCAAGAGTGTGGAATGCCCCATAATGACCTCCATATGGTGACGCATGGCATTTCTGAATGATCTGCATGCCTTCTTCTACTGGTACACATCTTCTAAGTAACTCATCTGAGCAGATTCTAAAGAGGTATGGTGGATCCCATATGTGGAGACGACTTTTATAAATGAGCTTCTTTTTATTTTTTCCTGGTGGTACATAACCTGCAACCATAAAGTTGACAATATTCGCGTACCAAGGGTCTGACGTGGTCACTTTAAACAACATGTCATCTCTTAATGAGTCATTAATAGGTAGTTTCTGAGGTTTCTCAAAGTGTATTCTAGACAAGTGATCAGCAACTGGATTTTCTATCCCCATTCTATCTTTAATTTTTAAGTCAAATTCTTGAAGTAACAGAATCCATCTTATCAAACGTGGTTTAGCATCTTTCTTAGTGAGCAAATATTTTAATGCAGCATGATCAGAATAGACAATTACTTTTGCTCCTACTAAGTAAGATCTGAATTTATCAATGGCAAAAACAACAGCCAGGAACTCTTTCTCAATTGTTGCATAATTTAGTTGTGCTCCTGTCATAGTTTTACTAGAATAAGAAATTGCATGATGCTTCTTATTCTTTGTTTGCCCTAATACTGCCCCTACAACATAATCACTAGCATCACACATAATTTTAAAAGGTAAAGACCAATCAGGGGGTTGAATGATTGGTGCCGATGTAAGTGCTTCTTTAAGAATATTAAAGGATTTTAAACATGTATCATCAAATTCAAAAGGAACATCCTTAGCTAATAAGTTAGTCAGTGGTCTATCAATATGTGGAAAATCATTTATAAATCTACGATAAAAACCATAATGACCAAGAAAACTTCGGATTCCTTTTATATTAGTAGGTGGAGGTAGTTGTTCAATTACTTCAATTTTTGCCTTGTGTACCTCTATACCTCTTTCAGACACTAGGTGTCCTAGCACTATTCCTTCTCTAACATGAAATAACATTTTTCCCAAGAACTAAGTGCTTTTCTTCACATCTTTGCAAAACCTTATCTAGACTTTCTAAACAATCATCAAAAGTTTTTTCATAAACTGAAAAATCATCCATAAAAACTTCCATGATTTCTTCTATCATTTCAGAAAATATAGACATCATACATCTTTGAATAGAAGCAGGTGCATTACATAATCCAAAAGACATTCTTCGATAAACATAAGTTCTATAAGGACATGTAAAAGTGGTTTTTCTTTGATCATCAGGGTGGATAAGAATTTGTGATATCCAGAATAACCATCAAAGAAACAAAAGAAAGAATTATTCGCTAGACGCTCTAACATCTCATCAACGAAGGGTAGCGGAAAATGATATTTGTTTGTTGCTTTATTAAGTTTTCTATAATCTATGCACATTTGTCATCCAGTGACAGTTCTCTGGGATATTAATTCATTTTTATCATTTTGAACTACAGTCATTCCACCCTTTTTAGATACAACTTGAACAGGGGTTATCCACTCACTATGTGGCACATGATAAATAATTTTAACATGCAAAAATTTTAAGACATCTTTCTTAACAACTTCCCTCATCGCATTTTGAAGCCTACGCTGGGGCTCTCTAGAAAGTGTAATTTTTGGGTTGGTTGGAATGCGTTGGGTGCACAAAACAGGACTAATCCCCTTAAGGTCTTGGTGTGAATAACCAAAAGCAGAACGATGTTTTTCTAAAACGGTTATTAGTCTAAAAAAATTCTTCATCAGAAAGTTTATCACTTATAATCACGAGAGAATTTTGATCATTATTCAGAAAAACATATTTAAGACCAGAAGGTAGTTGTTTAAGCTCAATAGAAGGCTTAGGTGGCTCTAGTAGTTCATCCAGAGGTTCAGGATCAATAGGATCCTCCTCCTCTTCATTAATGAAACTGGGTATCATCTTCTAAATCAGGTTCAATAAACTCTTCAAATGACATAGCTTTAACCTCTTCTATTGGATCTAACGCAGGAAGCGGCTCTGCCTTAGCTTTTAATGCATGCGTTATAAGCACAGAGAGATTAACTCCTTCTCCAAGTTTAATATCTAAATTGCTCGTACAACCTTCTCGCAAAAGTTTTCCTATTGGTAATCCAATCATCTCATCGAAATCCCAAACATCAGCACAATTTAGAATTCATTCATCACAATAGGAAGAGCACATAAAACTTTTTAATAATTTATTCGTAGAAATTAATGGCACATTTTTCAAGAATTTTTCAGCAAATATAAGAGACATAATATTGACACCTACTATTGGGTTATAAAAGGCATCAAAAGGATATGCATCAATTTGACATTTAATAGTAATGGCACGAGAATTTAAATGAATTATATCATTTGAAAGTTCAAATTCTATCAACCACTCATTACTCATAACAAAAATCAATTCTCTTATTATTTCTCTAAGAAATTTTAAATCAGCAGGATATGAAACATTAAAATTTTTAAAATTCATAGACTCTTAAGGTTTTATAATTTATGATAATATGAGGTATTTCTATAATCATTAAAAAATTCATCCTCAAATTCAAGCATAAAATCAGAAATGGAAGTTATCTCTTTATCATTAGATAGTTCAGGTAAAGGTTGAGATGGATCAGACAAAAATTTAGAATTGAGAGACAAAAATTCATCTTCTAACAACTCTTCTTTTTCTTCAGGGTGATCATTTAAGATATCAGTAAGAATAATTTTAACATGTGTAGCAATAAAATGCATAAATGCTCCACCCGCGGCCAAATTAAGATATTCTTTATTTTTATCATTAAGGACTAAAAAGAAATGTTGCAAAAGCATAGGTTCTGGCAAAGTAAGATTAGGTTCAGAATTTATAAATCCATCAAAGCGTTCCCAAGCCTTACCTAATGATTCGTTATCTAATTGTTTGAATCTTATAATTTCAAAACGAAGTTTAGCGACTTTTTCAATCGAAAAAAATTTAAGACAAAAATTAGCACGCAATACTTCTCAATCTCCTTGACTACTCAACATAGCGATTATACCATCTCTTTGCTTTTTCCGTTAATGAAAACGAAAAAAGTTTCCATCTTAAAGTTTCATCTGCCATGCCCTTAATGTGCATGTCTGCTCAAAATCAGCTAAATGGGAATAGGGGTTTTTGCTAGAACTACCAGAAAAAATGTGTTTCTGAACTAACTTAATCAATCCTGGGCGTAGCTCATAGCCACATGATGTAATAGGTTTAGATGATTCTTTTGGCTAGAGATACGATCCCGATGGTGCTCCATATTGATATAAAAGTTGGGATATGGTCATATTTAAAAAGGTAAAAGATAAAAGATAAATGTATAATACAAGATTAAGATAAACTATAGTTAAGATCAGCAAACCATTCCCCGGCAACGGCGCCAGAAATGCTTGTTGGTAAAAATTAACTGCACTCTATTAAATATTATTATTATCAAAGTATCCGCAAGCGCACAGATAGAATACCGATATAGCACTTCACCAGACAATCCTGATTTTAATATCGAACCTAAAGGAACAGTAGGTGATACTGACTAAGTCTATTGATTCTTAACCTAATAACACAATCAATCCAGAGAATATCAAGAATAAGGAAATAACTAGTGACTATCTAGTTCCAACAACCAGTAAGTTTTGAATAATATCATTCTAACTGGGCAGTAACCTAAATAAGAGCAGAAATCAGAGTTCTCTCCTACCCAGGACTTATACACCTATCGATCCTATCAACAGGAAGTGGACTATAAAGAACTCAACGTAGCTGTCACCTACGCGAACTACCATTATCCGGCCAATCAGGGGACATTCACAAGCAATAATAGCCTAGACACCACGTCTAAACTACCAACTACTACTTCAATTTTGGAGCTACCAAGGTCAAAGCACTCAATATGAGTCACAAACTTAAAAACGAATAAGAACAAATGCTTACTTAAATCAGAATGTTGAATACAAAAGTACTTCAGAACGCAGCTCCGGGCAAGAGAGCTGAATCCAGACGAATACAGCTACGAAGAGGCTCCGACAGGCCGAGACTCCTCCGAATCTCTACTCACCTACTCTATCTCTCTAATCACTTTCTTGATTGCTAGCCTAGATCTAACGGATATCTATCTAATGCTTTAGGCTCTTCAGCTCTTGATCTGACCTCCTCCGGGGGTGTCTGACCCTTTATTTATAGCCCGGTGAGATGAATACGTGCCGTAGGATCAAACCGACTTAACCAAGGGCCGAGATGACTCGTCAAAAGCGGTGGAAAAAGACTTCAGAAGCCGGCACACGAAACCCTAATGTGGGGCGCCGCCCGGCCCCTTTGGGGCCGGTTGGCCCCACCACCTCCCAGGTGGGGCCCCAGTTGCTTCGGGTGGCTTCCAGAGGCTTCTAGCTTGTCGATGACGTATGTTGCCTTGGCGTTCAAGTTTCTTGATAATTAAGCACTTGAATCCCTCTTTTAAGCTTTTCTGGATAATCCCCTGGAAAATATACAATTCACCAAAACTCGTAGAAATTATTAGTAAGGACCCTATTCTACTAAATATTCATGTGTAATGCAGGGATAATTGATAATAAAAATTAGACGTTAACAAGTGTCAACTCTCTCTCTCTCTTGCACCGCCGTCGGCGAGCCCCATGGCGACCGGCCTCGTTCCCCATGCTCCTCGGCCCGTCCGCACTCCTCCCCCATAATTTTTGGCCTGCCTGCTCTCCCTGGCCTGCTCGTTGCCCACGTCCCCCGCCTGGCTCCGCAGCCGCCTTCGACGCCCGGCCTCACGATGGCCCTGCCCGCTGGCCGGCTAGCTGCCGGCTCCCCGCGCGCTGTCCTCCTCTCGCTTGCCTCCCCCGCATGGGGAGCCGGTCGCCCGCCTACCCCGCCCGGCGAGTGCATGCCCTGCCCCGGCGGCCGGTGAGCCACCGGCATCCCGACAAATATAGTTAGTTGTTTAGTATTGTTATGAACTAAACTAACTAAACTAATTAGAATGTACTATAGTTAGTTAATATAGTAAGTTTAGTTAATAATTCATTTGGTAATAATAGTTAGTTAGTTTAGTTAGACATTCTAATTAGTTTTTTCTCGAATGCGCAAAAGCTTTACGCATCTTTGTATTAAGTAAAGAGAATTTTACAAGATGCTCCTGTTGAGCTATAAGGCTTAGGGGCTAAGAAAATATGGCAACACCACACGTTCTAATTAGTTATTTAGTATAGTTAGCAATTTAGTTGCTACTATAGTTAGTATAGTTAGCGAAGTTAGCTTAGTTGTTGTATTCATCAACATTGATTTCGTGTTTCAATTAGATGGACAACCTAGTGACTATTTACCATGAAGGTATCATGGAAAAAGATCGCTATGAATATGTTGAGTTCGTTGACATGTAAAGCGTGTCTGTTTTATTCGATGATAGACTTACTTTTATTAAGTTGGTTGCAAAAGGTAGAGAGGAGTATCCTTCACCGAACGTTGTAAGACGTGTCATCCCATTTGGTGCTCCTCCCACTCCACCGCCGCTCGAAGCCGGTGCCTGCACCACCACTCTCCAGGCCGCCGCCACTGCTCGTGACCGTTGTCTGTGCCACCGCTCTTGCAGGCTGCCGCTTGCCCTCTCCAGCTCTCCCCCACAGCGCTTGGTCGCCTCACCACGCGCTCGTATGTACAGCGCCGTCTCCGCCTGCGTAGCCGAGAGTGAACAAGCACGTGAAAGAAGGCAGCCAACGTTTTTGCATCGAGACTATCATCGCGGAGCCACACGGAGCTACATTTTGAGGATTCCCCCTCTGCTACAGAAAAGGGCTCCAGCTCTCCCGTTGCTCTGCCGGCGGAGCCCTTGTGCAGTGTGCCGTTTGGTACATCTCCTACAGGATCCGGAGCCAAAGCTCATGCAGGAGCCGGAGCCAAAGCCCCTGCAGCAGCCATGTCAAATAGGAGCTTAGTACGAGGACGAAAGACTAGTTATAAGTTTTAGCCAGATTAAAAAGAGAAATTCATCTTCTTCGATAATTTAAAAATAGATTTCAAATAACATTTTGAGACAATGAATGGTTTCAAATGGAACAGTTATAAATAACAAAGTTTTATAAATTTCCGAACTCTACAACTTTTATTTTAGAAGAGCATTTGAAAAATTCAAAATTTTAGTACTCCATTTTTATTATTTGACGACTATTTGTAGAGGCAGCTGATAACACTAGGAACCCTCACAAATAGATTTGTAAGAGTGGCTCGTTAGGAATAATTTGTTGGGTGCAGCTGAGCCGTCCCTAAACAAAATGAAAAGAGGTATTGCTACAATTTTTTTAGTAGTGTTTGCTATAGAAAGTTACTGATTAGCCACTTTTTCAAAAACAGTGAATTATTAGTAGTTTTTCTTCAGGAAAAATAGCTTGATGCATATAGATTTGAAAGTTTGTTTTCTTGCTCACATTTACGTACTTGCTCACACAGTGAATTTCTACATTTTTACCAAGATTGGGAAGCTAAACATGCACTAATTTAATTAGTCCAGTTCATCGTGGAATATTACAATGTAGAATTACAGTCGATTAGGTTCAGCTTTGAGCTTACATAATAATAAGTAATATAATGAATTACACTCGGTTAGGTGTACAGGACGGCGGTTTCAAAATTCTATATATTTGATCACCTTGCATTGAGTACCCAAAGGGCACTTGGGCCTTCAACTACTCGGCCAGACAAGAAAGGCACTTGGGCCTTCTACTCAGCAATATGTGTAATGGGCTTAGGCCTTCAACCAGGGGTCGGGGCTAGGCTAATCTACCTGTATTATTATATATAGTTCATGTCACTAAAAGAGACAATTACCCAAGTTGAACATATGCCTTGTGATTCTCATTTCTGGTCTGGCTTAATGAAAGTCAAAATATATCATTTCTTTGATTGCCAAAATGCTAGGTTTATTTGGAGATGTTTCTTTTAATTTGTTTCCACCGGTAAATGTTGCTCACATGTTTAATGTTTGGCTACAAGGAGTAGAGAGGAAACTTAAGTATCAAGCATTGGTAGGAGCTAGGGCCATGTGTTGGGCAATTTTTAGCAAGACACAAGATTTCTCTCCTTTGCATGTGGTCTTCAAGGGAACATACTATATTTGCTTCTGGGCGCTGCTGCAAAAAGAAGAGGACAATCCCAAAAAAATTTGGGGTGTTGTGTGCTTGAGACCACAGTAATGGACCTTTTTGTTCTCATAGTTGGAGTTTTAGTGACAGACTTCCTTTTATTTAATTTTAGGCTTCTGGGATCTGTGATCTTTCTACCTTTGTATTGTTGGCCTTTTGCAACTTTAGACTGCTATATGTATCGATCGATACAGAGGCTAGAATATTACTCCCTCCATCCCAAATTATAAGTCATTCCAAAATCTTGGAGAGTTAAACCAACTCAAGTTTGACCAAAATTATTAAGAGAAATACAAAGGTTTATGACACCAAATAAGTGTACTTTGAAAATATATTTGGTGAAGAATTTAATGATACTTAGTTTATATTGTAAATATTTTTATCTTATCATATAAAATTGGTCAAAGTTGAGATGGTTTGACTCTTCAAGATTCTTAGAATGACTTACAATTTGGAGGGAATAATAGATATCCCCTTTTCTAAAAATAGCCATATAATGACTTGAAATGTTAAAGCTTCTAGGAATTGGACCTGCCCTAAGAGCTTTGGATCTTTCAAAACCCAAAAAGCTCCTGAACGCCAAAATCCTCTCACTACTATGACTATTTGGGATTTTGGTTTATGGGAGTTGTTTGGCTTCTAAAAAGTCCAAAGCTAATGGTCTAAAAGTGACCAAAAATTCAAACAAACAGGGCCTAAATACCTCTGGATATCTGCAGCTTCTAAGTAGCTAAATTTTTTGCATTAGTACACACGAATGGTCGGTTTTGTCAAAAAAAAAAAAGAATCAGCCAATCAAGGGTAGACATTGCTTTCACTGCCGCCATATGGCACATTCACCATCTCTCTCAACACCTTCATGTCTAAAAGGTCCCTTGTGCTCCATATACCCAACCACACATCTGCACTCATAACTCCATATGTTGTAGTCACCATCGATTGCTTTGTCTTCTCATCTTACACATCAGACTACGACATGGTGTCCACGCAAGAATGTTTCAAGGCCAAATTTCACAGGCACATCATAGAATTTTGTCTCATGCCAGGCACACTTATTCAAACATAGGCTCGATTTTACATGTATAATTGGCACATTCACTCTCTCTATCTCTCCCTTTCTCATGTACTACAATTTAAGTAAGATAAAAAACATGTATTTCTACCCAATGAGCCATGGGGATCCATCAACTTCTCCCCCAAGGATCATCCAACCTTGAATAACAGTTTAATCCCTTGTAGGCATCCAATTACAAACATGTAATTAGTGTTTCAGCCATAGCTTGGAGGAGAAGTGTGGGTGGATAAAAGCAAGGCACAATGAGGTCACGAGCAAGAGCAACTAGGTAGGGGTTGATCTAGATGGCGTAGCACATAAGGAAGACAAAGGATCACATGCTTAGAAAAAATAGCATGGTGTTGTCACTCTTCTATCCTTATAATGGGTTCAATGGAAATGTGCCAGGACAGTTCACATTCCAGCCCACAGAGCCTAGTGTTCAAATAACTGGCCCACATATGATTCCACGACCGACCAGAGAACGATAGAGTGAAAGACATGTTGTAGTTGTAGCATGACGCCAGCTGGCTGAAGGACCGAATAGGCGACTAGAGGGGGGTGAATAGGAGCCTCAAAAATTTCTTCCGAAATATTCGAGAGGCCACTGTCCTAGACACGATCACAAGAAGCAAACAAACCCTCACGAGATATCCACGAACCTACAAGAGGTTGGATGACACAAGGTCACAGCGGGATACTAGGAAACACCGGAGAAGACACGGAAGCAAAGCACACTCGAACGGACTCTGCACAGACCCGGACTGTCCGGCTTACAGGTGCAGACTGTCCAGCTCTGAAGCTCGGACTATCCGGACCTGACCCTCGGACTGTCCGGCGGCATAATCTGTCAGGCAACAGTGCACTGGACAGATTTTGTTCACTATCGGACTGTCAACAACGGACTATCCTCGAATTATAGGCGAACTGTCCGGCGTTGTGTGTCTAGAAAAGAACAGAGAAGAAAAGAAACTGCCTGTTGTCGGGATGCTGAGCTCGGACTGTCCAGAGCCTGGAGCGGATTGTCCGCCGGCAAAAATCCCAAAACCGAACTACTGGAAAACTCACTGCTCGCCATCAGGAAGAAGTCCCGGACTGTCTGTGGTTGACCGGCGGACTGTCCGTGACTGGACAACAGACTAGAGCCAAGGCTCCACTGTGCTCAGCTCCGACTCCCGGACTGTCCGGCCCCCCAGGCCCGGACTGTCCGCGACTGCCCAGAGAGGGCGATTCAAAATTGCCCGAAACAAGAATCGAAGAGAACTCGATCAAACGGAGATGAATTACCACGATTTTTCAGCCATAAGGTCACAAGGTAGTTTAGAATCATCCCCTAAAAGATCACGGGCCAATTCGAAGAAAATCACCGGTAAATCGAAATGCCCCCAAATATGTTCTTGAAATCGCTCATAGTGAAGAACACGCCCGATCTATGAATAGAGTTGGAATCAAACTATTTTCTTCGGTGGAAAGGTCCTTCACATGGTAGACAACAAGCACACACAAGAAGAACGAATTGAAACGGACTAGAGAGCACGAATCAAGCCACACAACAAGAAGAACGCGAAGAACACATCAAGAACACAAGGGCTTACTCCAAAACCCGGAGACGACACGAGGTTAGGGCCTCGATTTCCTATCAAACACGAGTTTTACACCACCATGAACAAGCGGAGAATCTCTCCCTAAGCACTACTCTTAACCCTAAGTGGACGGGATGAAATGAGAGAGGGTGAGAGAGAGAGATAGAGAGGGGAGGGGCTACCATCCCCTTCTTATTGTCATTATTACAATTTACAAATAACCCCTTAACCACTAACTATAACTACTCAGGTGAGTCAGCTAGCCCTAAGACATTCTGGAACAACCTGTCTCTGCGAATGTGATCGGACGACCCCGCTTCATGCTCAAGTTGCCGTCACCTTGACGTAACCTCGGAGATTCCGCCGCGTGTCGCCCCACTTCCCGCCGGAAGCAGCTCCTCCCGGGTTTTGAGACCCAAACCCGAAAACCGTCTTGGGCCGCGTTCCACCGGTCCTCGACCGCACCAGACCACGTACCGCTCCGAGTCCCTCGACCATGCTCGATCGCGCCTGTCGATGTCGCCAAGTATCCGCCACCGCAGCTAGCGCTCTAGCGTCTGAGTCCCTCGGCCCAAGTCGCACGTCCGTTCTTCACCGCTCGCAGTCCATCGGCACGGCCTGCTCACTTGACCTTCACTCCGCCATCCGCTACTGCCTCCGAGCCTAACACCTGCTCATCACAAACCGACCAACATGCCAAGTAAACTCCGTTGACAATCACTCATCACCAATCTAGACTACAAGTCTCCCACTTGGGTCCGCACTGGCTAATAGCAAGTCAGTCATAAAAATCAGATGTTATAGTGTGCGGGATGAATTTCAACCATTCCTTGAGTTTTGGCTCTCAAGTTAAGATGAAGTTTTTTAGATATTTGTTGGCTTAGGAATCAGAATTGTTGTTAGAAGATGGCTAAATATTTTTTTCTTGAATTACACCGTACAACAAGCACACACATTCATTGTATAAGTACACATATGGAAATTCAGCCGACAGAGATGGCGTTTTTTTAGATAATTGATAATTCTTACCTGGCTTCATCTACCAACTAGTAGCATCACGCAAATTATTACAAAGTCTCACCCGTAGGTGAAAACAGGTTCAGAACACAATCTATACGCCCCTGACGACAACTCACACAAAGGGAAGAGTTTTGCAAACACTAAGACGCAATAAAGCGAAATGAGAACTACCTATTGGAAGCAAAAAAAAAAATAAAAATGCATGGACAAAGTTCCTAGGTGTTGCCCAGCTAGTATCAGATGATCCTGAAGGTCATCACGCCGCTGTAACTTTGCCCAATGGTGTAGCCAATGGGTTCCCCTGAAAAGAACCTGCAAAAGTATTTTAGGTGTGCATTTGTCAAAAACCAACTCATTCTGTGATAACCAAATCGCCCAAAGCAATGCTGCTGCTGCAGTCAGTAGCAATGAATTATATTCTTTATTTCCTATTTTTGACCACCTTTCAAACAGGTCATTCAAAACTTGAGGGGGTGAGATAAAAAAAAAGTGGTTTTGGCGTTTCTACCCTCGTTTTTAAGCGAAATGATGATTTTACCCTCGTTTTTTTAACTTTGTGATTTTATCCCTGCTATTTCAAAACGAAGGGAGAGTCTACCCTCATCTGTTAAGTTCATCTAATGGTGTTAAAAAGGATAATTTTGCCCTTTTGTTTTTACCCTCGTTTTATTATGATTTTATGTTCTTACCCCTTAGATTAGTAAGATGACATTTTGTGTACATATTTTTTAAAAAATTCAGGCAACATTTCAACTTACATCCATGTAATTATAATTTAATATCACACAATATATAAATTACAGACATATTGAACTAATAGCAACAAATCATATTCATATAAGATGTCACCGCAGTATGGAGCCTAGGCAGTTCTACTACTTGTGGCTGGAGCTGGAGTAGTCCTCCTCACCTGAATGGCCGGGCCGATCAGGTCAAAGATCAGCCGCTGATTGCTCGCAAAGACTAGAAAAGGTTTTGCTAGTGCGGATCTTGCAGGGCACGGCGTCCTGGAATTGGAGGAACTTCTCGATGGCCGCAATCTCTGACCGCGTCTCGGGCAGGCTGAACTGGTACGCCAGCCCGTCACCGTTCTGCTGCTGCTGGTCCCCGTGCTCCGACGAGCCCCGCAGGCGTTTCATCCCGGACAGACTGTCGGACATGAGCGGCGACGACGAGTCGTCCCACCCGTCGGAGCTCATCACGTATCCGGGGATGTAGGCACTCCTGCCGCCCTATCGGCACCCTCGGGGCTGCTCCCTCTGACCTCCTCGTTGTCCATCTCCAAGATCTGGGACATCAGTGACCCTTGTCCATCTCCGGCAGCCGGGCCGCCTCCAGCAACTGTGCCCCATCCGGCAGCCAAGCCGCCTCCGGCAGGGGCGGCCCCTTGAGGTCTAAGCCGTGGGTGGAGGGCTAGCCCCTTGTGAGAAGACGGATTGGAGGGGCAGGGAGAGAAGCAGGGCGACAGGGAACAACATGTGCCGCCGCCGACTGGACCGGCAAATCGCTGACCGCCGAACCTAGAAAACCGTCGCCCCCCGTCGCGGCTTCGCCAAAGAGTACGCGAAAGAACGACGCGACCTGGAGCAGGCAAAAGGGCAGTGCGGTCTTTTTTGTCCTCCTCCTTTTTCTTTTTTTTTGGTCATTTAGTCCAACATTTTCTTACGGTGTTAGAAAACAGGGGTAAACGACGCCTTCCTTGGAAAATAATGAGGGAAAAATCGCGAAGTTAAAAAAGTAGGGGTAAAATCACCATTAAGGTTTGGAGTAAGGGTAGAAACACCAAACTCAAAAAAAAAATGTACAGCTCGCCTCAAGAATTTATCGTACAAATAGTCTAGAAAAATATGTTGGATACTTTCTACGGAGTGACAGAAGCTACAGCTTACGTCCCCATTCTAAATTCTAATTGCGTCTGGGGAGGTTGTCCTTGGCTAAACTGGCTAAATAATTACAGTGAGATTGATGGGATAGAGCAATACCCTGGTTGTGCAACTCGGTTATTTCCCTCTTGCACTCATCATCAGTTATCTTAATTGTAGACACTGGTACAGACCTCTATGGAGTACCAATGAGGAAAGTGCGGTGTGACAGAACACCGCTGCTTTGTTTCATTGGCGGACAAAAGTTTCCAGGTTACTACAGTACAATCGCTGCGTCACGAGAAGAAATTGCCGCAGGCTCGAATGACAAAGGTCGAGACTGACAGAAAGCAGAGCATTTCAATTTCATGCGAAGTTTCTCTCATTCTTTAGTACTCCCTCCTCGGTCCGAAAAAGAATATAAGTTACTTGTCATCAATAGTAGTTCATATATGACCAAATTTTGAATAAATTCTATTCATACTTATAGTTTTAAATTAATTTATTATAAAAATATATTTCATAATTAATCTAATAGTATTTATTTGATATCATAAATATTGATAGTTTTTTATGTATAATTTATCAAACTAAGATACAAAACTTGTTATAATTATATTCTTTTTCGAACGGAGGAGGTAATATTGTTGTTTCATACGTGACGTAACTTTACAGAGAATATTAGGCTAACTGAATCCAATAATTGTCCTGTCTTGGACCTAAAGATCAATGGTGATAATTCCTCCAAAAAACAAGATCAAAGGTGACAATAACATTTTTACTTTCGGTGGCCTAGGGCGGGTGGGATACTTTTGTCGTCTTGTCAATCTGAAACTGCCGTTTAGTAATTCTGAGGGAAACGTTTCTTGGGCAGGTGGGAAACCTTTGTGCCAACGCTTTTGATGATGACCGCGTCACATTCTTCATAACAATTGTAAGTTCGTCCCGGGGCCGACAGCTACGCCACGTCGGAATTCTGTACGGTGTACAGTAAAGCTGTCGGCCTTTTTTTCTTTTTTTTCAGTTCATCCCCGCGCCGAGAGCTACGCCACGTCGGAATTCTGTACGGTGTACAGTAAAGCTGTCGGCCTTTTTTTTTTTTCTTTTTTCCCCTCCCTCGCGCGGTGCCGCTTCGTCCTTCTTGTTGCGTGGCCACGGTTTGGCCACGTCGCCCTCAAACTCTCCTCAGCGCAGCCTCCGCTCGCGTCCTTTCCCTCGGGTTCTCCGGCGCCGCCGTCAACAGGGCGTCTTCGCCCTGTGTTGCCGTCGCCGTCCCTGCCTGCTCGCCGTGCCCCGTCACTGTTACTGCCTCTCATCTTGTCCGGCGTGGGGGCAAACGGGGTGTCTTGCCTTTGCGTTGTCGTCGCTGTTGCTGTGCCCTCGGCGGCCGCCGCCGGTGGTCGGTGGGTGGCGGCGTCTGCGTCGCCGGTGGAAGCGCCGTTCTCGTCATCTCCGCTCCTGGTTTGTGCTCTGCTTCTTCCTGTTGTCATGGTCTCCTTTGGGTCGTACGCTATAGAGCCTGTCAACGGACTATGGAGGGCCGAACCTTTTGCCCATAGCATTGCCAGCAGATGGCTCTGGCGGGATAGGTTCGTTTGGGATCCAGCACGGGCGGCGACGGATCTGGTAAAGCAGGGCTGTATTAGGGAGACTGCTGCTGCCGCCTGCTCCGGTCATAGTTCAATCGGACAATACTGGAGCTAGAGGGAACGGGTGCATGTCAGTCCGAGGGGTCATAGTTCAACCGGAAAATACTGAAGTTAGAGGGAAGGGATGGATGTCCGTTTTCCCCTTTAGGAATCTGTTCTAGTGTAGGCTTGTTTCCTTGTGATTCTAGGCCATGTAATGTGATGCTGTTTATTTTGGTGGGCTGTTTATGTGTTTGCCTGCACATTGATGCAGTTGTTGGTTATCTGTTGTTGATTGTAGGTGTTTCTTACTGCCACCAGTGCTCGGTTCTGCCTTAGCTGTGTCGTGGAAGACTCAGGTGCTGCTTTCTCTGCTCGTGAAGGACCATATCGACAGCGTTGAATGCTCACCTGCTGGTTTGTCTCTTGCTGCCGCAAACACTCTCCTTGTCAGCTTTGTTTATATTCAGGGCTTTCCTTTTCGCTTATTTTGATGCCCATACAGTTGCTGATACTGAATTGTTGATTGTAGCTGCTCATCTTTATTGTGCTTTGGCTCTCAACGGCGTCAACGGCGTAGCCATCCTCTTTCTCAGGTTTGTCTGTGTTTACACTATATAGTTTGCTTCCTGCTTTTAATCGGTTTACTACATATTACATGCAAAACATGTTGTCACATTTACACTGTATTATTGGTTTCCATCTGTGTGCTATATACGTACACAGGTTGTCATATTTGGATTGTATGTATATATTATTATTATTAAATATTAAGTATTATACTGCTATGTTGTACACTAACCCCATGTTTTCTGGTTTCCTTTCTGTTTTTTCCCCTTGCAAAAACAAAAAATTAAGCAGTGAAGATGACAACTTCTCATTTTGTGTTTTTAGAAGTTTAGTTTGTTGTCTTTTTTTTTGGTGTGTTTTTAGGTCTTTATTTGGCTTCTGTTAGTTTCATGTTTACTTTACAGGTATCCTTTGTGTCCATTCTGGACGCTGTGGCTCAGCGATGTCGAATTCCATTAGTTGCGCTTATACAGGAATTTGCGCATGATGGCACCTTGTTGTATGGTGTTGAAATTGAGTTGCCTTTGTTGTTCGCACATGACACAGCACGACGTTTCACTCAATGCTGCTTTTCAGGCCATTAGTTGCCTTCAACCGTTATATGGTTTCACTGTTATAGATTTCAGTTATCATGTTACGACAGCATCATCTGCTGTGGCAGCTTTTTTAGTTGCTAATAGAGGTGCGCAACTAGCGCGCAGAGTTGTTACAGCCATGGCGTCTCCTGCTTCTGCTGAGTTCGATATTTTAGAGGCAGCAGAGGAGCTGCTTCGAGAAGTTAGTTCCATGGTTAACCCAAATACATGATGGTCCACATACACTTCCAATTCATGTTGCTATAATTTTTTTCTATACCTGTTTTTGCCTTCTCTATCGTGCGGTCCACCCACTTCCTTGGTCACATGCTTATTCTTTTTTTAAAAAAAATAGGTTTCTGTCCATTAAAAGTTCATGATATTCTATGTATTCAT
The DNA here is from genome assembly GCA_038502445.1 of Eremochloa ophiuroides. Taxonomy (NCBI): domain Eukaryota; kingdom Viridiplantae; phylum Streptophyta; class Magnoliopsida; order Poales; family Poaceae; genus Eremochloa; species Eremochloa ophiuroides. The sequence goes on from JAHLJS010000009.1 coordinate 37,506,211, forward strand.
ATAGAGTTATTTTATTATCTCCCATTTCACTTGAGAATTATCTTTGTGCTTATTGTTTGCGTCAGATGAACCGTTTGGTGTCCCTCTTTTATTTCCTTTTGTACAAATACGTTTTTTTATTGGTCTTGTCATGTGCCTTCATCGTCTTATTACCGAGTGTAGCCACAGCTGCCATCTTCTGCATGGATGGATCGCCTACGACAGATTTACGTGATATGTGTATGTATCTATTTCAGTCATTTTATTGCAGTTACTTTTGAATTCTCATTTGTACCTAATATTTTAACATATTCTGTTTATCTGTGTATATTATTAGCTGACGAATGCAGTCCCTTGAAGGATACAGCATTGTCTTTTAGGGTTAATGTGCCGACGCTCTATCAGCAATGGCCATTAAGTGAGTGTTTATGTTTTATTGAGACCATTCTCGTTTATAGCATGCTGGAGTTCTCGGCGCTATAAATTTGTTTTCATCCTGTTCGTGATCAGTGTTCATATTGCATCTATCTATCTCAGATTATGGCACTCCTGGTGTGCTTTGTTGCCCTCAACAAAATATAATGCCAGGCCTCTTAGACCAATCATTGCTGAACGAACGTATGCTCCTTATTTACTCTACTTTTGTTCATCTGTTGCTGCGGTTTCCTATATCTAATCCTCTTAATTACCTTCCCTTGGGTTCATGCCTATGTCATATATCTATATCTCAGAAAATAATGGGAACCGTAGCTTCTCCATCTCTCAGATGCCTGCTCCGCGGTTAGCAAGAAAAAGACCTTTCCAATACATTTCAGAACTGTCAACAAATGGTATAGTGGCCAACACATTTTCATTCTGCCATCTGTCATCTTTCACGTCATCTCAGACCATTATTTATTTGCGAATATGCTAAGTCCTGTTTCCCATGAAAATTCTGTAGCTGTACAAGCTAATGCAATTGCAAGTGCTTCTCCATCGGCCCAGACTCCACCTTTGTCTTATTTACGTACTCTTGGAGGTACAGATAAGATAGTGTCAGTGCATCTGCTTGCGTTCTATGTATATTTTGTCCTTCTCTTTACCTTATCTATTGTTGTAGCATATGTCCCTGATCGACATGTTGTTTCTACTCCTCAATGTACTGAGTCTCGTCAGAAACGGAAAAGAAGATTAAATCAGTACGTTGTGGCTCGATCAGGTGACATGCTGTTGTAATCTTATCTGTGTGCATATAGATTGGTCATCATCCTATTTTGCTGTCGTCCTTGTTATAGACACTTCATTCTGTTCGATCAATATGTAAACAGACCATGTTAGCGCTAATACATCGTCTCTGGGTTGTGGTCAATTTGATCAATTCTATGTAGATGCGCTCAAAGGTATACTCCTGTATCAAGTTGCCTCGGCGCTGTTTTCAGACTATAATCTTTCTATCCTTTTCCACTATTTGTACATCTAAAAAGCTTCATATACGTTCACAGCATCACATCCAGGAAGATCATATCATGGTGCACCCAATCTAAAGTGTCCTTATTGCAATGCCATCTTTTGGCCAAGTGAAGGCAACACATGTAGACCACTGCATGGACAACGCTGTGTTATTAACAATAGCTGCTGCAGAGGTGGAAAAATTGTCATACCTCCATTTAGACCACATCCTGAACCTCTGGCTTCGTTAGCAACATTTGATGGTGATGCAACATCCAAGAATTTCATGAAAAATATACGGCAGTATAATTGTCTGTTTGCTTTCACTTCCATGGGAGCTAATATAGATCGCTCTATGAATGATGGCCGCGGTCCTCCTGTGTTTAAGATTTGTGGTCAGATTCATCATCGTATTGGCTCATTGCTTCCTATGAATGGGAGCGCACCCAAGTTCATACAACTCTATGTCTATGATACAGCTAATGAAGTGAGGAATAGAATACAGTCCTTAGATTCATCTGAGGCAATACATAGTAGTTTAGATCCTCATGTGGTTCAAAATCTGGCGACCATGATTGATCTGCACAATCCTTTTGCAAAGCAATTTAGAGCTGCAAGAGATAGATTGCATGAACATGGGGATGAAGAATTCATCATCAGAATCATAGGACCTAAAAAAGGAGAACCAGCTCAGTATAGCTTACCAACGACTGACCATCTAGCTATTCTTGTTGTTGGTGATTTTTCCGTTGATACATTTCAGCGTGATATCATTATACAAACTAGAGGTGGCGACCTTAAACAGATATCTGCCCTTCGTCCTGCTTTCATGCCCTTGCAGTATCCTCTACTTTTCCCATATGGTGAGCGAAGTTTTCAAGTAGGTGTTCTATATCACTCTGTAGATACAACAACTGTGTGAAAAAGGAACAAAATCACGATGCAAGATTACTTTCGGTACATGTTTCATTATAGGCAACATCAACCAAATCCGTACCTTTGCTATGGTTCACTATCAAGCCAAATCAAAGTTGATGCTGGAGCTTGTATTGATGAAAATAGGCTTTGGTACATTCTTAATAATCAGAAAGATCTACGTGTTGAAAGTATGCAGGGTATATCTGATGCGGTTAGTCGTGGCTGTACACATGACAGTGAGATAGGAAAAATGACAGTGCTGTCTGCATCCTTTACTGGTGGTTGTAGATATATGATATAGAATTATCATGATGCAATGGCTATATGCAGAGAGTATGGTCCTCCAGATTTCTTTGTCACTTTCACATGCAACCCAAAATGGCCGGAGATTACAGAAGGGATAACTGAACCCGGTCAACAAACCACTGATAGAACAGATATCGTTGTAAGAGTTTTCCATATGAAACTTGAAGAGTTGCTTCAAGATATCCGTCACGGTCATGCCTTTGGCCCATGTTCTGTAGGTATCTTTTCTTTGTGTTACAGACATATTTCTTATTATTGTCACAACTACATGTTCCTCCCCTACAGTGATCCTCTTCCATCTAGCTATCCACAATAATTTTAGATGTCATTCTTTCTTTCACAGTTCTTCATACCGTCGAATTTCAGAAGCGTGGTTTACCACATGCTCATATCATTCTATGGACCACCGCTGATACATCGCAGCCAACACCATCTCTCATTGATTCCTTTGTCTCTGCTGAAATATCAGACCCTATTGCTGATCCATTCGGTTATGCTCTTGTGGCTGAGCACATGGTTCATGGTCCTTGTGGCAAATACAATCCTTTGTGTCCTTGCATGAAGAACAACAAGTGTTCTAAATTTTTCCCTAAATAGTACCAAGAGGTCACAGCTGTGGACAAAGATGGATTTGCCATATATAGACGAAGGCAGAATGATCTGTATATTGAGAAAGGAGGAACACGTCTAGACAATAGATCAGTAGTGCCATACAACATGCCTCTATTGAAGAAGTATCAAGCACATATAAATATTGAATGGCACAACAAAACCATATTTGTAAAATACATTTTCAAGTATGTAACTAAAGGTGCTGATTGTAGCAAGATTTATCTTCAGAAAGTACGTAATGGAGAAGAGGCTCCTTATGACAGAGAGACTGATACCATCAATGAAGTGAAAGAGTATCTAGACTGCCGGTACATCTGTGAGCATGATGCATGCTGGCGTGTATTTGGTTATGATATCCACAGTCACTATCCAGTCGTTGAAAGAATGCCAGTTCATCTGCCCACTGATAATTACATCACTTTTAGTGCCAAAGCCAAGATGAAGACAGTTCTTTCTCAGGAATTCCTATGGAGAACCATACTGACTGAATGGTTCACAACAAACCAAGCTCATCTAGAGGCTAGGAACCTTACTTATCTTCAGTTTCCATCTAAATGGAGATGGAACAGCAAAACAAGGTCATGGGAAAAACGGAGAGAGAATCGACCTAAAATTGGTCGATTGCATTATGTCCACCCATCTGTTGGTGAATGGTACTATCTAAGAATGCTATTGTTGACAGTTAAGGGAGCCCTTAGTTTTACACACCTACGCTACCACAATGGTGTTCAACACAACACCTTCAAAGAAGCTTGCAAGTCTTGGGGTTTAGTTGGCAATGATCAAGAATGGTATGAAGCTTTTGATGAAGCTGCCACTTGGGCCACATCATCACACCTTCGCAAACTATTTGTAACCATGGTACTCTTTTGTGAAGTTGGTGATGAATATACTTTCTTCGAGAAAGTGTGGCGCTTATTAACCGATGATATTCAATATCAGCTTAAAGATGCAATGGGTAGTAGACAATATCATATGTCTGATGCTGAACTTAAGGACTGCTTGCTTTGTGAATTATCTGCAATATTTACAGATAGTGGCCGCAACATACGTGATTTTAATTTGCCGCGTAGAACAAATACAAATAATTCTCCATTCGTCAATCGTCTAATCCAAGAAGAGCTCTCATATCCTCTTGATGACTTCATGGATTCTGCAAGTATCAGATCCACTCTTAATTCTGACCAGTTGCAGGCCTTTGATTGCATAACAGACGCAGTAACCAATAATAGACCCGGATTCTTTTTTGTTTCAGGGTATGGAGGTACTAGCAAAACTTACCTTTGGATATGCCTTACTGCACACTTAAGATCTCAGAGGAAAATCATACTCAACGTTGTTTCTTCAGGAGTTGCTTCTCTTCTATTGCCAGGAGGCCACACAGCTCACTCTCGCTTTGGTATTCCGTGTCAGCTTGATGATACGGCTACCTGCGAAATAGGTAGAGGAACAATATTAGGTCAGTTAATATAGGCAGCATCACTTATAATGTGGGATGAAGCCCTTATGACTAATAGAAAGCCTTTTGAGGCTGTAGACTGAACCTTTCGTGATGTGCTAGCAAAGGACTCCCCACAGGCTTCTCTTCTACCATTTGGTGGGAAAATCATTGTCCTTGGCGGTGATATCAGACAGATATTGCCTGTTGTAGAAGGTGAAAGCAGGGTAGAAATTGTCAATGCAGCTATATTTAATTCCCCCCTCTGGTCAACTGCCACAGTGTTACGATTAACACAAAATATGCGGCTTGCTTCACTCAGTTCAGATTACAGAGCACAACAAGAACTTCTTGCTTTCAACAAGTGGATGTTAGATATTGGTGAAGGCAACACAGACCATGCAGGCAGTGAAGACCATGATGGGAGTACTTTTGTCAAAATACCTCATGAATTCCTCCTTTTCACTGATGGTGGCAAGTTAGCATACATAGTTAATGCTATTTACCCAGATTTGCTGCAAAATTATGATAGTGAGACCTATCTTAAAGAACGTGCTATACTAGCTCCAACAAATGATATCATTGAAGTGATTAATGACCACATTGTATCCTACTTGCCACACTAAGCTATAGAATACTAAGTTGTGATAGCATATCAAAATCCACAAATTATCATGAAAGCTATGATATGCTATATCCAGTCGAATTTCTGAATTCATTAAATGGAAACAACTTTCCACAGCATGTTTTGACTTTGAAAAAGGGTATACCAATCATGCTTCTACGTAACTTAAATCAGGCAGATGGTCTCTACAATGGGAGCAGGTTGATTGTTACACATCTTGCTAATAAAATTATTAAAGCAAGATTAATGACTGGCACTCATGCTGGGGACCTGCTTTTTATACCACGTATCTCCTTGACATTAAAATCAAACAAATGGCCATTCGTACTCCAGAGACGCCAGTTCCCAGTAAAAGTTTGTTATGCCATGACAATCAACAAGAGCCAAGGTCAGACTCTTTCTTCTGTTGGCGTCTACCTCAGAAAACCTGTGTTCACACATGGGCAATTATATGTCGCAATCTCACGAGTTACTTCAAGACGGGGCCTTAAACTGCTGATAGAAGATGACCACGGGACTATACGGACGAAACCAGAAATGTAGTGTATAAGCAAGTATTTACTTCCTTTGCAGGAGCTGCAGCTATGTTATAGCACTTACTATGTTCTTCATTGCATCCATCAAATAGTCCTGTTCCTGTAACAAACCTGTCAAGGAGTTTTTGGACTTCGCTTTCTTGTAATATAGTTTGTTATATATAAGGGTTTACCTTCCTTCATTTGGCAGGCATGATAGCTTTCTAGAATTGATAATACAAAAATATTTCTGTTCATTCCTTGCAAAATTTCTTTCATTAATTTACACTTTGGTTCCATTGTCATCTGCATAGCATTAAACCTTTCTTTTTTTCCTCCTCTTGCATATATATACTACACATTAAATAGATTTCTACTTACACTAAAGTATACATATGTTCATGACATACCGTCTAGAAAAAAAAAGATGCTTCTGCATTTCCATTACCACTGTTATTCATGCATAATTCACGTGCCCTTCACTTCTTTGATTTCTATAAAGGTTCTCAATGTATAGATCTAACAATTCTGTTTCAAACACTTTTGATCTGTGCCATGCAGATGGGTTAGATGGAAAACGTCTATATTTCTGATCTTACAGGCAAGCCTGTTGCTGCGCCTCTCTGTGTTCGTGTAATGAGAAAATGGATCTTTAATGGAAACAAACCTCAAGGTCCAATACTGTTCATTGGCCTCGTTCTAGCTGATGAAAAAGTAAGCTCATACTTTCACCTGAATTTTCGTATCGAAACTTCAGTTTTCCTTATGCCTTTACAGTATGTATGTCTAATCTGATTACCTATATCATTGTCACTGTGCATGCAATTAAGAATCTATATTTACAATAACACTCCATTTTCTTATCTAAAAACAGGGAGACTCCATATTTGCCCAAATTCCACGACAACATGTCGAGACGAAAGGCCATTTAATTGACAATGATAAAGTCTATTTAATCAGCAAATTCAATGTCTGGCCTTCTAAACAAGACTATGTACCCTTTGATAGACAATATATGATAGAGTTCACATCGTTCACTACAATTAAGATGGTCAAAGATCCACCTCAAACATTCCCAAAATATATCTATACCATCACTCCATTCTCAGAAATTGATCCAGTAACTTCTTCAAGGAAATTTATCGGTAAGCTTTGCACATACACTATCACCTGTGTTACTAATAATACATTTGACCTACTTGCTTCGTATGTCTACGGCCTACTGAATTGCCTATATTTATGATTCACATGCAGATGTTTTAGGAGTTATCGCATTCGTTGGTGACCTGCAGTCAAGGCCTTTAAGAGATAGCGAAACAATGTCAGCAATGAAAGAAATAATCATAAAAAATGTCAAGTAAGTTATGCATCTTATACATAACAGCATCTAAGTAAGGTTATTTCTATGATATAGTATCCTCATCAGGTTTCATATCCACAGTGATGAAGAACTGAAAGTAACACTATGGGGTGAACAGGCAACAAAATTTACTATTGACCATCTATCCACAACAAATACCATGCAATCAGTTGTCGTACTCTTTGTTGGGTGTCTACCTCGAATGATGAACAGTAAGTCAGACATTTCTTACATAGACTAGCTTCTTAGATTTTCTGCCATCTAATGCGTTGTATTTTACAATCCTTATGTGTATACTCTTCTATCATGTCTAAAACATATTATAGATAAAACTCAGCTTAACGGAGGAAGTGCCTGCTACTGGTATTTCAATCCAGATATTAAAGAGGCAGGGCCCTTATATGACAGGTAAATCATATATGTATTATCATTTATACAAAATATTGAAGGCTTCACATAGTTTACCTTGTAATTATATGTAGACATCAAAACCTAACATACACTTTTTCTTTTCCCTTTGATAAAAACAAAAAGTTTAAAGGTAAAACTGGTCCCAGTGCAACAGTACCACACAAGCATCACAGCTACCAAACAAATAGCACAGCCACAACCGCTGGACCACAAGACCATAAAAGAGCTTAATGAAGAAGAGCCCTTCAAGTTCCCGGTACACATCTCCATACCTATTTTTAGCTTCCTATAGATTATAATGCCTCATCCCATCTCATCTCATATATATATATATATATATATATATATGTGTGTGTGTGTAAACCAAAAAAAAATCCTTGTCAAAACCATACAGGCACAAGGTTTTAAATGCACTGTTACAGTAACAAGTATACCTCAAGAAAAAATATGGTCATACATTGGCTGTAAAAAGTGCAAAAAGGGTGCTCGTGGAGATACTGCAGCGTTTATTTGCGGAAAATGCAACTACACAAATTCTGGACCGCTATATATATAAACCTCAACTTCTTCTGTTTTCCCTTTCCTTTGCTTTTGTACATTCATTTACAGAAGTAAATACTGTGCACCATGATTCCTACACCTTCACTTAACAATTCATGTCTATACAGGTACATTTATGGCTGCAGATGATACAGCTGAAGCAGTCTTCTTAGCCTACAATGAAGAAGCACAAAGCATGATACATCATGATGCCAACACACTTTTTAAGTTACATAGGAACAAGCCTGGTCTTCCACAGGAAATAACAAATGTTATTTCCAAAAAATTTACACTTTCAGTTGGACTCACATCAGACTCATATCAAGACATGGACACGAGAACATATGTTGTCAAGCGAGTCTTAGTAGACTATGAATTGCAAGCATATAGACAAAAACAACTCCTGCTGTCTTCACCAACTAATACAGTTTCAGCAAGTTGTTTACCTGCACCACCTATTTCAGCCTCTCAAGATATACAGGCACAGCAAAAACAGAATCCTCAAACACCTACCACTATAACCACCGATCATGATTCGGTATGCTCTCTTTTTTATTTATTTATTCTTTTTCCCTATTCTAACTGTATACTTATGCCACAATGCTTACAGATCTTCACTTAACACATTTCTTTATGCATTCTTCAGCACACACCGCCACCACACACAGAGGTTGAACAGACACCGAACACCATCAATACTACAAGGTAGGTTTCAGTGTAACTTTAAATTTCACACACCATACCTCTGTCTTATTTCTACTGACATTCTTACACTTATCACTACCAACAGAGCAAGACTGCAGACAACAGCAATTCGCAAAGAACTATTTCCAGCTCCTATATCTACCAACAAGGTAATTATCAATCCTCATTTTACTCTATGAATCACCCAGCTATTAATGGTTCATATGTGTCTGACTATACAGCAACAGCCTGCTGACAAAGCCATAGGACCAGCCACTACTGTCAAACCATCAGATAACCTTAGCCCAACAAAGTGAGTGTTCACCCAGAAAAAAAGGGGCAAAATAATGTTACTCAGCATGGACTCATCTCTTGCCTTCCCCTCTCTCTCTCTCTCTCTCTCTCTCTCTCTCTCTCTCTCTCTCTCTATTTATCTATCTATCTTTCTTTTTTTGTTTTATTACCAGGTCTTCTAAAAACGTACTCCTAGCTGTAGAGCCAGTCGATCATGCCAGCACTGCTACAGAAGACGTACCACACTAAACCCCTTCACCATACAAAAATATGCCGATTATTACTTGCATTCAAAAATACATGGTAACCCCATGCCTAACTATTACGCCTAGCGACCTCTTTTGTAGTGGATACAGTAACGCAAATGTAATACAAAGTAGTTCATTCACAACGGCGACTGCTATCCATTAACGCCAATTACGCCCTAGATTCAATTTTGTTTCCGTTACCTGCTGTAAAACCAAAGAGCTCCTAGATGTTTACAATTTCCTAATACTATCTTATTGATCCCTTGCAGCCCTTCACTGAGGAGCAGCTCCATAAAGAAACCTTGGTACACAGTACTCACAGCAAGGCTACAGGTCTGCCTATACAACAGAAGACTAAGCGGTAATATCACAAACAGTGCTGCACGATTCATTCCATATAAAAACTCACATGTTCACTTTAATCCTATATACACGTTCGATATTCAGGCTCAAAAAATCTGACCCCAACTACCAAGGACCAGGCACTGGCCATTCACTTGATACTGATCAAAGCCAGGAATAAAAATATGCAACAGTAATTATCAGGTAAGTTTAGAATGACATACAACCTGGTTAAACATTACAATATATATGATACACTCAGTTCTCTGCCATTCATTTACGTTCCGTCACACCTTCTACAACTATCCAAGAATAATATTTGCAGACTAATCATGTGTACTAACATTATACAATTTTTGTTTTCATTGTCAACCCAGATGTAAAAATGACGCTTTTGGACAGCCATGAACAGTCCGTTGGTGCTTGCGGCTTCGTGTTTTCATGTGTCTATAGATCTATCTCCACGAATTTGTCAACAGCTCTTAAACAGTCTGTAATATAAATTGTCATATATTCTAAAGGACCTTGTTACTACTAAAAATCCTATATATTGTAGTATCACCAAAATTGTAAACTCTTGACTCCATCCATATATCCATTATGCAGTCTACCAGACACGTAAATTTCATATTATGCCGTTCCAGTTACAAACAACACCAAGACAAAATGGTAAGTACATCCCAGAAACTGTAGTATACAACTAATTAGTAAAACTTAGACACTTGCCTCCCCACACATACACAATTTCGTTCGAAAATTTAGTGACTGTATTTTCTTTCTGCACTCACTGACTGCCCATCCTCCCTCCCGTTAACAAACACCTTGTCAATTATATAGACGCAAGAAAAAAAATATTAGACCGTCAAACCCTGTATGATAAAAAACAACAGCCATGATCCTACATAGGGGGGAAAAAAGAGGCATAAAGAACTGGAAAATAAAATCTAGGCCCAGCTAGGATCATGCAGCCCATAAAATCTTTTTCCCCCTACACGGCAAGTCCTAACGTTTCCATACACAATTGGACAGCTACTACCAAGCAACCAAAAAAAAAAAAAGATCCAGGGGTCATACCACCATAGCAAAAATCAAGACGAACAAAAAAAAGAAAGGAATCAGCGACCGGCGACACCGCCGACGCCGGTGGAACCGACGATGAAGACCCCGCCCCAACACCATCGACCCAGGTAACCTCCTCTATTTATCACTCGCGCTTGTCCAGATCTGATTCCCCTGCAAAGCAAAACATCCGTTCTTCAGATCCATTCGTCACAACAGCAGCGAACATATTATTCATACTTTATTTTATAAGTAAAAAAAAAGATAAAAATGCGATGAACTCATATAATCACATATTTTATTACTTCTATATATTTGCCTTATCTAATATACATCAGGTTTGTAATTTTTACATTACAAAATACTCACAGGTGGACACCGCCACACGAGGCATATATTACTCACCATGGCAGTCGAGCAAGGTAATCATTTTAAACAAAACTCAACATACTGTCAATATTATATTTAGTCAACATCAAACATTTGCCTTCTGAATGTACCTCACCTAATGAGCAGAAACAAGAGGAGACTTTTCAGTAGTCTGCAGACTCAGAAATGCTGAAACATGCAGATTTTCAGTTTTAACTATCATCATTGACATCACTGATGAATTGGAACAGTACCAAGGTTTATTCAACATAGCGGTTTCTTCTCCCAACATTTTTATTCACTGCAGCACCGCTCAGCTTCAACGCTATCTTCTTCAACGTCAAACAATCGAAGCCTCAAATTTCATCTTAGACATCCTACCTTGGTGTGCTGAATATGCATCACTAAAATTACCATGGATTATGCTCTATAATTGTGAAGGTATGCAATATAAATACCTCTGTTCTCACATAACAACCAAATATCTATTGCCAGAACTCATGTTGCTCCCTCTTCGATTACAACTGCTCCACCAGTTCCAGTTAAACACTACCTAGCCAATCTCATTGGACAACCAAATGTGTTACAACAGCAGGTGCTAAAATTAATTGAAGTCTATCAAACAAACAACGGGACTTTAGGTACACACTCTTCCATATTCATACCTGAAAACAAAAAGTACATTTATGAAATTATGCCCTACAGTTTTCAAATACATATATGGCGCTTTCTCATCAACCAAATGCAGGTAAAAATCAGGAACCACCAGAAATCTCTATAGAAGGTTTATTAGATCTACCACAGTCAACTCATGGCCAGACATCAACCTCAGGTATAACTCCACAACTTCTTCAGTGATCTGTACAGTTTTCAAACACTAATTTATTTTTAGAGATAATTCACCTGTTATAGCAACCTGACGACGCAATATCCGCTTTTTAATTCAAGATAACTTTCATAATTTTGTAGAAATATTGTCTCCATGCTCATCACAAATAGCACCTGATTTCAGCTATCTTATGATATTAGACCTCCATGACTTCTATCACAGTAAATGCAAGGCTTTTAAAAAATGCATACAATCTTGCCAAGAAATTTGTGATCTTGCATTCAATCTCTATACAGAACTAGAGACAGGTTTCAACAAGGTCTCCAACTATACTCAATCCTTAACACAAGCATCAACCAGCAATAGCGTTGACTATATCAGGATTTCGGAGCTGAAATACAACATCAAACATTATATGTTGCTGAAGAGACCATTGCAATTGGAAGCATCATATATCCTCTGTACAGCCAAATGAAGCCAGCAATCAACCTCAGTAAATTTAAAAACAGGCCATTCGATCGTAAAAACACAAGAAGCAGTTCTACATGGCGACTTAAGACACCCTTAATGTTGTGGTTCAAAAAATCTATGGATTAAAAATTGGCAGATGCAAGCTTCTGTACAACAATCTCAAGTGTTAACTTCAAACACAGAGACAGTCCAGCTGAGGCTCCAACATTACTTCAAGCAGAAGCATATAGTATATATGACTTCCTCAAGCATATTACAAATGTTCGTGGCTATCACATTATCGACATAAACTATCCTGTTCTTGCCAGATTAGTGTCCGATATTAACTGGTGCAATAAACAGATTGCCGAGTTACAAGCCTGTGTTGTTAAAGCAACATCATCAACACAGCAAATATATAAGAATGTCAGTTACATGCATATAGAGCTTATCAAAGAGTTGCCTCGTGAAAATCTAAACCGTCTCAACAGTTTGGCCGATCAAATTCTGGATTCAATAAAAGATCATATCACAGTTGGAGATCAGCTTCTACAAACTTTCAAACAAAACAAGGTATCCATGTTAATCTAATTGTCTTCTATACATATGCATGCACATAAAAATCACAATACTAATATTTGATAACAACCTCACAGGAAACATACAGGCTGGTAACCCTACAAAATATAGATGGTTCAACACCCTCAACAGATACACGATCATGATCACTACGGTAAGAAAATCCATGTCTGCTCCCTGAATTTATTTATACAGACAGTAAAACTTATAGGACCACATAAACAACCATTATCATATTAATGATTCTACTTTTTAACACAGGCAGCAGCATCGTCAACGATATAAGATCAGGCAACCTACAACAAGAAGACAGTTATCCTTTGTACACTCCATGCTTCACCTAATGCCGTAAACTAGGTTCAAAAACCTGTAAAGCTTATTATAAAAAATATGAACCAACTTTATATCCTGCTATCCATGTAATATTAACAGACCAACACCGTTCTCCCAACGCTCGGCTTGATATAACGATATGTTTATATATTATAATACCTTATTATAAGTCTGGTAGACTGTTATCTCCTCACCGAAGTTTCTTACCCTGCCATCTCCTCAGCGTACAACGGTGCTAAATTCTGTTGACATTTTTCAGCAACAAAAACCTCAGCTTTTTTTGAATACATAAAAATATATTCCTACCCCTCTGATTCACAGACAACGCATTTAGGAAACATAGCTGAGTCACAATCACCATTGACCCACGTCTTGCATTAAAAAATAATAGAGAATTAATTGGAACAAGCCCACTCAAAGATAGGCCCACTATCTTTCCATATATGGCCCAAATCATTAAAGATCCGCAGCCCACAATATAGTGACAACACTCCTACCGGAACTAAACAAATGAAAAATTCCCATCTTTTACTTCGCCGACCCTTACTCCTTCATCGCCGCTCCTCCACCTCCTGTATCTCCGACGATATTTCTCTCTGCCGCACCTCCGCCACCATCACCGATCACCCTGTCTCCATCGATACATTGTTTCCATCAATAACAAAATCCAGCGCAGCATCAAAACACCATTACAAACTCCACGCAAACAATGTGCTACGCCACGCAACCCTAGACGCGTCAGCGGTGGTACACAATGGCGCTCCAATCCATCGGCAAATCTCGCTGGATTCAATAATCATCGCCGGATTGGTCGCAGCTACAGTACCGCTAATTCTAGCTTTCATTTCTCCTCCCTCCCTTACTTTTTCCCTGAAAGCAACATCGCCATCCATACATATCCAAAACCTATAAATGTTCCTCTTTTTTTCCCCAATTTCCATCGACATCACCAATGATAAAAAAACTCCTCTTATAGCCCTTGGATGCACAACATGAACGATAGCAGCAATAGCGCACTATTAATTACTATTCTCATTAGATTAAAAAAAAGAATCCCCACCGACACCATCCAGCATCACAACCTCCTCCTACAGCCCTCCAATAATTAACATCAATAAAATCATCAAAGGTACATCAATAGTCGATCCAGGTTATTCTAAAACAGCAACGATGTTTGATACTAACCCTAAACATAATACAGGTCATTCACCATGGCACCGTACCGCTACCCAAATCTCACAATCATCAATGGAGAAGAAACTAGGCTACACGGCCCTACCATCATGGACACGGCTGTGATTGCAAGACCACCAGAGGAAGCCAGAGGTCAGCTCTTTCTACCAACCATAAAAGAAGCCATAGAAGAATAGCTCCAATTTGAGATAAATATACAAAATATCTCATACTATGGATCAGACTTTCTTATAATAGCACCAGGACTCAATGCATACAACATAATGCTGACCAAAGCATTCCTGGATGTTTTTCCCTTCACACTGATACTGATGCCATGGACAGTAGACTACGATTCCACTGAAGTTCTGCTACATACACAATTAGGTGACACAAGCACAATAGCCTTTGACACTCTTACATGGCGCAGAAACAACCCTAGAATAGACCCACCGCTGAATCAGCGCGTCCGGATTGAAATCTGTGGAATTCCGCCCCATCTAGCCTGTGAGGGTCTTGTGTACCGCCTACTCAGAGCAGTCTACATTATTGAAGAAATTATGCTAAATCGAGCAAACCTAACATATACAGTGTTAGGAACAGCACCAAACATTATTGCCATACCATCCATAGCACACATAGGCATCAGCACAGAGTCTCAGAACGATGTATATCTGAAGGTATGGCCAATCTGGTACAATGTCCTACGAGCACATATGCACGGTGCTGCAAACACGCAGGAAAATGAACAGCAGCTCCCACCATCTGAAGGTAATTACACTTACAAAACAACTTACCTTCAAACAGAATACATGACTACTACTTCTCATATCTACAATATTCCTATCTTGCAGAAAACTCAGGAATACATCCTGCCGACAATCAGAATTCAATAGACAGCTCTTTAACGGTAATACTCCTCTTCCATACAATATTATAAGTATTGTTCATTATAAACAGTCCTTACCGTTCCAACTGCCACATTATGTAGAGCAAATAGATGGCACTACTTCCGGACTTCGAGATCCACCAGCGGTACTGCATGCACGCTCAGGTGACACATACTGCTCAGACAACATTTCATTCCCTCATGTATATAATATCATTCCAACTCCCTGCCATACCTCATTCCTACAGATTCATCGGACTCATGATAACCAGCACTACATTCCACAGCAACAAAAGGCCAATTTCAAGCTTCTGCTCCACCAATCAGCACTCTGGCAGCCTAACTTATGTAAACACATCGCCAGAAACTACTTCTATGTCAAACCCATATCTAAGTATTCTGTAAATTACAGTGTTAGAGACAAACTTTATAAATATATATATATATGTATATGTATACATATGTATATATGTATATACAAACACTACTATTTTCAGAACGAGACCTTTTAATATAGCTCATAAGTCCTCTGTATATATGCTTATCCCCTCCACCTCTCTCTACTTCCTCTTCTTCAGATCATGACCTTTACATTTCTTACGAAAATAACATTTCGTCCTGCACGTGCACGCTAATGCGCGCCCCTCGTACTAGTCAGTTATTATAAAGTTTCGCATTCCCATTTCCTCGATCGAAAGAGATTCGTAATCAAATACCAAAAGTTTAGTGACAATAATATTTGGACACATATATGGAGTATTAAATATTGACAAAAATTGAAACTAATTTGACAGCTTCGTAAAATGTTACAAGACGAATCTTTTGAGCCTACTTGCACTATAATTGGACACTTATTGCAAAATTTAGTATGTCGGTAGAGTGAATTTTTTTGCAAAATGAGCAATCTAAACACCCCTAGGTATCGCTACTGATCTGGAATCCTTGTTTGTCGCCATGAATTTCATAACACTAAGATAAAACAATGCAGGTTTGGAAGAAAGTCACTTCTCAAATTTCATTGAATAAATGGATCCATGAGATTAAGTATAGTAATGGACAGTAAGCTGGCTAAATGCTGACGTGGAGGAGAGAAGGGAGGAGAGAGAAGTGGGCTGTAAGCTTACAGCTGGTTTGGGCACAGGAACCAAGAAACTCTGTGAGAGAGACAAGTGGGCCATGCAGTAGCTGTGAAAGGCTGACTATTATACGAGTGGGCTGAGAGAAGGCTGCAAGGAACCTTACAGCCAGTAAGCGGGTTGTATTATTAGCCTTGCTCTGAGGAATAGGCAATCAGGCACGCAGCCTGACGAACCTCCGGTTGGTCGGCTGGTCGGCCCTGTCGATCGGTTGTCGAATGACTAGCACACGAACTGGCAAACTCGCGGGTCATGGTAAGCGCTCGCACTATCACATTCGTGGCGGCTCATTCATATAGCCGGTATAGGTATAGTTGAGCATTCGAGCCGTCTACCATGACACGGTAGGCTCGCGTGCCTACCGTGCCATGTCTTACCAGTTCCTAATACCTGATTATTAGCGTAGACACAGTCCTACGAGTTGATCTTTGGACGGTGCTAGCCCGAAAAGCACGGACCCAAAAGTGCTTTGGGCCAGCCTGTAGCCTGCCTTCAAGACCCCAAATTCAATGCAAAATTTCGTAATTAATAAAACTACAAACTTCTCAAGAACTTTCAGATTAAATTCAACACAATTCAAAGATGAAGGCTAAGATAAAAAGTTTAAGCTATTAGTGGAATGCCGCCTCATTAAAAGGCTTTCTATGTAAAATTCGCACAAGGTGAGAAACACTAGAAATGAAAAAAAAAGAGAGTAGTATGGTCAGCTCAATTTAAATTTCAAATGTTCACAACTTACAAATCAACGTCTTGACAGTTGACACAAACTCTCTATAAACTCAAACTTAGACACTCGCACAGATTAGAGAAGAACTGTAACACCCCAAATTTTGCTAATTTTAAAATAGAGCTAAATTAATTTGATTTTGTATTTTTGTGTTCATGAAAACATAGGGAAATTAAAAAAATTATTAAGTTAAAAGTTCAACTAAAGTTTAGCAACATGTTTGTGCACTCATGCCCTTACATATGATTTATTTTGGTTGAGTGGTCTTTGCCAAAACTAAAAACGATCCAAAATTATTAGCAAATGAATTTATGATGTGAGTGAATAAAATTTTAAAATGCGTTTAGTACAATGATCTTCTATGCGGCATGTCTCTGTCTCTTTCTATAATCAAATTTCGTGTTTCTCAACTCCATCCCTTGTATTGAAGTTTATCAGAACTTTTTCTTCAGCTCTAAATCACTTTTTAGTGCTCATCGTTCATCAACTTATCTCTAAAAATTTTCCGGGAATTTTTCTTGACTTTTCTGGCCCTTTTTCCTATTATCTTTGAGCAAAATCTAATTTTTAGCTGCTCTAAAATATCTTCTCATGATCTCCAAATGGTTTTATTTGGATTCATCATGTTCCAAAATATCTCCGGGAATTTTCCCATAATTTTCGGAGTATTCGGGATATTTTTCGCGAACCAAATATTAATTCTAGACTTTTCTAGAATTATTTTATTTGGAAATTTATTTTATTCCGAAAATAATAAAATCACTCATTCTGTTTGCAGCCCTCAAATCCCATGTGCTATAATCTTAAAACTCTCTTTAGCCCATGTATTATTTACTAACGGGCTTTAATAATAATTTAGGCCCATTAGTAAAGGAAAAGGGTGCAACATCAATTAGTACCATATTGCTAATTGATGTTGGGGTGAGGAGTGTTTCTCCCTATAAATATCGGCCAATCCCTTGAACAAATCACACAAATTATCTTAAGGAATGCCAGGAATCCTGTGAATTGGATTTTTCCCCTTTCTTTCTTCGACGGCGTCCCTAACTTAGCGTCACCATCGTCAGTTTCCATTGCCCAAATTTTTGGCTGGCGTTCATCCATCACTCGAGGTGAGAGAATATTACCATGTTTGTTTTGGAACTCATCTATATTATGTCTCTCGTGCCTGTATCAGCATCCGCCACGAATTCCTTCTCATCTCCTATTGTTTATTACTCTGTTCGTAGCTGCGCACACGGCCACCCAGTCGCCCCCTTGAGCTTCCCTGTCCACCGCAGCAGCAAGTTCCAACAAGCATCTAAAGCTGGGCATCGAGCAGCAGGGCAGCAGGCCACCAGCAGGCCCCTCCGACGCCTACTTCCTGCAGGCCGCAGGAAAGCCGCCATGATGCTACTGTGCTGCCAAGCCGACGACCTTCTTCCCCTCTGCGACGCAGTAAGCAGCAGCAACTCCCCACCATTGCCTGTACGTGAACAGCTAGATGGAGAAGAAGACCAGAGGTTGAAGACGACCTAATTATGTGTTTGCCACCGGTTCGTATTTTTCCGCGTCGTTTCTTCGTTTTAATTCTGATTTAATCCGTTCAAATTTCGTTATGTTCGTATTTTTATACATCACATATTTTTAATACTGAACAGTAAGTTTGATGCTTTTAAAATTTTAAGTTATTCCTATAATGATTATTTTTTAATAGGAAATCTTTGGAAAATCATAACTTCTACGTTTTAAATCTGTTTTTCGTGATCATTACATCGATGCGATCGTGAGAACGAGTAGAATAGTTTTATAACCTTTTAAAACTATTTTGTTACTGTTTGGTGTACTGTTTTAGTTATTATCCTTATTTGCTTTGTGTATGTCTGCTGGACGATGTGTGTTGATGTGGTGATCGATCGAGTATAGTCGGTGAGAATTACGTGGTGAATTCAAGAAGCAGTCTTCAGGGGTTTGAATCAGAGAAAATGATCTCAAGTCTAAGGCAAGTATAGCATGGGATCTTTCTTGTTATCCTATTCACCGCAATAATTAATTTCATGTGCATGTGTCTACCTTGTTAACCATAGTTTCTACCTAGTATTGTTATCTTGTTCCTTGATCACCTATGCGATTATGCATTGGGTAGTTGATGCTAGCGCGCTATTGGAATCATGATCATGTAAACTTGATTAATTGAATATGCAATAACATTGAAAGATGTCTTTTTAGCAACATGGAACTAGGGGATTCGAGCATAGTTTTGTGATGCTCCATATCCTTCCCCCTTGGTAATGATCTGTCAGCAAAAGCTGGGACTTACAGTGCAACTATGAGGGCTACATGGCTCTGGTTTTAGTCAAGTATAGGTCCTTTTTCTAGCTTGTTAGAGGTTACCGAAAGGCGTGATGGGACCTGACGACTCGGGTATAGTGCGGCTCCTGTCCGAGTGTGTATAACCTGCGTGACCTTGTGCCACGACGAAGGGAGGCTCTACATCTGCTTGCCGGGTTCCTAGCGGCCCTAACTTGTTAGACGGAGTACTTTGAAAGACTTCATAGTGAAACCCTGCTGGCTCACCTTGGAAGTGTTATGGGGCTAGCTACCCCGAGCAAATGGGAATCACGGCTCATAGTGAAAGTGCACAACCTCTGCAGAGTGTAAAACTGGTATACTAGCCGCGCTCACGGTCACAAGTGGCCCGGAAAACTCACGGAGTAGTTATCTTTTTGGGTGATGTTGACTTGTTGCTAATTGATTGTTACAATTCATTAATTATGTTACTTATGATCATGGATTATGGGCTTATTCAACTTGTTGCTATCCAATTGCATAAAAGATGCTTAATTAAAAGCAAACCGCTGTAAACCCGTGTCTATCCTGTCTGAGCCTCATAAACCCCATGTTATATTTGCTGAGTTCGACATGGACTCACTCTTTCTATTCCCC
Organism: Eremochloa ophiuroides; assembly: GCA_038502445.1. Classification (NCBI taxonomy): domain Eukaryota; kingdom Viridiplantae; phylum Streptophyta; class Magnoliopsida; order Poales; family Poaceae; genus Eremochloa; species Eremochloa ophiuroides. Next base: position 37,526,380 of record JAHLJS010000009.1, read on the forward strand.
CCACACCCCAGGAGAAGTTTAGGCTTGTGGTCAACCAGTCAGTTGTGTCCCTGTGGAGTTGGCGTCTACACGCGAAGATCGGAGAGTCTTTCCGCTGTTTTGCTACTTAAGGTTATATTCTAATTATACTACGTTATGTATTTGATCATTGTCTTTTGATATTACCTTGTATTTGTCGGCTTATGTGTGTGACTGATCCTGGGGCGCACATAAGGTTATGCATTCAATTTTATCCTTAAAATTGGGTGTGACAAAGTGGTATCAGAGCAAATGCTGACTGTAGGACGCAAGCCTAGTAAGAAATAGACTATCTTTAGTTTTATAACTTCCTATGGAGTCCTTGTTCCATAACCCTTGATAATTTCTGCTTTGCTATACCCCTTACCTTGATATTCATCTCCTCCTTATTGCTATAAATCTTTTATCCGCCCCTTGGCTTGAAATTCTTTTAGAACTATCTCTTACTCCATTCTTTCATAACATGAAGTTGAAACCTTAGAGTTGAATCCTTGATAGAGATAGAACGCGCGATAGCATCGCGAGTTGAGTATTAGTGATTGTTGTGCCTTATTGAATTATTATTATGAAATTGCTTGATTTGGATCTTTGTACTGATTGTAATGATCTTATAGAGTTGTCCATAATTTCATTTAGTTTATATGAGACTAAGGTATGAGGATTAATGGAATACATAGTTGGTTTTTTTTCTCTCTTGTTTTCTTTATTCTGTCTTCTCAGAGCAACCTGTCTTCATCAGCTTATACCTCTGTTTTCGGAAAAGCAAAAATCATGAAATTGTTTTTGATATAAGTAGACTTCAAGATCGTTCTGTGGGCACAAGAATCACCCTGATAGCTATTATGGTTTGGGAGTTATGAAAATCACAAGACGATGCAACTGTGCTGTCTGGAATCTGAAAATGTTTTGGTTGTGCCCTGTTTTCGACCATTATAACTACAGAATCTGGAAAAGTGTTCTACATCAAAGTTGTAGGAAATTTCAGCAGCTTTCCAACGGTATGTGCTGCGGCTTATTTGGAGTAACAGATCTGGAGTTACAACTGATTTACTAAGATGTTGTTTTTCTGCTCGCGAATAACTTCAGATTACCTATTCTTACCTACGCTCATGAGTATTGTTGGGAGGTTAGAAGTACATGATGGTAGCCCACTCGGAAGAAGATGCGAGCTATCCTTAGTACCCAAAGTTAATTTCTTTTAAGGGGGGTAGCCAGGCTAAAGATGTAACAAGATGAAGGTCTTATGGTGTCTCACTTAGAAGTCTCAGATATCTATATGGTTAAGAAATCACTATCAAGAGCGGGTGTCCTCGCTCAATTTGGATAACTTGTTGGATCATTCATGAAAAGGTCAGGTCTTCATCAAGATAGGTATTCATATCGAGATACCATCAATTGGGAATTCAACCTTCACCGTACTCAGGATAAGAAGGCATTCTTGATATAAGGAGATATTGGATATCGATAGTGGGTTCTTCGGAGAAATAGAAGCATCAATGCTACACCTAGCAAGATAAGTGGACTAAGTTCTTTCTTGGTTAAGTATTACTAAGGATAGTATTATGGAGAACCTGAGAAAGTAGAAGTAGCGTTAAGCTATGATAACTTGGAACTTCTATGGCATACTAAGTTTCTATAATAAGTATATTGGAAAATGCATTAAGTGTGTTTGCACCCAGAGATCTTGGATAAGTTTGGAGGAACTAAAGAAAGGTTGAGTGGAATCCGAGTGTAAGCCTTGCTAGACCTGAACAAGAGCTTGAATGTCTATAATGATGCACCTTGCAAGATTTGGAATGTGTTCTTATCCGGAAAAAAAATAATGGCGTATTATTAAGTCAAGCAAAAAAAAAGTGTTAGTCAGTCTACCAAGTATAAGGAGTCAGAAATTAAATACCAGTTAATGTTAATGTTCTGTTAATTGGAGATTTGCTTACTAGACACAGGTGTAGTGTTTGGATCGAATATCAGAGTAGCGCAGCGGAAGCGCGATGGACCCATAAACATTGGAATCACCTGAGATATTATATGGAACATTAGATGTGTATCACATATGCGATTGGATGAGTTATTACTGACAAAGGATCTTACCATACTGGGTACCCATCAATGTATGGAAATATTATCTGAAGTATTTATATAGAGGTGGTGACAACAGGAAATGAGCATCAGAATTATTATCATGAAAGAGGAGATACCCGAGAAAACAAAGAAGATTCAATGGTAGAGTATCTGAATCTCCTCAAACATCTAAACTTCATTCTTTTGATCTTGCTCTCTCGAATCTCGGGACGAGATTCCTTTTAAGGGGGGTAGAATTGTAACACCCCAAATTTTGCTAATTTTAAAATAGAGCTAAATTGATTTGATTTTGTATTTTTGTGTTCATGAAAACATAGGGAAATTAAAAAAATTATTAAGTTAAAAATTCAACTAAAGTTTAGCAACATGTTTGTGCACTCATGCCCTTACATATGATTTATTTTGGTTGAGTGGTCTTTGCCAAAACTAAAAACGATCCAAAATTATTAGCAAATGAATTTATGATGTGAGTGAATAAAATTTTAAAATGCGTTTAGTACAATGATCTTCTATGCGGCATGTCTCTGTCTCTTTCTATAATCAAATTTCGTGTTTCTCAACTCCATCCCTTGTATTGAAGTTTATCAGAACTTTTTCTTCAGCTCTAAATCACTTTTTAGTGCTCATCGTTCATCAACTTATCTCTAAAAATTTTCCGGGAATTTTTCTTGACTTTTCTGGCCCTTTTTCCTATTATCTTTGAGCAAAATCTAATTTTTAGCTGCTCTAAAATATCTTCTCATGATCTCCAAATGGTTTTATTTGGATTCATCATGTTCCAAAATATCTCCGGGAATTTTCCCATAATTTTCGGAGTATTCGGGATATTTTTCGCGAACCAAATATTAATTCTAGACTTTTCTAGAATTATTTTATTTGGAAATTTATTTTATTCCGAAAATAATAAAATCACTCATTCTGTTTGCAGCCCTCAAATCCCATGTGCTATAATCTTAAAACTCTCTTTAGCCCATGTATTATTTACTAACGGGCTTTAATAATAATTTAGGCCCATTAGTAAAGGAAAAGGGTGCAACATCAATTAGTACCATATTGCTAATTGATGTTGGGGTGAGGAGTGTTTCTCCCTATAAATATCGGCCAATCCCTTGAACAAATCACACAAATTATCTTAAGGAATGCCAGGAATCCTGTGAATTGGATTTTTCCCCTTTCTTTCTTCGACGGCGTCCCTAACTTAGCGTCACCATCGTCAGTTTCCATTGCCCAAATTTTTGGCTGGCGTTCATCCATCACTCGAGGTGAGAGAATATTACCATGTTTGTTTTGGAACTCATCTATATTATGTCTCTCGTGCCTGTATCAGCATCCGCCACGAATTCCTTCTCATCTCCTATTGTTTATTACTCTGTTCGTAGCTGCGCACACGGCCACCCAGTCGCCCCCTTGAGCTTCCCTGTCCACCGCAGCAGCAAGTTCCAACAAGCATCTAAAGCTGGGCATCGAGCAGCAGGGCAGCAGGCCACCAGCAGGCCCCTCCGACGCCTACTTCCTGCAGGCCGCAGGAAAGCCGCCATGATGCTACTGTGCTGCCAAGCCGACGACCTTCTTCCCCTCTGCGACGCAGTAAGCAGCAGCAACTCCCCACCATTGCCTGTACGTGAACAGCTAGATGGAGAAGAAGACCAGAGGTTGAAGACGACCTAATTATGTGTTTGCCACCGGTTCGTATTTTTCCGCGTCGTTTCTTCGTTTTAATTCTGATTTAATCCGTTCAAATTTCGTTATGTTCGTATTTTTATACATCACATATTTTTAATACTGAACAGTAAGTTTGATGCTTTTAAAATTTTAAGTTATTCCTATAATGATTATTTTTTAATAGGAAATCTTTGGAAAATCATAACTTCTACGTTTTAAATCTGTTTTTCGTGATCATTACATCGATGCGATCGTGAGAACGAGTAGAATAGTTTTATAACCTTTTAAAACTATTTTGTTACTGTTTGGTGTACTGTTTTAGTTATTATCCTTATTTGCTTTGTGTATGTCTGCTGGACGATGTGTGTTGATGTGGTGATCGATCGAGTATAGTCGGTGAGAATTACGTGGTGAATTCAAGAAGCAGTCTTCAGGGGTTTGAATCAGAGAAAATGATCTCAAGTCTAAGGCAAGTATAGCATGGGATCTTTCTTGTTATCCTATTCACCGCAATAATTAATTTCATGTGCATGTGTCTACCTTGTTAACCATAGTTTCTACCTAGTATTGTTATCTTGTTCCTTGATCACCTATGCGATTATGCATTGGGTAGTTGATGCTAGCGCGCTATTGGAATCATGATCATGTAAACTTGATTAATTGAATATGCAATAACATTGAAAGATGTCTTTTTAGCAACATGGAACTAGGGGATTCGAGCATAGTTTTGTGATGCTCCATATCCTTCCCCCTTGGTAATGATCTGTCAGCAAAAGCTGGGACTTACAGTGCAACTATGAGGGCTACATGGCTCTGGTTTTAGTCAAGTATAGGTCCTTTTTCTAGCTTGTTAGAGGTTACCGAAAGGCGTGATGGGACCTGACGACTCGGGTATAGTGCGGCTCCTGTCCGAGTGTGTATAACCTGCGTGACCTTGTGCCACGACGAAGGGAGGCTCTACATCTGCTTGCCGGGTTCCTAGCGGCCCTAACTTGTTAGACGGAGTACTTTGAAAGACTTCATAGTGAAACCCTGCTGGCTCACCTTGGAAGTGTTATGGGGCTAGCTACCCCGAGCAAATGGGAATCACGGCTCATAGTGAAAGTGCACAACCTCTGCAGAGTGTAAAACTGGTATACTAGCCGCGCTCACGGTCACAAGTGGCCCGGAAAACTCACGGAGTAGTTATCTTTTTGGGTGATGTTGACTTGTTGCTAATTGATTGTTACAATTCATTAATTATGTTACTTATGATCATGGATTATGGGCTTATTCAACTTGTTGCTATCCAATTGCATAAAAGATGCTTAATTAAAAGCAAACCGCTGTAAACCCGTGTCTATCCTGTCTGAGCCTCATAAACCCCATGTTATATTTGCTGAGTTCGACATGGACTCACTCTTTCTATTCCCCCCACACCCCAGGAGAAGTTTAGGCTTGTGGTCAACCAGTCAGTTGTGTCCCTGTGGAGTTGGCGTCTACACGCGAAGATCGGAGAGTCTTTCCGCTGTTTTGCTACTTAAGGTTATATTCTAATTATACTACGTTATGTATTTGATCATTGTCTTTTGATATTACCTTGTATTTGTCGGCTTATGTGTGTGACTGATCCTGGGGCGCACATAAGGTTATGCATTCAATTTTATCCTTAAAATTGGGTGTGACAAAGTGGTATCAGAGCAAATGCTGACTGTAGGACGCAAGCCTAGTAAGAAATAGACCATCTTTAGTTTTATAACTTCCTATGGAGTCCTTGTTCCATAACCCTTGATAATTTCTGCTTTGCTATACCCCTTACCTTGATATTCATCTCCTCCTTATTGCTATAAATCTTTTATCCGCCCCTTGGCTTGAAATTCTTTTAGAACTATCTCTTACTCCATTCTTTCATAACATGAAGTTGAAACCTTAGAGTTGAATCCTTGATAGAGATAGAACGCGCGATAGCATCGCGAGTTGAGTATTAGTGATTGTTGTGCCTTATTGAATTATTATTATGAAATTGCTTGATTTGGATCTTTGTACTGATTGTAATGATCTTATAGAGTTGTCCATAATTTCATTTAGTTTATATGAGACTAAGGTATGAGGATTAATGGAATACATAGTTGGTTTTTTTTCTCTCTTGTTTTCTTTATTCTGTCTTCTCAGAGCAACCTGTCTTCATCAGCTTATACCTCTGTTTTCGGAAAAGCAAAAATCATGAAATTGTTTTTGATATAAGTAGACTTCAAGATCGTTCTGTGGGCACAAGAATCACCCTGATAGCTATTATGGTTTGGGAGTTATGAAAATCACAAGACGATGCAACTGTGCTGTCTGGAATCTGAAAATGTTTTGGTTGTGCCCTGTTTTCGACCATTATAACTACAGAATCTGGAAAAGTGTTCTACATCAAAGTTGTAGGAAATTTCAGCAGCTTTCCAACGGTATGTGCTGCGGCTTATTTGGAGTAACAGATCTGGAGTTACAACTGATTTACTAAGATGTTGTTTTCTGCTCGCGAATAACTTCAGATTACCTATTCTTACCTACGCTCATGAGTATTGTTGGGAGGTTAGAAGTACATGATGGTAGCCCACTCGGAAGAAGATGCGAGCTATCCTTAGTACCCAAAGTTAATTTCTTTTAAGGGGGGTAGCCAGGCTAAAGATGTAACAAGATGAAGGTCTTATGGTGTCTCACTTAGAAGTCTCAGATATCTATATGGTTAAGAAATCACTATCAAGAGCGGGTGTCCTCGCTCAATTTGGATAACTTGTTGGATCATTCATGAAAAGGTCAGGTCTTCATCAAGATAGGTATTCATATCGAGATACCATCAATTGGGAATTCAACCTTCACCGTACTCAGGATAAGAAGGCATTCTTGATATAAGGAGATATTGGATATCGATAGTGGGTTCTTCGGAGAAATAGAAGCATCAATGCTACACCTAGCAAGATAAGTGGACTAAGTTCTTTCTTGGTTAAGTATTACTAAGGATAGTATTACTAAGGATAGAAGCATCAATGCTACACGCGAAGATCGGAGAGTCTTTCCGCTGTTTTGCTACTTAAGGTTATATTCTAATTATACTACGTTATGTATTTGATCATTGTCTTTTGATATTACCTTATATTTGTCGGCTTATGTGTCTGACTGATCCTGGGGCGCACATAAGGTTATGCATTCAATTTTATCCTTAAAATTGGGTGTGACAAGAACAAACTAATGCAGCAGAACCACCATCATCTTTATCAAGGCATAGCTCCTTGAAGGCCTCTTCTAGACCTTTGCTAGCCTAGTTCCCAATATATGGTACAGACTAATCTCCATCATGTTCAAGTGTCATCGCCTATCCTCAAGAATCCTGCCAGGAAGACTAAAAGTAGACTAAGAAGTAGTGGAGGCAGAAACAGGAATAATATCTCTAGCCATTATAGAATCAATTGAATAGGTTAGTGTTGACGGTCGATAACGTCAACTTTTATTAGAACTTTAGACACAAAAGGATACATGAAAGCATACTAGTCTAGGGTTTTAACTGACAATTTCCATGAGTTTTGCATGTTCTGTATTTTTCAGGAGTTATTCCAGAAAAGCATAAAAGAGGGATTAAGGTGCATAATTATCACAAAACGTAATGTAACAGAACCGCCTAAATCACGTGGCCCGCAGGCACCTGTCATCGCCACTAATGACATCTGACGACCGGGCCCGTGTTCCAGATGACCTAGGCAGCTCTGCCGGGCTACATAAGCACCCGTTATCTCCGACAGGATCCCATTGCGAAGCCATTACAGGATTAGAATATTTCTTAACAAAATACATCAGAGTAAAAGTACGGAAGATTAAATAGTACTTAATATTACAAACCGGTGTTCAAATAGAAATTAGGTGCAGTTATTAGAGACCATAATTAAAGATGTAGCAGTAGCGGTAGAACAATAGTACAACAAGATAGATAGGTAGTATACGAACCCTGCCCACGGGTTCAACTTTATTCCTCCTTACTCTCCTGGATGATAGTGACACAGCACGGAGCGAGACAGACTTGAGGCTCCTGCTGACTACCTGCAACGGGGTTAACAAACCCTAAGTACATGGATACTCCGCAAGATTTATCCGACAAAAGGTGTAAAATTAGACTCAGGAATGCAGGCTGAGGGGAGTCAAGGTAAGGCTTTAGCAAGAGTTCAAGAGTTTTGCGGAAAAACATTACTAGTACTATTTCAATATTTTATTTCCATAATATTATTAATCATTACCATAATTCAAGTACTTTCCAATATCCACCATCATTATTCAATATATCTTTATTCATTTCAAAAACATCCTAGTTCCGAACCACTATTCGCCGAATGGTCGAAGGATCAAGTCTCCATAACCGAGGAGCAACGACGATTCGAATCGATTAATACCCAGCTGGGGATCCCTATCCACACTGCATATGTAGCACTTAAGCTCGCATATGCCAACCCCGCCTACCACGGCTTTTCATACCCCGGAACCGGTCCTACGCCACCCGAGAACACAGTACTCCTCTAGTCTCTAGGAATGCCAACCACGAGGGTACACGCTACTCTCGCCATCTCTCCACTCCCAGTGCGTGGTTGTCGGTTCCAGCAGTAGAGCCACCGGAGTCAGAGGCTTCCCGTAGTATGTGGCTAGTTGTAAAGTCTCGATCCAGTAGGCCTACAACGAACGATCCCTAAACCTTTTTCCGATGGTGACAGTGCATTGGGACTCTAACCCAAATACCCCTGTCCCTTCGGTTTTCAAATCCTGTTTATGTCGGTGACAATTGTTAGGACTCTAACCCAATGCCACGATCACCGAGCAGGAAAACCCCTCCTCGTTGACGACAATGAACTAGCTAGGAACACTGCCAATCAATAAGGACATAACCAGTCCCATAAAGTGATTCTTTTGCTTTATATCATCACAAATTAAAATAGTATTTTTGCAAAACTAACCATTAAGCATGACTAAGCAATTTTCAATACTTTTAATAAATCAGGTCCTCAGGTATTGTCAGGTATTCAAGGATGGTAATGCATCAATTGGTTGTCAATCAACTCCTATTAACTTAATGCAATAAATTAACTCAAGTGATAAAGATTTTAAAACAACAAGGGTGGGCAAATGCACCGGAGCTTGCCTTGGATGCTGTAGAGTGTCGGGTCTGGGTCAGTACCACAAATATCAAAACCTTACACAATTTCCGGAGCAACCTCCTCAGATGCACCCTCAGATTTTATCTCCGGATTCTCGGTCACTACACGTTTGCAATAATGAATGTATAAATGCGATGCGCATGAAATGACAGATAAAATTCAATAATACATAACACATCTCCAATCACAACTCTACCATAGGCTAACCAGGATTATCCTAATTCATCATGCCCTAGGTCATAATTGTGTTTGACCTAGAATCACAAGAAATCCCAAGTCACATCATTCAATATTTATTTCTATTTCCTAATCCTTTTATTAAACATTTAAACCAACATGTAATTAATGAATAGTTAAAATATTTCCATCTGATGCCAAACTTCACCAATAGATAGCTCTAGGCCTAAAACAGTACCAAATAAATTTTCATGATTTTTGGATCAACAGAAAATTTATTAAAAATCATCAAAGTTCCATTTATTAATTAATGTGCTGATTTTTAGTTGATACAGAAAGTATTCAAAACACTTTTTAATATTTTTATAAAATAATTCACATTTCAGAGAGCATACATAAATATTTTCATAATTATTCATGCAGTAAATTAATCTACACAAAAATGTGAAGCAACAACACTATTCCTAGAAAATATAAATGGAAAAGCCTTTTTATTCTCTCGGAAATTGAAAAAATGAAAGTAACCCGCGCGGCCCACTAAGCCAACCAGTGGCCCAGCACGGCCCAACCGCGCGCGCACGCCACCCTCTCACTCACCGAGTCGCTGACAGGCGGGACCGGCCTGTCAGCTTCTCCTTCCTCCTCCGACCAAGAGCTCGCGCGCGCGTGCACGCGGCGGCACGGCACGGTCCTCGCCGCCGGCGACTCCAGCGACGAGCCCGGGCGACCTAGCGCCTACCCTAAGCCTAAAACGACACCTCCAAGTACCTAGCCTACGCTCTACTCGCCTCCGGCGAGCTCGTGCTCAACCAAGGCGGGTCACGGCGGCACGGCAAAGCCGTTCCGGTCAATGGGACACGGTAGCGTTAAGGGAAATGCATCGGGGAGATTCAGAAGCTCACCACGAAGCCAAAAGGTGGGTCGGTTCGTGGAGAGGTGGCACGGTAGAGACGGATTGATGACGACGGCGGTGGACATGGCTCGGCCGTCGGTGACTAAGACCTGTTCCGATGATCCTGGGACGCAAAAACACAAATCATCTAATGGATTAGGCTCACCAAGTCACCAAGAACCCGAAACACTCTGCGGGAAGGCCAGACCTTCACCACAACGGCATGGGCTCGACGGTGAGACCTACGGCGGCGCTCTGCGCACCCGCGGAGACGACGACGGCGTTCTAGGACTCACAGTGCGCTAGAGCTGGCACGGACAGTGGCAAACGAGGCGCAAAGGAGTGGAGATGCAATCTGTGAGAAGGAGGGGATGGAGATGTCTTGACGAGGGTGAATTTGAGTGCGGCCGACGTGTGCTCACCGGCGACCGTGCGGACGAAAGTGAAGAGGGGAGAATGCTCGTCGTCTTTAAAGGCCAGAGAGTAAGGGGATAAGGTCGGGGACGTCCGGGGCCCCCTCCTCGACCGCTCGACAGCGCCGCGGCATGCCCATGCCGGCTGGACGACGGCAGTGCACAGCGCGGCACGCGCAGTACGGGCCGAGGAAGATGAACAGGGGGACCCCCGTAGCTACAGTGCTACAGCCTAGGGTCAAATGCTAGTTGATTTGATTTCGAGCAGATCCAATTCGATTCAGCAGATGGTGTAAAAATAAAAGTTGTGCACAATTTCATGATGAACAACTTTGCTTTTGGCACCAAATTCAAATTCGGTCAGATCTTCAAACTACAGAAAAAGGGGTAAAAGTAGGGTTTGAATTTCAAACTAAAATTTTAAAATTACTTTTGATTTTTGTCAACAACTAGAAAAATGGTCAAAATAAAAGTTATTCCTCTCGGTGAGCTTTATAACTTTTATTAAGGAAATTGTATCAGATTCTCAATATTTTTAAAATTGAAGTTTCAAATTTAAATTTCAACATACTAATTTGAGTTAAATTTGAATTTCTGTAATATAACTTCAAAATCTCCAAAAATAAAAGTTGTTCCATTTTAAAAACCCTACAACTTTCATTAAGACACATCTATCAGATTCATTATATATTTTGAAATAGGGTTTGAGGTCAATTCTAGGGCTTAATTTGATTTCTTAGTTAATTAAATGTTTGACTTTTAATTCAAGGCTTAATTACACAATCCATAATACATGAAATCAAAGCACTCTAGTGACCCTAAGAATAATCATATGCAGATGCTTAAATTTAAACATGATGACATGGCAGGTTAATAGCTTTGTAGGACCAGAGGTATTACACGTAACCGCCAAGGAAACATCATCATCGGAACACTAGAAGCCTCTGGGTGGGGCCGGTCGGCGCCAGGGTAGGGCCGGCCGGTGCCCCCCGGCTAGGGTTTGGCCCCGCCTTCTGGAGTCTTCTTCCGCCACCTCTTAGGAGTCATCTCGGCCCTATGTTTAAGTCAGTTTGATCCTACGGCGCACGTTCATCCCACCAGGCTATAAATAAAGAGGCAGACCCCCTTGCAGGCATCAATTAATCATTCATCGAAGGCAACAAGTCTTCAAGCCATCAAGAGCCTACTAGTTCATCAAGAGGCTTCTAGTTCATAGTTCTAGCCTAGTTAGATTAGAGAGTAGAGGAGATCTAGTTCTTCGGTGGGATCTGGAGCCCTGGCATCCGTCTGGAGCGCAGAGTTCGGTATAGTTCTGGTTCTTTCTCTATTATTGTATTCTTCATTATGATTAGGGAAACATTGTTCATAATAGTTCATATGTTCTTGATTACATTAATCTTTGTCTACTTCAATTATATGTCTAGTATAGTTGGTTTGATCTTATTGAAATCATGTAATTGCTCGTATAGCGTTTATCCAAACGATCGTTGGGTAGATGACGAACAATGTGTAGACGTGGTGTCTAGATATTTCATTTATCTGCGAGTGCACCCTGATGTGCCGGGTCGTGTGGTAGTTCACGTAGGTGACAGCTACGTTGATTCCTCTGTAGTCCACCCCCCGTATGTAGGCAAGCAGGCACGGTCGCGAAGTTGGGTGATGAATCTGTTTCACACCTTTCCTAGATGAAGCCCTTTGCATGTGATCATGATATAGGACTAATCTAACAATGATTGCTAGATGTAATTGCACTAGTTAGAGTTATTCATTGACGTAGTTATAGAATTACCTTAGATATTAATTCCTTAGTTTATCCATTGGCTAGCTATTACTATGACTAGAAAGTGCTCTGATGTTTATCTTTATTAATGATGCTTGATCATACTTGTCACCCTATTTATCTTTATTATCTTGTGACCTCTACCTGTTATGAGTAGAGTATATGACATCGGTAACATCACTTATTCATTGTATGTATATAGTTGTTATCAATATAATAGATTGTAGTTTAAACCAAGTCCTTCCTAGTGGTATAAATATAAATCGACAACCTGGTAGAACTCCTAGGTAAAGTGCTACAATGGTATAATTATCTATCCGCTTGCAGAATTGTTCTTAGTTTATATTTATTTATATTTCTACCTAGTCACATGGAATAATATATAAAAGCTTTATTTATTCTTAGCATATATAATTAGGATTGACAACCCAATTCATGCTAAAGAATGTTGGTAATAGATGAGTGGCTAGTTGCTAATGACCAGTTAATTAAAATACCATACATCTTCTAATCTTGTCTCTAGTGTTAAAGGTTATAAAGTTATATTTGGCGATGTTAGTAGATGTCAACAAGCATTTTTGGCGCCATTGCCAGGAAGGCACATTAAACTTAGGAAATATTAATAACATATATGCATCATGGATAAGATTGTATTACCGATTGATCTCTACCTCAAACAGGCACAACACTTTTTAGAGATCTGCAGCACCTTCACGATCAGAGGAGTACCAAGAGATGCTATTTTACTCCATCTTTTGCCATTTTCACTTTTGGAGAAAGCTAAGCAGTGGTTTTACACCAACAAAAACAAGAACACTACATGGGACCGATGTTCAACTGCTTTCCTGGTAAAGTTCTTTCTTACAGGCAAAATAAATGCTTTGCGTGGGAAAATCTCAAGCTTTCAACAGCAACATGACGAATCATTCACTGAAGCATGGGAGAGATTCCAAGATTACATTGAAGACTGTCCTCATCATGGGATAGAGGATTGGCTATTGATGCAGACCTTCTACCACGGGCTTATCTCAACCACCCGTGAGTCCATAGATGCTGCAGCTGGAGGAGCTTTCCTGTCACTGAAGCTTCCAGAAGCTCAAGCACTTGTGGAGAAGATGGCCTCAAATCCGAGCTATAATGAAGAACGTACTCAACCTCGCAAGAGAGGAGGAGGCATCCATCATCTCAAGGAGACCGGCATGGTCACTGCCAAGCTTGACCTCATCATGAAGAAACTCGACATAGAGAAGAAGGAAGTCATGCATATTGATGATTCCAGCATAACCTGTGAAGAATGTGGAGATTACGGGCATTCTGCTATCAACTGCCTTACACTGCAAGAGGATGTGAACTTCATCAACAATAACACCTAGTATCGTCCTCAGCAAGGTCAAGGATGGAACCAGCCAAATCAAGGATGGAATCAGCAACCTCGACAAGATAATTACCAAGGTAACAACCAAGGTAATAATTATAATAATTATAATCTTCCACCTTTAAGAGATTTAGTTGCTGGTCAATCTAAATTGATAGATCAAATGTCTAGAAAGGTAGCCTCGAATGATAAAGCTTTAGAAAACATAAATGACAGAATGGATACCTTTAAAGAATCAGCATAGCTTTAATAAAATGTTATAATCACAATTAGCTCAGCTTGCTGCTGCTGTCCCTCCATTTGAGAAAGGTAAGATTCCGGGCCAGCCAGAAGATTTGGAAACTGCTAACCATGTTGATATTCACAATGCAACACAATACCAAATTGAGCCTGCAGATATACAGTGGATAGATCACTCACTACCTGAGAAGATGGGAGACCTTGAAAGACCTGTCGTTCCTATCTCCATAGGATGTCACAGCTTTTCAGAAGTTATCTGCGATTTTGGCGCAAGTGTCAACATAATGCCTAAGATAATCTATGAGAGAATATTAGGTGATCTTTTGTTGTACACAGACATGCGTTTGCATCTTGCAGATTAGTCTATTTGCTATCCCGAGGGAGTACTAGAAGAAACTGTTATCAGAGTGGGTCAATCATATGTCCCAATTGACTTTATGATCATGGATACCGGAGGAGATGAGAAGGCACCCATTATCTTTGGACGACCATTCTTATGCACAACCAAAGCCATCATCTATGCGGAACATGCCAAGACTGTCCTCTCCATCAAGGACAAGAAAGAGAGATTCTCGTTCAAGAACCGCATCCTGAAGGATCCAGCAGTCCCGAAGCAATTCCATCAACAAGAAGAGCAACAACAACAAGTGCCCAAGAAGAAGAATAATAGAAGATGGAGGAAGAACAAGCCACGACATGTACCTGAAGAAACCGCTCAACTAATCAATGCTATCAACACAAAACGATCATATGCTCCCAAAACAATTCCCAATAAAGAAAGGTGACCCAGGTGTACCAATCATTGAATGCACAAATAGAGACATCACTTTTCCCGACACCGTCTGTGACACTAGATCAGGCGTCAACGTAATAACCAAAAAGGTATATGATGAATTATTTGATAATTTACCATTATACCCAACATATATTCAGTTGCAGATGGCGGACCAATCACTGAGATTCCCTGAAGGCATAGTTAAGGATGTAAAGGTAAGAATTCAAGATAAATATATATCCGCAGGTTTTCTAATTCTTGACATGCAGGAAGACAACGAATTGCCTATTCTTTTGGGAAGATCGTTCCTCTACACCGTCAATGCTATCATCTACATCGGGACTGAACAGATCCACTTCAACCTACCCACTGGAAAGGTCTGCTGTCAATTTAGAACACATCTTAACCATGAGCAAAACATGAAGCAACACAACAGGAGGAGACGCCAGGCTGCCTAGCCTCACTGTGGATGGGAAGAGTTCCCTAGTAAGATTGTGAAGTATGAAGACTGCTACAAGGAGCAAGAAGAAGCCGTACAAGCACCACGCTAGAGTGAGTGGGAAGCGGAAGCTGAGAGGATGGACCAGATTGTTAAGGCAGAGAAAGAAGAGATCCAAGCACGAGTATAAGAATGGATGAAGAGAGACGAAGAGTCAAGAGAAGCATACCAAAGGGAGTGTGACAAGGAAGAGCTGGAGCTAGAAAAGAGAGAAGCAGAAGAGACAGAAAAGAGATGGAAGGAGAAAGAAGAAGCACCTACTACACCACCGCAAAATGGGGAATTGACTGAGGTAACCTCAGACAATGAACCTACTGAGTAAGTACTCTCCTCTATCTAAGTCCTGTCGGTAGACTTTAAATTTCATACCCTAACCATAAGGTTAGAATGGTAGTTATCTAATTAAGTTAGCATTCATTAATAATTTTACTTTAACACATTTACCATAATCATTTTTGCATATTAAAAATAAACCAGCAAAAATATTTACTGTTTATTTACTGCATCATAAATATTAAAGCCCCATGTGAATAAACCTATGGTAACCCTGTAGGCATATTTACTGTGGTGGTATAAAAATTAAAATAAAAATAACAAGCTATATTTACTTTGTTGCATTCTAAAAATCCTAAGCCCCATGGGAATGAATATTCCCTGTGGTGGCATAAAAAACATATATAGCATGCATACATTTTTTGATTGCTGTATAAGAAACATAGAAAAACCCCAAAAAGAGAATCCTGTTAGAATCCTGCTAAAATCTATTAATTAAAATCAACTCAAAGAATAATCAAAGTGCTCATTAGCTGACCGCTAACCCTTTGATAATTCGAGCCTCGAGTTTTGGTTTTCTTTTTAGAGTATAACTATGCAGGAACAATATTGTGACTAAGCAGAGAGTCTATTAGTGGCACCCACCAGGACTACTACTAGCTCACTCTAAGAAACATTCAAGCACCAAGTATTGCAAACATCAAGTTTGGGGAGAAGCATCTCCTAGTTATCAGGTAATTATACCTATGCGCTTATTGAGTCTACTTTATACAATCATAAAATACCAAAAATATGTGAACACATGAAGGTTCATCATAGTATCATAGGAAAATCTAAAAATACCTAAAATATGTGGGCACATAAAGGTCCACACCTTTTAGAAAAAACCCAAAAATATGTGGGCACATGAAGGTCCACTCAGTTAGGAAGCTTCTGCTGGAAATAAAATCAATCACTTACCATGGAGTGGTACTAAACCTAACCCCTCTCCATAAGATTTGTATCTTTGTTGGCAATTGAGTTTCACAGAAAAAATACAAGATCAAAGAGCTAGTCTACCTGACACCTTTACGCTATCGATACACCTGCTTCCAGAAGGATCACTCAATTTACAACATTAAAGACCCTGTCAAAAGTCAAGCTTGGGGGAGGGCACCCTCCAATTAAAATCCAGTTAAGTATAAGTTCCCTATCTTATTATTACTATATCGCTTTTTCACGTAAGTTAGCTAGTAAGATAAAATTTAAAAACTAAATAAATATTTAGCTATATATTAGAGTTTGTTTAGAGTCAGTCTAGGCTAGAACCAAATTAAATTTGATAAACACTAAAATTTTGTTTTGGAAATGATGTCTGTCCAGTTCCTTTCAAGTGCCTAGTTGTCAACCTTAGATTCTCCTGAGTTTTGGATACTACTGTTTTAATCTGAGAATTTACTCTGAACCTGAAACTTGTGGAGGCATATACTTGAGCTAAGTCTAGATAATTGATTGATATGATTCATGAAGGTTGAGCTACTATTTATCTTATTCCTAGCATTACTAAGTTCTGGAGATTTATTTTTGAAAACTTAAAAATCTACATGATGAGCTCTTGTATGACAAAATGTGAATTTCTATCAAAGCCATATATTATACATTTAGAGATAGGAAACTTTTGCACATTCATGCAGCTTGCTTTGCATTGAGTTTAGTCAACCTTTGTTGAATACCATATGAGAGTCTTGACATGCTTTTAAAACCGAGATCATGTACACACTTCAGCACATATGCATAATTCATACCCTGGGAGTAATCGCAACAATTTCCACTTTCATCTACGTTTATCATAAAAATGTTTTCTCCTGCACTGAGAGTGAACACCAAAAATATATAAACCCCATAGGATAGCTCTGTTATAAATGCTCTAAGTTTTCACTATAAATCATGTATTAGATGCATGTGGCTATACAATAGTGTGAAAAGAACAGGGAGTAAAAGATGGACAAGTGCCTCAGCAATTAAAACAATGGGTACCAGAAGAGAAAGAGAAAGAATAAAGATAGGCCATGTTTTCCTACAAGTTCCAAGAGAGATCTATTTCTAAAGAGAGCATTATTAGAATTAGGATTAGCCACCTTATATACACCTATCCACCATATTCCATACACATGCACATCTTGGTTAGATTGTATACCTCGATTCTCTGTGGATCCATTGTTTGACTTTACAATATATGAATTGCAAGTATGCTTAAACCTTGTTATTGCCACTCCTATGAGCTCCATTATAATCTTTAGTTATGGGAAGGCATAATATTAATGCCTTAAGTGAGATCCACAAATACCATATATACTGAGAGACTTGAGGGTGTCATACAATTAAGCTCTGAGTTTTATTTCGAAAACTTGCAAAACTGTGGAATACTGGTACTGTGAAGAATTTAAGACATAGTGCTTGACTTAATTGTTCTATTTTTCAATTGCTCTGGTACTGTGAAGAATTTAAGACATAGTGCTTGACTTAATTGTTCTATCTTTCAATTGCTCAAGACTTATGCGAGGGTCGTAAAGCTTCATAGTTAAAGGTAAAACGGGTAAGTCTGAAGGTTAGAGCAGTTATTGTCTAATTTGGAGGAGAATTTCTATTTGAAAGCATGTGTACTTAGAAAGAATGAAAGCATTGTAGCAACTCCTGATCCAAATACATTAGTAATTAGGCTTAATTTGTTTGCCAAGGGACTGGCAAAAGGTAAGCTTGGGGGAGTTGTTGACGGTCGATAACGTCAACTTTTATTAGAACTTTAGACACAAAAGGGTACTTGAAAACATACTAGTTTAGGGTTTTAACTGATAATTTCTACGAGTTTTACATGTTCTGTATTTTCCAGGGGTTATTCTAGAAAAGCATAAAAAGGGATTAAAGTGCATAATTATCACGAAACGTAACTGCGAAGGAAACATCATCATCGGAACACTAGAAGCCTCTGGAACACACCCGAAGCGACCGGGGCCCGCATCCTGCTAGGGTGGGGCAAGCCGGTGCCAGGGTGGGGCCGGCCGGCACACTTCGGCTAGGGTTCAGCCCCGCCTTCTGGAGTCTTCTTCCGCCGCCTCTTAGGAGTCACTTTAGCCCTATGTTTAAGTCGGTTTGATCCTACGGTGCACGTTCATCCCACCAGGCTATAAATAAAGAGGCAGACCCCCTGGAGGCATCAATCAATCATTCATCAAAGGCAACAAGTCTTCAAGCCATCAAGAGCCTACTAGTTCATCAAGAGCCTTCTAGTTCATAGTTCTAGCCTAGTTAGATTAGAAAGTAGAGGAGATCTAGTTCTTCGGCGGGATCTGGAGCCCCAGCATCCGTCTGGAGCGCAGAGTTCGGTATAGTTCTGGTTCTTTCTCTATTATTGTATTCTTCATTATGATTAGGAAAACATTGTTCTTAATAGTTCATATGTTCTTGATTACATTAGTCTTTATCTACTTTAATTACATGTTTAGTATAGTTGGTTTCATCTTATTGAATTCATGTAATTGCTCGTATAACGTTTATCCAAATGATCGTTGGGTAGACAATGAACAATGTGTAGACGTGGTGTCTACATATTTCTTTTATTTGCGAGTGCACCCTGATGTGCCGGGTCATGTGGTAGTTCGCGTAGGTGACAGTTACGTTGATTCCTCTGTAGTCCACCCCTCGTGTATAGGCAAGCAGGCACGGTCGTGAAGTTGGGTGATGACTCTGTTTCACACTTTTTCTAGATGATGCCCTTTGCATGTGATCATGATATAGGACTAATCTGACAATGATTGCTAGATGTAATTGCACTACTAGTTAGAGTTATTCATTGACGTAGTTATGGAATTACCTTAGATATTAATTCCTTAGTTTATCTATTGGTTAGCTATTACTATGACTAGAAAGTGCTCTGATGTTTATCTTTATTAATGATGCTTGATCATACTTATCACCCTATTTATTTTTATTATCTTGTGACCTCTACCTGTTATGAGTAGAGTATATGACATCGGTAACACCACTTATTCATTGTATGTATATAGTTATTATCAATATAATAGATTGTAGTTTAAACCAAGTCCTTCCTAGTGGTATAAATATAAATCGACAACCTGGTAGAACTCCTAGGTAAAATGTTACAATAGTATAATTATCTGCCGCTTGCAGAATTTTTTTTAGTTTATATTTATTTATATTTCTGTCTAGTCACATTAAATAATATATAAAACCTTTATTTATTCTTAGCATATATAATTAGGATTGACAACCCAGTTCATGCTAAAGAATATTGGTAATAGATGAGTGGTTAGTTGCTAACGACCAGTTAATTAAAATACCGTACATCTTCTAATCTCGTCTCTAGTGTTAAAAATTATAAAGTTATATTTGGCGACGTTAGTAGATGTCAACAGTTAGTTTTTTATGCTCTTGTCACCAATTCAGAATATCAAACTCATCATCATAGACCACCATATTGTCACTGTCCAGGTAAATAGTTAGCTCACAATGCCATTGTCACCGGTCAGCTCCGGTGTGTGCATGTGCCTTGCCTTGTTGTGTCTTTCACTGTACAGCCTACATGACGGTGCCTATGGCCAGAAATCACCCTACGCTGAGCCCAACCGAGGCTCATCGGTAGAGTCCGGATCCGAACCGGAGAATCGTGCTTCTGTGAACAACCATTGTGTAACTTCTAAAAAATGCCCATCACGTCAGACTGCACTCCCTTTCTATTCTTTTCCTTTGGTCGTGTGGCGTCCAGTCCTATTGTTCTTTGTTCCGTGTCTATGCTGGCGACGCTGGGACGGCGAGCGCGGAAGGGCATCGACCTGGTATAGCCCTATAGGAAACACAACGAATCACACTGAGCAGCAGCCCGATACAGGTACATCTGAGATTGAAGACTAACATCTAACATCTAAGGCCCTGTTTAAATCCTTCCAACTTTCAATTTCAACTGGTCATATCAATTTTATGGCACATGTTTGGAACATTAAATGTGGATGAAATTTTTGCATTTTTGCACAGTTTGCATGCACATCACGAGACGAATCTTTTAAGCCTACTTAAACCATGATTGGACACTTATTGTAAAAGATTCCTCACTGCTACAGTATTTTAAACTTTCAACTTTCAACTATGTAAACGCACCCTAAGCCAAAGCCAATTGCCTAATTCACCAGCTTTCGGCTGCCCTACTCTAGTACTCTCCTTTAGTACTATTATCCTTTCAGATTGTCAGGTACCAAAGTATGGGGTAATCAACTTCGACGCAAAAACACGCTTTCTGAATAAAGCCCGGCCCAATCAAGCGCCGACGAAGGTCCATACGGGTGCCACTTGTACAGCCCACAATGGAGCCGTACGGAAACACCTCCTCCTTGAGTGCACGAGCCCCTCGGAGGGATTCCCCGATTCGCCCGAGCCTTAACGACAGGGCTTGGGAAAATGGAACCCTCGGGCGTTGACTTCCGCTTTGCCCGAGCTCTCTACAAAACGTGACCCCCCTCGGGCGAAGCTCTCCTATTTGCCCGAGCCCTGCCGACATCAGCGGAGCAATCTTGCACTCCAAGGGACCCTTCTGACCGCTTTACGAGCGCAACCCCATCGAGTGGACCCCCTACGCAACAGTGCCTCGCTCGCGCATGTCTGCCGTACCAACTGCCACATCTCCTCTAACAACCGATCTGATGGCCCACTACTTCTAGATCACCACAGGGACAGTCCACTGTGTGGCGTCACGATGACGGAGAGATTCGCCAACTACGACAGTGACAGTCCATACCCCTGTCATACGCACGACGCAAGGAAAGGAGGAGCGTCGACTGTTCGGCCAACTCGGAAGAATGGGCAAAGCTTACGTCAGGGCCCGCCTACCCCTAGGGAAGTACCGCACGTGGGGGGGAATGCGCCCGAGGGAGGACACTCCCACCGTTCCGTCCCATCTCGCTCCCGACAGAGGCAGGAACTCCCGAGCCTTATAAGTCAGTACCCGAAGGTCAACCCGTCTTCTCATCAAACTGTGCAGGGTGAACAGCGGCCGGATACGACGCCATGACGCCATGCCACGCCGCGGCCACGACCAAGACTGTGCATCGCCTTGGATCAAACAGTGGAAAATCATTCGAATGACCGCAGCCATGCCCCCGAAGTACCAAGTTGGAACCATGGCTGACGACAGGCGTTAGTCTCGGCGGTCACCGCCACTCCAAGTACTATTTCTACAGCAAAATACATGTAACTCTTGCCTCTCCCTTGTGGCTATAAAAGGGAGGGCAGAGGCCAACCTCAGGGAGGAC
Source organism: Eremochloa ophiuroides (assembly GCA_038502445.1). NCBI lineage: Eukaryota > Viridiplantae > Streptophyta > Magnoliopsida > Poales > Poaceae > Eremochloa > Eremochloa ophiuroides. The sequence continues at coordinate 37,548,024 of JAHLJS010000009.1, forward strand.
GGGGCGTCACCCACAACACCCTACAGTCATAGAACACATAGCACACACACACAAGAGACTTGGGATCGTCTCCCTCTCTCGCCTAGGCTTGTAACTCCTACTACAAGCACCCCGGTGCAAGACAACGCGACCCGACTCACACTGGACGTCGGGCATTCCTAGCCCGAACCAGTATAACTCCCTGTGTTCCCCTTGCACACCATCCGTAACCTCACCCGCAAATCACAAGTTTACTAGCCGGTGTTAGCACTCGTCAATCCTAGCACCGACAGTTGGCGCACCAGGTAGGGGCCTTTTGTGTGTTGTTTCAGGTCACGGATGGCAGCCAGCTTCCCTGCGCTTCCCGCTGGCGCGGTGCTCTGGCTCGGGAGCCTCGAGTTCGTGGCCACTGGCCATGATTTTGAGATGATCCTCCACCCGACCGAGCCCCATGTCACCACCATCCTGACCTCGGCCCAGCGAGAGGCTGGGGAAGGGACCCTGGCGACCCCTTCACCCGTTCCGAGGGACGGAGGGAAAGCCAGGCGTCGCTCTCGCCGAGCCAGGCGGGGCAGGCTTCCCTGGGTCAACCTGCGTCCCGCTGCAGGAGACATGACCCACCCGGTGCCCCCCAGTGCGGGACACCGCCTCCGCGCCTGCCGCCAGCCCGACGCCACGGGCGATGGTAGCTCCGCGCCCTCCCACTGCTCCACGGAGAGATGTGGGTGGGATTGCTGCATCGCCCGCCATTTCCCTTCGTCCTCAATGGGGAAGGCCGGCGACGCCGTCATCACTTCCTTTCGGGCTTTGCAACGCTGTGGACGCCCATGTCCGTGCCGTTCGTGCCCAGCAGCGTGGCCTAGGGATGACGCCCGTCCATCACCTAGAGCGTTTGGACAACCTCTTCGACTCCCCGCCGTCCTCTCTTGGGAGCACCCCTAGGGCGTGCAGCAGCAAGGAGACGGACTCCACCGCCAGCTGTGCCCTGCCGGAGTACCCGGAAGGATGGGACCGCTACGGTCGCCTCTCACTGACGTGATGGGATCTCGGTAGCGACAACGACGATGATTTCTTGGAGAACGTGGACTTCACCGGCGTCCACGACCCCCAAACTTTCCTCCCCCATTGACGAGTGGGAGAACACCCTCAGCGTCTACGACTCCGACGAGAGCCTTATCGACCTCTCCCGGGAGTGCTATCACCTATTGCACCCGGTGGAAGCCTTGTTGGAGGACGTCCACTCGGAGGAGGAGGAGGACGCCCCAGCGGAGCAGCGGCAACCACCGCAGCTACAACTGCATACGCCACCTCCATTGGCACCTTGCCCCGCGCCCTCGAAGGACCCGAGAGCCGGGACGTCCGTCCTCCTCATCGGCTTCTAGAGCTAGAGCAGCTGCGCGAGCTCGAAGCACGGATGGACAAAGACCGCCTGCGCCTCGCTTAGCTTCGGGCCGCGCTGGAGCACGAGGAGGAGCGGGGAGACAGCAGAGCGGCACGACGCCGAGCCCACGACATCCAGGCTTGCATCATCGCCGATGACAGTTGCACCCCGAGCAAGCCGAAAGCTCACGGAGGCTGCAATGCTTCTCCGGAGCATGCCCGAGCCCTCTACCGCGGAGGCACGGCAGCTCCGGGACCAGCTCAAGGACCTCTTGGAGGACGCCGCTGTCCTCCAGGCGGAGAGCTCGGCATCACGACACCGCGGAGCCGAGGGACACCAGCATGGAGCCCTAGCGCGCCATGAACGAGAGGCCTCGGTATATCCCGAGGCCCCGAGGGCCTCCTCGGTCCATCAGCAGCTTGGAAAGGATGTCGACGTCCGCACCATTCTCTAGGCCCACGGGCGACGGAAGACCGACGGAGCCACCCGAGGCTTCAACGTCCATCGGGGTGGGCGCTACGACTCGGACGAGGACCGCACGCCATCACCCAAGCCCCCGGGTCCCCACGTCTTCAGCGAGGCCATCCAGAGGGCCAAGTTTCCACCCCCGGTTCCGACAACCAGTCAACATCGCCAAGTACTCGGGGAAGGCGAACCCCGAGCTTTGGCTAGCAGATTATCATCTTGCGTGCCAACTCGGCGACGTGCAGGATGACCTCATCATCATCCGCAACCTTCCTTTGTTCCTAGCCGACTATGCGAGAGCCTGGCTGGAACACCTGCCCCATCGGTAGATCTTTGACTAGAGCGACCTAGTCAAGATCTTTGTGGGGAACATCCAGGGCACGTATGTGCGCCCTAGCAACTCCTGGGACCTCCAGAGCTGCAAGCAGAAGCCGGGCGAGTCCCTCAGGGACTACATCCGGCGATTCTCTAGGTAGTACAATGAGCTGCCCTAGGTCGCCGACTCTGACATCGTCGGAGCTTTCGCTGTAGGGATGACCTGCAAAGAGCTGGTTCATGAGCTGGGGCGCCGGACCCCCACCAGCATCTCTGAGCTCATGAAGATCGCCACCAGCTTCGCCTCGGACGACGAGGTGGTGGGAGCCCTATTCTCCGACCCCAAGGGAAACCGGAAGGAGGAAGGCCCCGAGGGCACCTCTTCCTGAGCCCCCAACAAGAACAACAAAAAAAGGGCAAAGGGAAGGCTCCCCTACGTGACGACTCCCTAGTGGCTGCCGCTGAGCCCAAGGGAAACCAGCCGCCCCGAGGCCGCTTCGACGAGATGCTCACCAAGCGGTGCCCTTACCACAAGGGTCCGGTGAATCACACGCTCAGAGAGGATGTGATGCTCAAGAAGCACTATGGGCGGCAGGCGTTCAGGGGCGACGCCAGCAAGAAGGCCGCAGAAGACAAGGAGGACCAGGAAGGGAAGGACGACGAGTTCCCACCCATCGACAAGTGCCTCATGATCTTCGGCGGGCTGGGAACCGCTCCCACGCCTCATCAGCGAAAGCGTGAACATCGGGAGGTCTACACCATCGGGCCAGCGACGCCAGGCTTCCTCGATTGGTCCCTCGATGCCATCACCTTCAGCCAGGACGATCACCCGGACCATGTCCCATCGCCGGAGCGCTACCCGCTTGTTGTCGACCCCATCGTCGGCAACACGCGGCTCACCAATGTCCTCATGGATGGAAGCAGCGGCCTCAACATCCTGTACGCTGAGACCCTAGACTCGATGGGGATCAGCCGCTCTCTTCTCCAGGCCACGACGTCCCCGTTCCATGGGATCATGCCTGGAAAGAGCGTACACCCACTCGGGCAGATCGAGCTGCCCGTCTACTTCGGGACTCCGGACAACTTCAGGAAGGAGATCCTCACGTTCGAGGTGGTAGGTTTCTGAGGCACTTACCACGCCATCCTCGGGAGGCCATGCTACGCCAAATTCATGGCAGTCCCGAACTACACCTACCTCAAGCTCAAGATGTCGGGGCCCAAGGGGGTCATCACCGTCGGCGTCTCCTACCAGCATGCCTACCAGTGCGACGTTGAGTGTTGCGAATACGCCAACGCACTGGTAGAGTCTGAGGCCCTCGCTGCCGACCTCGAGGAGCTGGCCAAGGAGGTCCCCAACCCCAAGAAGGCCACGGGCACCTTTGAGCCCATCGAAGGGGTGAAGAAGGTGCCCCTCAACCCTGGGTCTTCCGATGACAAGGTGCTGAAGATCAGTGCCACCCTCGACCCGAAATAGGAAGCCGTGCTCGTCGACTTCCTTCGCAAGCACGCCGACGTGTTTGCTTGGAGTCCCTCGGATATGCTAGGCATCCCGAGGGAGGTCGCCGAGCACTCCTTGGACATCTGGGCGGGGTCAAAACCGGTGAAGCAGCGCCTGCGCCGATTCGACGAGGAAAAGCGCCGAGCCATCGGGGAGGAGGTGCTGAAGCTTTTGGCGGCCGGATTCATCAAGGAGGTCTTCCATCCAGAGTGGTTAGCTAATCCTATCTTAGTTAAGAAGAAGAATGGAAAATAGAGAATATGTGTAGACTACACTATTTTAAATATCGCTTGTCCTAAGTATCCATTTCCATTGCCTCGCATTGACCAAATAGTTGATTCCACTACTGATTGCGAACGACTTTGCTTCCTTGATGCGTACTCCAGTTAGCATCTATTAGAAGATATGTACAAGTATGGTTTACTATATTAGAAGATATGTACATATCTTCTAATACCATCAAATTCGTATGAAAGAGTCCGATGAGTTAGCGACTTCCTTCATAACTCTTTTTGGCACGTATTGCTACGTAACCATGCTATTTGGCCTCAAGAACGCTGGCACGACATACCTACGTTGCATAATAAGGTTTTTAAGGACCTCATTGGGCGGACCGTTGACGCTTACGTAGACGATTAATGACAACAAGGAGGTTATTATGACTAACGTGTGTTTTGTAGGATAACCTAGAGGTTAGGTCATAATAACATGTAGGTTCAAGCCCCAGCGATGGAAATCGATTTGGTTTTCAAAGGATGGAAGACAAGACAGAGATTGGCTAGTTCCAAGTGTCGATTAGAGTTGAGATACACTTGGAGTAGTCTTAGGTTTCGTTTTTTTCTCTTTGACCGTACTATAAAGAGGGTTTGGATGGGTAGCTTGACTTAGAGCAAGGTTAGAGAGTGTAGATGTGATGCATACTTATCCAACATAGCTCTAGACAGCCTAGAGAGACTCTTGAGAGAGAGGATCAAACTTCGTTTTGAAAAGTTTTCGATTCGGCGAAGTTTGAACTGAGTTTTTGGGCGTCGGACCTGGGGAGTATGGTCGTCAGACCAATGCTCGGAGTCGACGGCCTCGTGGCAGCCCCTGGGTGCTTCTCAACGCACCAGGGAGCGTTGGACGCTGGCTGGGGTGGTCGTCGGACCATTGCTCAGCGTCCGACGGTGCCTGAGTACGTTTCAGGTGAGCATTGGACTGTAAGGGTTGGCTACGTCGGACCATTGGTTCGTAGCATCCGACACTTCCAGAGAGGTCCAGAGAGCTTGTTTGAGCATCGGACTTGGTCCGACGGCCTTTGTCGGACCATTGGCATGTGTGTTTGCCGTGGTCTGGCACTGTGCTGAGAGTTCCTGAGAGTGTAGAGGGGGTTGGACTGTGGTTCGACGGTGAGCGTCGGACCATTGGTCAGCGTTTGACACCCCTCTGACACAGTAACGGCTATCTGCCGTTTGTGAGAGTCGGACTGTGAAGTTTAGTCCAACGCTGGCACTTCTCATTTGGTCCGACGGTGCGCAGAAAGCTAAAATTTGTTTCAAACGGCTAGTGTGTGGCTTTGGGGGTATTTATACTTCTCCATCACCATCATTCTAGCTCTCTTTCCCATTTGTTCAGCTGAAGCAACCCTTGTGACCTTATGAGAGTGCAAGAACCCTAGGGAGGTTGAGTGATTCCCACTTTCTTGTGAGCTTCTTCCCTAGAGTGTGATCAAGAGTGACTTGTATGCATCCATCACCCTCTTTGGCCTTGTTCTTGGTCAAGTGAGAGTCTAGGCTTGTTACTCTTGGTGATCGGCATCACCTAGACGGTTCGGTGGCGATCGGAGGCTTGGTGACCGCTTGGAGAGCTTGTGGGCGGCCCAAGCCAAGCTTGTGAGTGGTTGTGGGTGATCCACCGCGCCGGAGAGGCAAAGGATCAGTCCGTAGAGAGCACTTGGTCTTTGCGAAGATCAAGGGGGGAGCTACAACCTTGCATGGGTGCTCCAACGAGGACTAGTGGGGAGTGCCGACTCTCCGATACTTCGGGAAAAATTAGCTTTGTCTTTCTATCTACCTGGGGAAAAATTGGCTTTGTCTTTCTATCTCATTTACTTTCCCGTATTTACTTTGCGCTCTTTACATTCCTAGAGTAGAATTGCATGTTTAGGACTTGGCTCTAGGTTGCTTAACTTGTTTTAGGTTTAGAGTTAAACACAAGCACTTGTGGGGTGAGATTGGGCAAAATGGCGATAGGTTGAACTGTTTTGCGAAAAATTACTAGTTGCCCAATTCACCCCCCCTCTTGGGCATCCTCGATCCTTTCAATTGGTATCAGAGCCTTGTGCTCATTAATTTGGCTTAACCGCCAAGAGAAGGATGTCCGGTGGTCACGATGGTCCCCCTCCCGTCTTTGATGGTAACGATTTTCCTTATTGGAAAATTCGTATGGAGGCATACCTTGAGGCGGTGGACCTTGGTGTTCACAAAGCCGCCATTCAAAGGTACCCCACACCCAAAGCCGGCGCTACCCTCACACCCATTGAGAAGTGGAATGCTAAGGCCCACAACATCATTTTTAGAGGCCTTACCAAAGAGGTGTTCAACCGTGTGAGGAACCACAAAAACGCCCATGCACTATGGTCGGATATTTGTGCGCTCTATGAGGGAACCAAGAGTGAGCGTGAGGAACACTACTATTTTGTGATGGACAAGCTTAATTCTTTCAAGATGCTGCCTAATGAAAGTGCTAATGACATGTATTCCCGCTTGAATATCATTGTAGAGGAAGTCAATGGACTTGGGCTCACCCAACTCACTCCCGCCGAGGTTGCAAGGAGGATCCTCAATGATCTTTCCATTGATAAGTATGGTCACATTGTGACCGTACTTCATCAAGGGGATCTTTCCAATGCGACTCCCACTCAAATATTGGGGAAGATCAATGCTAATGAGATGTATATGAAGATCACCCCTCAAGATGGCTCATCATCAAAGAAAGAAGAGAAGAAGGACTTGGCACTCAAGGCCGACAAGAAAGGCAAATCTCAAGTCATGTACACTTCTCTTGATTCCACAAGTGATGATGATGTGGAGATTGCTCTCATGGTGAGGAAGACCACCAAGATGCTCAAGAAGCTCAATAACAAGGGAATCAAGTTTGATTTCAACAAGAAAAAGTTCTTCACAAATAGCAAAAGACAGCCCATCTCCGAGATGGATTGCTACAATTGTGGAGAGCTTGGGCATCTTGCTCATCAATGCCCAAAGCCCAAGAAAGACAAGTTCAAGAACAAGAATAAGGGCAAAAGGCAAGACTCAAGTGATGAGAGTGATGATGAGAAGAAGAAAGCCGAGCCATTCAAGAAGAAAGAATTAAAGAAGAAGCAATTTCACAAGAACAAGAAGAATGGCAAGACTTACATTGTTGGTGATTGGCTCACTGATATTGAATCTTCTAGTGGCTCTTCCGGTGAAGAAAGTGATGATGAAAAAGAGAAGGTGGCCGCTCTTGTGATTAGGACTTCACTTCCTCCGCCGCCATCACCGCCCTCATCTCCAACACACCTTTGCCTCATGGCTAAGGAAAAGAAGGTACCAAGTGATGATGAGAGTAGTGATAGTGACAATGAGTATGATTCACCAACTTATGATGAACTTGCTAGCTTGCTCAATGATTACACCAAAGTGATAAGAAAGCTAACAAGTAAAAATGAAAAGCTAAAACTTGAGAATGGTAACCTTTTAGCTCAAAATGAACAATTCACTAAAACTTGTGATGAGCTTAGAGTTGAAAATCAAAATGTGTCATCCAAACTCAAGGAGCTCAAATCCAACATAAAGGAGCTCAAAGAAAAACATGATAAACTTGAGAAGATGCACATTGAGCTCACTACTACCTACAACAAGCTAAAAGAGGACTACACTCAAGTTAAAGTGAATCATGACAACCTTACTTTAGCTTATGACTTGCTCTCCGATGAAACACGTGATGCTACTAACCATATTGTTAAGTGTGACATAGCTACATCATGTGATGACTTGGTTGATGAGATCATTGAGTAAGGTGCTAGTAGCAAAGGCAAGGAAGTGGTGGTGGCCGATTGCCATGATGACTACTTGAAGCTCAAGATTGAGAATAACAATCTGAAGAAAGTGCTAGAGAAGAAATCAACCACCAACACCATTGTCATTGAGATGGTGCAAGAAGATGATGAGATTGAGGTGCTTAGAGAAGAGAACAAGATCCTCAAGAGTGAGAAGTGTCAACTTGCAAGTCTATTAGAAGAGAACAAGAAGTTGAAGCAAGAGAAGAGTCATCTCACCGTGGGCTGGCAAAGATTCACAAGAGGCCAATATCTTCAAAGTGATCTCCTCATGAACACCATGATAAAGTTTGATAGAAGTGGGATTGGTTACATGGGTTGAGAAGGTGCAAAATATTAGAGCCCAAAATAGACTCAACAAGGCAAAGAATAAGCCCAAACCCAAGCCAAAGAGATGCTTTGAGTGTGGTTAAGAAGGACACTTTGCTCATGAGTGTAAGACACCACCACCACAACCTTTGCCCAAGCATGCTAGGCCCTTTGCCTTTGATACTCACTACATGCTAAGAAAAGATTCTAAGGGCAAAGTCAAAGTGATGTTCCTAAGTCCCCCCAACAAGAATAGGCCTAGGCAATTGTGGGTGGCAAAAACTTTGGTTGAGAAAGTCCGGAGCCCTTCTCAAGTATGGGTTCCTAAACATCAAGCTTGATTTGTTGTGTGTAGGTGAACTACAAGACCGGTGGCTCTCATTGGGTAATTGATAGTGGATGTACTCAACATATGACCGGTGATGCTCGTATGTTCACCTCACTCGAAGAGAATGTGGAAGACCAAGGAAAGATTACATTTGGTGATAATTTCAAGAGCAAAGTGCAAGGGCTTAGCAAAGTGGCTATATCAAATGATCATTCTATCTCAAATGTGCTTCTAGTTGCTTCTTTGAGCTTCAACTTACTATCCGTTGGTCAATTGTGTGATCTTGGCTTCCAATGCCTATTTACAAGTGAAGAAGTGGTTGTTTCCAAAAAAGATGACAATAAAGTTATATTCAAGGGTTTTTGGTACAATCACCTCTATCTAGTGGACTTCAACTCAGTAGATGCTAATTTGAAAACTTGTCTATTCACCAAACAATCTCTTGGGTGGCTTTGGTATAGAAGGCTTGTACCTGTTAGGATGAGCACACTCAAGAATCTATTGAAGGAGATTTTGAGAGGATTGAAGATGTTGTATTGAGAAGGATAAATTGTTTAGTGCTTGTCAAGCCGGCAAGCAAGTGACAAATACACATCCATCCAAAGCATTTGTATCAACCTCAAGACCATTAGAGCTACTTCACATGGATTTATTTGGGCCAACAACTTATGAAAGTATTGGTGGCAAGCTCTATTGCTTAGTGATTGTGAAGACTTTTCAAGATATACTTGGGTATTCTTTCTTCATGACAAGACCGAAGTTGCCGCATCTTCAAGAAGTTTTGCCAAGAGAGCACGAAATGAATTTGAAATGAAGATCAAGAAGATTAGAAGTGACAATGGGAAAGAATTGACAACACAAACATTAAAGTAAATTATGACGAAGTTGGGATCAAGCATGAAGTGTCATCCACCTACACACCTCAACAAAATGGAGTTGTTGAAAGGAAGTACATTGATCACCCTTGCAAGGACTATGCTTGATGAGTACAACACACCGGAGAGGTTTTGGGCGGAGGCAATCAACACCGCATGCTATGCAAAAACATCAAACCATCTATTCCCTCACCGGCTCCTAAAGAAGACCCCTATGAGCTACTCATTGGCAAGAAGCCGGATGCTCCTACTTCCGGGTGTTTGGTTGCAAATGCTACATCTACAAGAAGCAGCATGTCACACCCAATTTTAAGGATAAAATGGGATGCAAAATCTTATGTGCGCCCAGAGATCAGTCACACACATAAGCCAACAAATTGCATAAATTGTATCATAACCAATGTTTAATACATAGCGAATAATATCAAAGTCATTACACAGCGGAAAATAAAGATAACTCTCGCGGTAGCTCCATAGCATAGGGACGTCGACTGGTGAAGCACAAGTCTAGTAATCCTCTGGGTAGTCCTCATCACTATCACCATCTGTTACCCATCCGGGATTTTTAACCAAGTAATGAAAAATAAACAAGCGTAAGTACATGTCGTACTCAACAAGACTAGCATGGGTTCATGAGGCTCAAAAGGTTGACACGGTTTAACAGTATGTTGCTTTTAATTAATCATCTTTTATGCAGTTGGATAACAACAAGTTAATAAACCCATTCTCATGATCATAGTAAACATAATTAATGAGTAGCAATAAATAGATTTAGCAATAAGTAAGCATCACCCGAAAAGATAACTACTCCGTAAGACGTCCAAGGCCGCTCTTGACCGTGAGCTCGGCTAGTATACCAGTTTTACACTCTGCAGAGGTTGTGCACTTTCACTATGAGCCGTGATTCCCATTTGCTCGGGTTAATTACTCCCATAACACTA